>CM050173.1:119199942-119353296 GCA_027410445.1 Discoglossus pictus
TCATACTGGGGATTGCTATGCTTTTGCATACTCCCTTGAGCTGTAACTACTGAACGCTTGTTCCTGATGCGCTATCCTTGGAGGAGAGGTCTTCCCCACACGGTCCTGAATGCTGGAGATTCATACAGGGTGGAAGGAAGACGGCGCGGCTCCAGCTAAACTACGGCGGTTGTGGAGTCTGTGGTGGTTGAGGTGTCCGGTGCGATGCTTGTAGGCCTCGGCGCAAACTAGGACGCGTCTATCAACGGAGGTACCCGGTCGGGGTGCCAGTAGATCCGTTACATTGTTGGCCAGCTGTAACGGATCCCACCACTGCCACCAATGTAACGGATCTACTGGCACCCCGACCGGGTACCTCCGTTGATAGACGCGTCCTAGTTTGCATCGAGGCCTACAAGCACTGCACCGGACACCAAAACCACCACAGACTCCAAGGATAGTACATCAGGAACAAGCGTTCAGTAGTTACAGCTCAAGGGAGTATGCAAAAGCATAGCAATCCCCAGTATGATAGCGATCCCCTCTAATAACGAGATGAGACTACGTTTTGAAGGGTCAAGTAGAACTATATTTTAATGACAGGGAATCTCCTTTTATGCAATGGTGCCCTCTGAAGGGCTACACCCACATAATTATCACAACAGCCAATTATCTACATGGTTCAACCCCCACGTCTCCTCCCCTCAGATAACAGGTAACACAATTAAAACAGACACAATTTTAACCACATTCTGGATGTACCCCAAATACAGGGGGTACACCTTTAAGTTCAGCACCGTTCAATAGCTCTCACCCAGGGGAACAACATATTAAAAAATGGCATGAATCAGACCAGGGGTTCAAAAGTTAGTAAAAGTATGTTTTTCACATAACACACAGACATTGCACATATCCCCCACACAATACACATATAGGGACAATAGGTGAGTCACACCTCCCTGGCAACTTGGATACAATCAGACATTAATTAGATCAACCTTCTTTGTTCTTATCAGAGAATGAAAACACTTTGGAAAATGCAAGGATCCTTTACAACTTTCTTATCTCTTGAGTCTCTGTAATAGGATTATCTCCCATGCCAAGGTCTGCAAAAGTCTGGCTAATATTCTGCAGAGCATAAACCAGCATACATATAGTAGGATCATATTTTAACCATAATAATCATAAAACAGGGTAAAACAGTGATGGGTTCCGTTACACACCTCCCCCGTGACCATAAGCCGGCATATACGGTCTGATCCCAACGGATCGGCTTGGGGATGTCCGCACAAAAGTATTTGTTGGTCAATTCTCTAGTTTGACAACCCATCAGCATTACTGCAATTCACATTTACTCACATTTCACATATCCCCAGATAGCTGGGATCTGAGCGCAGAAAACTACTAAATAGCGCTCAGATTATCTTCACACAGTTCAATTGCCATGTAGCTAAAGTCTTTCCCATAGTCTTTCATTATATGAATGGGCTCCATGGCATAGCTATCTGGGGTATCACCGCTCCCACAGGGCAAGTACCGAATGACCCCCCTGTATGTAAAGGGCCAGAATGAGTGACATACACTCTGGTATGGCCGAATACTGTGTTTGAAGGGCAATATGTCTCTGGGCCATAGTCGCAGGGCAGGAGGCTGGCAAACAGTCCTCTCCAAGCCAAAGTGGCGAAGGGCACTTCGTCACAGTGACATTAGTACCTCTCTATATATGACTGGGGGTCTATAGAGTGACATTAGTACCTCTCTATATATGACTGGGTGTCTATAGAGTGACATTAGTACCTCTCTATATCTGACTGAGGGTCTATAGAGTGACATTAGTACCTCTCTATATGTGACTGGGGGTATATAGAGTGACATTAGTACCTCTCTATATATGACTGGGGGTCTATAGAGTGACATTAGTACCTCTCTATATATGACTGGGTTCTATAGAGTGACATTAGTACCTCTCTATATCTGACTGGGGGTCTATACAGTGACATTAGTACCTCTCTATATCTGACTGGGGGTCTATACAGTGACATTAGTACCTCTCTATATCTGACTGGGGGTCTATACAGTGACATTAGTACCTCTCTATATCTGACTGGGAGTCTATAGAGTGACATTAGTACCTCTCTATATCTGACTGGGGGTCTATAGAGTGACATTAGTACCTCTCTATATGTGACTGGGAGTCTATAGGGTGACATTAGTACCTCTCTATATCTGACTGGAGGTCTATAGAGTGACATTGGTACCTCTCTGTATCTGACTGGGGGTCTATAGAGTGACATTAGTCCCTCTCTATATGTGACTGGGGGTCTATAGAGTGACATTGGTACCTCTCTGTATCTGACTTGGGGTCTATAGAGTGACATTAGTACCTCTCTATATCTGACTGGGGTCTATAGAGTGACATTAGTACCTCTCTATATCTGACTGGGGTCTATAGAGTGACCTTAGTACCTCTCTATATCTGACTGGGGGTCTATAGAGTGACATTAGTACCTCTCTATATCTGACTGGGGGTCTATAGAGTGACATTAGTACCTCTTTATATCTGACTGGGAGTCTATAGAGTGACATTAGTACCTCTGTATATCTGACTGGGGGTCTATAGGGTGACATTAGTACCTCTCTATATATGACTGGGAGTCTATAGAGTGCCATTAGTACCTCTATATATGACTGGGGGTTTATAGGGTGACATTAGTACCTCTCTATATATGACTGGGAGTCTATAGAGTGACATTAGTTCCTCTCTATATCTGACTGGGGGTCTAGAGAGTGACATTAGTACCTCTCTATATATGACTGGGGGTCTATAGGGTGTCATTAGTACCTCTCTATATCTGACTGGGGGTCTATAGTGTGACATTAGTACCTCTCTATATGTGACTGGGGTTTATAGAGTGACATTAGTACCTCTCTATATCTGACTGGGGGTCTATAGAGTGACATTAGTACCTCTCTATATGTGACTGGGGGTCTATAGAGTGACATTAGTACCTCTCTATATATGACTGGGGGTCTATAGAGTGACATTAGTACCTCTCTATATCTGACTGAGGGTCTATAGAGTGACATTAGTAGCTCTATATATGACTGGGGGTCTATAGAGTGACATTAGTACCTCTCTATATGTGACTGGGGGTATATAGAGTGACATTAGTACCTCTCTATATATGACTGGGGGTCTATTGGGTGACATTAGTACCTCTCTATATCTGACTGGGGGTATATAGAGTGACATTAGTACCTCTCTATATGTGACTGGGAGTCTATAGAGTGACATTAGTACCTCTATATATGACTGGGGGTCTATAGGGTGACATTAGTACCTCTCTATATCTGACTGGGGGTCTATAGAGTGACATTAGTACCTCTCTATATATGACTGGGAGTCTATAGGGTGACATTAGTACCTCTATATATGACTGGGAGTCTATAGAATGACATTAGTACCTCTCTATATCTGACTGGGGGTCTATAGAGTGACATTAGTACCTCTCTATATCTGACTGGGAGTCTATAGGTTGACATTAGTACCTCTCTATAACTGACTGGGGGTCTATAGTGATATTAGTACCTCTCTATATATGACTGGGGGTCTATAGAGTGACATTAGTACCTCTCTATATCTGACTGAGGGTCTATAGAGTGACATTAGTAGCTCTATATATGACTGGGGGTCTATAGAGTGACATTAGTACCTCTCTATATGTGACTGGGGGTATATAGAGTGACATTAGTACCTCTCTATATATGACTGGGGGTCTATAGGGTGACATTAGTACCTCTCTATATCTGACTGGGGGTATATAGAGTGACATTAGTACCTCTCTATATATGACTGGGAGTCTATAGAGTGACATTAGTACCTCTATATATGACTGGGGGTCTATAGGGTGACATTAGTACCTCTCTATATCTGACTGGGGGTCTATAGAATGACATTAGTACCTCTCTATATATGACTGGGAGTCTATAGGGTGACATTAGTACATCTGTATATCTGACTGGGGGTCTATAGAGTGACATTAGTACCTCTGTATATCTGACTGGGGGTCTATAGGGTGACATTAGTACCTCTCTATATATGACTGGGAGTCTATAGAGTGCCATTAGTACCTCTATATATGACTGGGGGTCTATAGGGTGACATTAGTACCTCTCTATATATGACTGGGAGTCTATAGAGTGACATTAGTTCCTCTCTATATCTGACTGGGGGTCTAGAGAGTGACATTAGTACCTCTCTATATATGACTGGGGGTCTATAGGGTGTCATTAGTACCTCTCTATATCTGACTGGGGGTCTATAGTGTGACATTAGTACCTCTCTATATATGACTGGGAGTCTATAGGGTGACATTAGTACCTCTCTATATCTGACTGGGGGTCTATAGTGTGACATTAGTACCTCTCTATATATGACTGGGGGTCTAGAGAGTGACATTAGTACCTCTCTATATATGACTGGGGGTCTATAGGGTGTCATTAGTACCTCTCTATATCTGACTGGGGGTCTATAGTGTGACATTAGTACCTCTCTATATATGACTGGGAGTCTATAGGGTGACATTAGTACCTCTCTATATCTGACTGGGGGTCTATAGAGTGACATTAGTACCTCTCTATATGTGACTAGGGGTCTATAGAGCGACATTAGTACCTCTCTATATATCTGACTGGGGGTCTATAGAGTGACATTAGTACCTCTCTATATATCTGACGGGGGGTCTATAGAGTGACATTAGTACCTCTCTATATCTGACTGGGGGTCTATAGAGGGACATTAGTACCTCTCTATATCTGACTGGTGGTCTATAGAGTGACATTAGTACCTCTCTATATCTGACTGGGGTCTATAGAGTGACATTAGTACCTCTCTATATATGACTGGGGGTCTATAGGGTGACATTAGTACCTCTCTATATGTGACTGGGAGTCTATAGAGTGACATTAGTACCTCTCTATATCTGACTGGAGGTCTATAGAGTGACATTGGTACCTCTCTGTATCTGACTGGGGGTCTATAGAGTGACATTAGTCCCTCTCTATATGTGACTGGGGGTCTATAGAGTGACATTGGTACCTCTCTGTATCTGACTTGGGGTCTATAGAGTGACATTAGTACCTCTATATATGACTGGGGATCTATAGAGTGACATTAGTACCTCTCTATATGTGACTGGGGGTATATAGAGTGACATTAGTACCTCTCTATATATGACTGGGGGTCTATAGAGTGACATTAGTACCTCTCTATATATGACTGGGTTCTATAGAGTGACATTAGTACCTCTCTATATCTGACTGGGGATCTATAGAGTGACATTAGTACCTCTCTATATCTGACTGGGAGTCTATAGAGTGACATTAGTACCTCTCTATATCTGACTGGGGGTCTATAGAGTGACATTAGTACCTCTCTATATGTGACTGGGAGTCTATAGAGTGACATTAGTACCTCTCTATATCTGACTGGAGGTCTATAGAGTGACATTGGTACCTCTCTGTATCTGACTGGGGGTCTATAGAGTGACATTAGTCCCTCTCTATATGTGACTGGGGGTCTATAGAGTGACATTGGTACCTCTCTGTATCTGACTGGGGGTCTATAGAGTGACATTAGTACCTCTCTATATATGACTGGGAGTCTATAGGGTGACATTAGTACCTCTATATCTGACTGGGGGTCTATAGAGTGACATTAGTACCTCTCTATATCTGACTGGGGGTCTATAGAGTGACATTAGTACCTCTCTATATCTGACTGGGGGTCTATAGAGTGACATTAGTACCTCTCTATATCTGACTGGGAGTCTATAGGGTGACATTAGTACCTCTCTATATCTGACTGGGGGTCTATAGTGATATTAGTACCTCTCTATATATGACTGGGGGTCTATAGAGTGACATTAGTACCTCTCTATATCTGACTGAGGGTCTATAGAGTGACATTAGTAGCTTTATATATGACTGGGGGTCTATAGAGTGACATTAGTACCTCTCTATATGTGACTGGGGGTATATAGAGTGACATTAGTACCTCTCTATATATGACTGGGGGTCTATAGGGTGACATTAGTACCTCTCTATATATGACTGGGAGTCTATAGAGTGCCATTAGTACCTCTATATATGACTGGGGGTCTATAGGGTGACATTAGTACCTCTCTATATATGACTGGGAGTCTATAGAGTGACATTAGTTCCTCTCTATATCTGACTGGGGGTCTAGAGAGTGACATTAGTACCTCTCTATATATGACTGGGGGTCTATAGGGTGTCATTAGTACCTCTCTATATCTGACTGGGGGTCTATAGTGTGACATTAGTACCTCTCTATATATGACTGGGAGTCTATAGGGTGACATTAGTACCTCTCTATATCTGACTGGGGGTCTATAGAGTGACATTAGTACCTCTCTATATGTGACTAGGGGTCTATAGAGCGACATTAGTACCTCTCTATATATCTGACTGGGGGTCTATAGAGTGACATTAGTACCTCTCTATATATCTGACGGGGGGTCTATAGAGTGACATTATTACTTCTGTATATGTGACTGGGATCTATCGAGTGACATTAGTACCTCTCTATATATAACTGGGGGTCTATAGAGTGACATTAGTACCTCTTTATATCTGACTGGGAACTATAGAGTGACATTAGTACCTCTCTATATGTGACTGGGGGTCTATAGAGTGACATTAGTACCTCTCTATATATGACTGGGGGTCTATAGGGTGACATTAGTACTTCTGTATATCTGACTGGGGTCTATAGAGTGAAATTAGTACCTCTCTCTATATATAACTGGGGGTCTATAGAGTGACATTAGTACCTCTCTATATCTGACTGGGGGTCTATAGGGTGACATTAGTACCTCTCTCTATATATAACTGGGGGTCTATAGAGTGACATTAGTACCTCTCTATATCTGACTGGGGGTCTATAGGGTGACATTAGTACCTCTCTATATATGACTGGGGGTCTATAGAGTGACATTAGTCCCTCTCTATATCTGACTGGGGATCTATAGAGTGACATTAGTACCTCTCTATATCTGACTGGGGGTCTATAGTGATATTAGTACCTCTCTATATATGACTGGGGGTCTATAGAGTGACATTAGTACCTCTCTCTATATGACTGGGGGTCTATAGAGTGACATTAGTACCTCTCTATATCTGACTGGTGGTATATAGAGTGACATTAGTACCTCTCTATATCTGACTGAGGGTCTATAGAGTGACATTAGTACCTCTCTATATATGACTGGGGGTCTATAGGGTGACATTAGTACCTCTCTATATATGACTGGGGATCTATAGAGTGACATTAGTACCTCTCTATATATGACTGGGGGTCTATAGAGTGACATTAGTACCTCTATATATGACTGGGGGTCTATAGAGTGACATTAGTACCTCTCTATATCTGACTGGGGGTATATAGAGTGACATTAGTACCTCTCTATATATAACTGGGAGTCTATAGAGTAACATTAGTACCTCTATATATGCCTGGGGGTCTATAGGGTGACATTAGTACCTCTATATATGACTGGGGGTCTATAGGGTGACATTAGTACCTCTCTATATCTGACTGGGGGTATATAGAGTGACATTAGTACCTCTATATATGACTGGGGGTCTATAGGGTGACATTAGTACCTGTATATCTGACTGGGGGTCTATAGAGTGACATTAGTACCTCTCTATATATGACTGGGGTCTATAGAGTGACATTAGTACCTCTCTATATCTGACTGGGGGTCTATAGAGTGACATTAGTACCTCTCTATATCTGACTGGGGGTCTATAGAGTGACATTAGTACCTCTCTATATCTGACTGGTGGTCTATAGAGTGACATTAGTACCTCTCTATATCTGACTGGGGTCTATAGAGTGACATTAGTACCTCTCTATATATGACTGGGGGTCTATAGGGTGACATTAGTACCTCTCTATATGTGACTGGGAGTCTATAGAGTGACATTAGTACCTCTCTATATCTGACTGGAGGTCTATAGAGTGACATTGGTACCTCTCTGTATCTGACTGGGGGTCTATAGAGTGACATTAGTCCCTCTCTATATGTGACTGGGGGTCTATAGAGTGACATTGGTACCTCTCTGTATCTGACTTGGGGTCTATAGAGTGACATTAGTACCTCTATATATGACTGGGGATCTATAGAGTGACATTAGTACCTCTCTATATGTGACTGGGGGTATATAGAGTGACATTAGTACCTCTCTATATATGACTGGGGGTCTATAGAGTGACATTAGTACCTCTCTATATATGACTGGGTTCTATAGAGTGACATTAGTACCTCTCTATATCTGACTGGGGGTCTATACAGTGACATTAGTACCTCTCTATATCTGACTGGGGGTCTATACAGTAACATTAGTACCTCTCTATATCTGACTGGGAGTCTATAGAGTGACATTAGTACCTCTCTATATCTGACTGGGGGTCTATAGAGTGACATTAGTACCTCTCTATATGTGACTGGGAGTCTATAGAGTGACATTAGTACCTCTCTATATCTGACTGGAGGTCTATAGAGTGACATTGGTACCTCTCTGTATCTGACTGGGGGTCTATAGAGTGACATTAGTCCCTCTCTATATGTGACTGGGGGTCTATAGAGTGACATTGGTACCTCTCTGTATCTGACTTGGGGTCTATAGAGTGACATTAGTACCTCTCTATATCTGACTGGGGTCTATAGAGTGACATTAGTACCTCTCTATATCTGACTGGGGGTCTATAGAGTGACATTAGTACCTCTCTATATCTGACTGGGGGTCTATAGAGTGACATTAGTACCTCTTTATATCTGACTGGGAGTCTATAGAGTGACATTAGTACCTCTCTATATGTGACTGGGGTTTATAGAGTGACATTAGTACCTCTCTATATCTGACTGGGGGTCTATAGAGTGACATTAGTACCTCTCTATATGTGACTGGGGGTCTATAGAGTGACATTAGTACCTCTCTATATATGACTGGGGGTCTATAGAGTGACATTAGTACCTCTCTATATCTGACTGAGGGTCTATAGAGTGACATTAGTAGCTCTATATATGACTGGGGGTCTATAGAGTGACATTAGTACCTCTCTATATGTGACTGGGGGTATATAGAGTGACATTAGTACCTCTCTATATATGACTGGGGGTCTATTGGGTGACATTAGTACCTCTCTATATCTGACTGGGGGTATATAGAGTGACATTAGTACCTCTCTATATGTGACTGGGAGTCTATAGAGTGACATTAGTACCTCTATATATGACTGGGGGTCTATAGGGTGACATTAGTACCTCTCTATATCTGACTGGGGGTCTATAGAATGACATTAGTACCTCTCTATATATGACTGGGAGTCTATAGGGTGACATTAGTACCTCTATATATGACTGGGAGTCTATAGAATGACATTAGTACCTCTCTATATATGACTGGGAGTCTATAGGGTGACATTAGTACCTCTATATCTGACTGGGGGTCTATAGAGTGACATTAGTACCTCTCTATATGTGACTGGGGGTCTATAGAGTGACATTAGTACCTCTCTATATCTGACTGGGGGTCTATAGAGTGACATTAGTACCTCTCTATATATGACTGGGAGTCTATAGGGTGACATTAGTACCTCTATATCTGACTGGGGGTCTATAGAGTGACATTAGTACCTCTCTATATCTGACTGGGGGTCTATAGGGTGACATTAGTACCTCTCTATATCTGACTGGGGGTCTATAGTGATATTAGTACCTCTCTATATATGACTGGGGGTCTATAGGGTGACATTAGTACCTCTCTATATCTGACTGGGGGTCTATAGAATGACATTAGTACCTCTCTATATATGACTGGGGGTCTATAGAGTGACATTAGTACCTCTCTATATATGACTGGGTGTCTATAGAGTGACATTAGTACCTCTCTATATCTGACTGAGGGTCTATAGAGTGACATTAGTACCTCTATATATGACTGGGGATCTATAGAGTGACATTAGTACCTCTCTATATGTGACTGGGGGTATATAGAGTGACATTAGTACCTCTCTATATATGACTGGGGGTCTATAGAGTGACATTAGTACCTCTCTATATATGACTGGGTTCTATAGAGTGACATTAGTACCTCTCTATATCTGACTGGGGGTCTATACAGTGACATTAGTACCTCTCTATATCTGACTGGGGGTCTATACAGTGACATTAGTACCTCTCTATATCTGACTGGGGGTCTATACAGTGACATTAGTACCTCTCTATATCTGACTGGGAGTCTATAGAGTGACATTAGTACCTCTCTATATCTGACTGGGGGTCTATAGAGTGACATTAGTACCTCTCTATATGTGACTGGGAGTCTATAGAGTGACATTAGTACCTCTCTATATCTGACTGGAGGTCTATAGAGTGACATTGGTACCTCTCTGTATCTGACTGGGGGTCTATAGAGTGACATTAGTCCCTCTCTATATGTGACTGGGGGTCTATAGAGTGACATTGGTACCTCTCTGTATCTGACTTGGGGTCTATAGAGTGACATTAGTACCTCTCTATATCTGACTGGGGTCTATAGAGTGACATTAGTACCTCTCTATATCTGACTGGGGTCTATAGAGTGACATTAGTACCTCTCTATATCTGACTGGGGGTCTATAGAGTGACATTAGTACCTCTCTATATCTGACTGGGGGTCTATAGAGTGACATTAGTACCTCTCTATATCTGACTGGGGGTCTATAGTGATATTAGTACCTCTCTATATATGACTGGGGGTCTATAGAGTGACATTAGTCCCTCTCTATATCTGACTGGGGATCTATAGAGTGACATTAGTACCTCTCTATATCTGACTGGGGGTCTATAGTGATATTAGTACCTCTCTATATATGACTGGGGGTCTATAGAGTGACATTAGTACCTCTCTATATCTGACTGGTGGTATATAGAGTGACATTAGTACCTCTCTATATCTGACTGAGGGTCTATAGAGTGACATTAGTACCTCTCTATATATGACTGGGGGTCTATAGGGTGACATTAGTACCTCTCTATATATGACTGGGGATCTATAGAGTGACATTAGTACCTCTCTATATATGACTGGGGGTCTATAGAGTGACATTAGTACCTCTATATATGACTGGGGGTCTATAGAGTGACATTAGTACCTCTCTATATCTGACTGGGGGTATATAGAGTGACATTAGTACCTCTCTATATATACCTGGGAGTCTATAGAGTAACATTAGTACCTCTATATATGCCTGGGGGTCTATAGGGTGACATTAGTACCTCTATATATGACTGGGGGTCTATAGGGTGACATTAGTACCTCTCTATATCTGACTGGGGGTATATAGAGTGACAATAGTACCTCGATATATGACTGGGGGTCTATAGGGTGACATTAGTACCTGTATATCTGACTGGGGGTCTATAGAGTGACATTAGTACCTCTCTATATATGACTGGGGTCTATAGAGTGACATTAGTACCTCTCTATATCTGACTGGGGGTCTATAGAGTGACATTAGTACCTCTCTATATCTGACTGGGGGTCTATAGAGGGACATTAGTACCTCTCTATATCTGACTGGTGGTCTATAGAGTGACATTAGTACCTCTCTATATCTGACTGGGGTCTTTAGAGTGACATTAGTACCTCTCTATATATGACTGGGGGTCTATAGGGTGACATTAGTACCTCTCTATATGTGACTGGGAGTCTATAGAGTGACATTAGTACCTCTCTATATCTGACTGGAGGTCTATAGAGTGACATTGGTACCTCTCTGTATCTGACTGGGGGTCTATAGAGTGACATTAGTCCCTCTCTATATGTGACTGGGGGTCTATAGAGTGACATTGGTACCTCTCTGTATCTGACTTGGGGTCTATAGAGTGACATTAGTACCTCTATATATGACTGGGGATCTATAGAGTGACATTAGTACCTCTCTATATGTGACTGGGGGTATATAGAGTGACATTAGTACCTCTCTATATATGACTGGGGGTCTATAGAGTGACATTAGTACCTCTCTATATATGACTGGGTTCTATAGAGTGACATTAGTACCTCTCTATATCTGACTGGGGGTCTATACAGTGACATTAGTACCTCTCTATATCTGACTGGGGGTCTATACAGTGACATTAGTACCTCTCTATATCTGACTGGGGGTCTATAGAGTGACATTAGTACCTCTCTATATGTGACTGGGAGTCTATAGAGTGACATTAGTACCTCTCTATATCTGACTGGAGGTCTATAGAGTGACATTGGTACCTCTCTGTATCTGACTGGGGGTCTATAGAGTGACATTAGTCCCTCTCTATATGTGACTGGGGGTCTATAGAGTGACATTGGTACCTCTCTGTATCTGACTTGGGGTCTATAGAGTGACATTAGTACCTCTCTATATCTGACTGGGGTCTATAGAGTGACATTAGTACCTCTCTATATCTGACTGTGGGTCTATAGAGTGACATTAGTACCTCTCTATATCTGACTGGGGGTCTATAGAGTGACATTAGTACCTCTTTATATCTGACTGGGAGTCTATAGAGTGACATTAGTACCTCTCTATATGTGACTGGGGTTTATAGAGTGACATTAGTACCTCTCTATATCTGACTGGGGGTCTATAGAGTGACATTAGTACCTCTCTATATGTGACTGGGGGTCTATAGAGTGACATTAGTACCTCTCTATATATGACTGGGGGTCTATAGAGTGACATTAGTACCTCTCTATATCTGACTGAGGGTCTATAGAGTGACATTAGTAGCTCTATATATGACTGGGGGTCTATAGAGTGACATTAGTACCTCTCTATATGTGACTGGGGGTATATAGAGTGACATTAGTACCTCTCTATATATGACTGGTGGTCTATTGGGTGACATTAGTACCTCTCTATATCTGACTGGGGGTGTATAGAGTGACATTAGTACCTCTATAAATGTGACTGGGAGTCTATAGAGTGACATTAGTACCTCTATATATGACTGGGGGTCTATAGGGTGACATTAGTACCTCTCTATATCTGACTGGGGGTCTATAGAATGACATTAGTACCTCTCTATATATGACTGGGAGTCTATAGGGTGACATTAGTACCTCTATATATGACTGGGAGTCTATAGAATGACATTAGTACCTCTCTATATATGACTGGGAGTCTATAGGGTGACATTAGTACCTCTATATCTGACTGGGGGTCTATAGAGTGACATTAGTACCTCTCTATATGTGACTGGTGGTCTATAGAGTGACATTAGTACCTCTCTATATCTGACTGGGGGTCTATAGAGTGACATTAGTACCTCTCTATATATGACTGGGAGTCTATAGGGTGACATTAGTACCTCTATATCTGACTGGGGGTCTATAGAGTGACATTAGTACCTCTCTATATCTGACTGGGGGTCTATAGAGTGACATTAGTACCTCTCTATATCTGACTGGGGGTCTATAGAGTGACATTAGTACCTCTCTATATCTGACTGGGAGTCTATAGGGTGACATTAGTACCTCTCTATATCTGACTGGGGGTCTATAGTGATATTAGTACCTCTCTATATATGACTGGGGGTCTATAGAGTGACATTAGTACCTCTCTATATCTGACTGAGGGTCTATAGAGTGACATTAGTAGCTCTATATATGACTGGGGGTCTATAGAGTGACAATAGTACCTCTCTATATGTGACTGGGGGTATATAGAGTGACATTAGTACCTCTCTATATATGACTGGGGGTCTATAGGGTGACATTAGTACCTCTCTATATCTGACTGGGGGTATATAGAGTGACATTAGTACCTCTCTATATATGACTGGGAGTCTATAGAGTGACATTAGTACCTCTATATATGACTGGGGGTCTATAGGGTGACATTAGTACCTCTCTATATCTGACTGGGGGTCTATAGAATGACATTAGTACCTCTCTATATATGACTGGGAGTCTATAGGGTGACATTAGTACCTCTGTATATCTGACTGGGGGTCTATAGAGTGACATTAGTACCTCTGTATATCTGACTGGGGGTCTATAGGGTGACATTAGTACCTCTCTATATATGACTGGGAGTCTATAGAGTGCCATTAGTACCTCTATATATGACTGGGGGTCTATAGGGTGACATTAGTACCTCTCTATATATGACTGGGAGTCTATAGAGTGACATTAGTTCCTCTCTATATCTGACTGGGGGTCTAGAGAGTGACATTAGTACCTCTCTATATATGACTGGGGGTCTATAGGGTGTCATTAGTACCTCTCTATATCTGACTGGGGGTCTATAGTGTGACATTAGTACCTCTCTATATATGACTGGGAGTCTATAGGGTGACATTAGTACCTCTCTATATCTGACTGGGGGTCTATAGAGTGACATTAGTACCTCTCTATATGTGACTGGGGGTCTATAGAGCGACATTAGTACCTCTCTATATATCTGACTGGGGGTCTATAGAGTGACATTAGTACCTCTCTATATATCTGACTGGGGGTCTATAGAGTGACATTAGTACTTCTGTATATCTGACTGGGGTCAATCGAGTGACATTAGTACCTCTCTATATATAACTGGGGGTCTATAGAGTGACATTAGTACCTCTCTATATGTGACTGGGGGTCTATAGAGTGACATTAGTACCTCTCTATATATGACTGGGGGTCTATAGGGTGACATTAGTACTTCTGTATATCTGACTGGGGTCTATAGAGTGAAATTAGTACCTCTCTCTATATATAACTGGGGGTCTATAGAGTGACATTAGTACCTCTCTATATCTGACTGGGGGTCTATAGGGTGACATTAGTACCTCTCTATATATATAACTGGGGGTCTATAGAGTGACATTAGTACCTCTCTATATCTGACTGGGGGTCTATAGGGTGACATTAGTACCTCTCTATATATGACTGGGGGTCTATAGAGTGACATTAGTCCCTCTCTATATCTGACTGGGGATCTATAGAGTGACATTAGTACCTCTCTATATCTGACTGGGGGTCTATAGTGATATTAGTACCTCTCTATATATGACTGGGGGTCTATAGAGTGACATTAGTACCTCTCTCTATATGACTGGGGGTCTATAGAGTGACATTAGTACCTCTCTATATCTGACTGGTGGTATATAGAGTGACATTAGTACCTCTCTATATCTGACTGAGGGTCTATAGAGTGACATTAGTACCTCTCTATATATGACTGGGGGTCTATAGGGTGACATTAGTACCTCTCTATATATGACTGGGGATCTATAGAGTGACATTAGTACCTCTCTATATATGACTAGGGGTCTATAGAGTGACATTAGTACCTCTATATATGACTGGGGGTCTATAGAGTGACATTAGTACCTCTCTATATCTGACTGGGGGTATATAGAGTGACATTAGTACCTCTCTATATATAACTGGGAGTCTATAGAGTAACATTAGTACCTCTATATATGCCTGGGGGTCTATAGGGTGACATTAGTACCTCTATATATGACTGGGGGTCTATAGGGTGACATTAGTACCTCTCTATATCTGACTGGGGGTATATAGAGTGACATTAGTACCTCTATATATGACTGGGGGTCTATAGGGTGACATTAGTACCTGTATATCTGACTGGGGGTCTATAGAGTGACATTAGTACCTCTCTATATATGACTGGGGTCTATAGAGTGACATTAGTACCTCTCTATATCTGACTGGGGGTCTATAGAGTGACATTAGTACCTCTCTATATCTGACTGGGGGTCTATAGAGGGACATTAGTACCTCTCTATATCTGACTGGTGGTCTATAGAGTGACATTAGTACCTCTCTATATCTGACTGGGGTCTATAGAGTGACATTAGTACCTCTCTATATATGACTGGGGGTCTATAGGGTGACATTAGTACCTCTCTATGTCTGACTGGGAGTCTATAGGGTGACATTAGTACCTCTCTATATATGACTGGGGGTCTATAGAGTGACATTAGTACCTCTATATCTGACTGGGGGTCTATAGAGTGACATTAGTACCTCTCTATATATGACTGGGGGTCTATAGAGTGACATAAGTACCTCTATATCTGACTGGGGGTCTATAGTGACATTAGTACCTCTCTATATCTGACTGGGAGTCTATAGAGTGACATAAGTACCTCTATATCTGACTGGGGGTCTATAGTGACATTAGTACCTCTCTATATCTGACTGGGGGTCTATACAGTGACATTAGTACCTCTCTATATCTGACTGGGGGTCTATACAGTGACATTAGTACCTCTCTATATATGACTGGGGGTCTATAGAGTGACATTAGTACCTCCCTATATGTGACTGGGGGTCTATAGAGTGACATTAGTACCTCTCTATATCTGACTGGGGTCTATAGAGTGACATTAGTACCTCTCTATATATGACTGGGGGTCTATAGGGTGACATTAGTACCTCTCTATATATGACTGGGGATCTATAGAGTGACATTAGTACCTCTCTATATATGACTGGGGGTCTATAGAGTGACATTAGTACCTCTATATATGACTGGGGGTCTATAGAGTGACATTAGTACCTCTCTATATCTGACTGGGGGTATATAGAGTGACATTAGTACCTCTCTATATATACCTGGGAGTCTATAGAGTAACATTAGTACCTCTATATATGCCTGGGGGTCTATAGGGTGACATTAGTACCTCTATATATGACTGGGGGTCTATAGGGTGACATTAGTACCTCTCTATATCTGACTGGGGGTATATAGAGTGACAATAGTACCTCGATATATGACTGGGGGTCTATAGGGTGACATTAGTACCTGTATATCTGACTGGGGGTCTATAGAGTGACATTAGTACCTCTCTATATATGACTGGGGTCTATAGAGTGACATTAGTACCTCTCTATATCTGACTGGGGGTCTATAGAGTGACATTAGTACCTCTCTATATCTGACTGGGGGTCTATAGAGTGACATTAGTACCTCTCTATATCTGACTGGTGGTCTATAGAGTGACATTAGTACCTCTCTATATCTGACTGGGGTCTTTAGAGTGACATTAGTACCTCTCTATATATGACTGGGGGTCTATAGGGTGACATTAGTACCTCTCTATATGTGACTGGGAGTCTATAGAGTGACATTAGTACCTCTCTATATCTGACTGGAGGTCTATAGAGTGACATTGGTACCTCTCTGTATCTGACTGGGGGTCTATAGAGTGACATTAGTCCCTCTCTATATGTGACTGGGGGTCTATAGGGTGACATTAGTACCTCTCTATATCTGACTGGGGGTCTATAGAATGACATTAGTACCTCTCTATATATGACTGGGAGTCTATAGGGTGACATTAGTACCTCTATATCTGACTGGGGGTCTATAGAGTGACATTAGTACCTCTCTATATCTGACTTGGGGTCTATAGAGTGACATTAGTACCTCTCTATATCTGACTGGGGGTCTATAGAGTGACATTAGTACCTCTCTATATCTGACTGGGGGTCTATAGAGTGACATTAGTACCTCTCTATATCTGACTGGGAGTCTATAGGGTGACATTAGTACCTCTCTATATCTGACTGGGGGTCTATAGTGATATTAGTACCTCTCTATGTATGACTGGGGGTCTATAGAGTGACATTAGTACCTCTCTATATCTGACTGAGGGTCTATAGAGTGACATTAGTACCTCTATATATGACTGGGGGTCTATAGAGTGACATTAGTACCTCTCTATATATGACTGTGGGTCTATAGGGTGACATTAGTACCTCTCTATATCTGACTGGGGGTCTATAGAGTGACATTAGTACCTCTCTATGTCTGACTGGGGGTCTATAGAGTGACATTAGTACCTCTCTATATGTGACTGGGGGTATATAGAGTGACATTAGTACCTCTCTATATATGACTGGGGGTCTATAGGGTGACATTAGTACCTCTCTATATCTGACTGGGGGTATATAGAGTGACATTAGTACCTCTCTATATATGACTGGGAGTCTATAGAGTGACATTAGTACCTCTATATATGACTGGGGGTCTATAGGGTGACATTAGTACCTCTCTATATCTGACTGGGGGTCTATAGAATGACATTAGTACCTCTCTATATATGACTGGGAGTCTATAGAGTGACATTAGTACCTCTATATATGACTGGGGGTCTATAGGGTGACATTAGTACCTCTCTATATATGACTGGGAGTCTATAGAGTGACATTAGTACCTCTATATATGACTTGGGGTCTATAGAGTGACATTAGTACCTCTCTCTATATGACTGGGAGTCTATAGGGTGACATTAGTACCTCTCTATATCTGACTGGGGGTCTATAGAGTGACATTAGTACCTCTCTCTATATGACTGGGAGTCTATAGGGTGACATTAGTACCTCTCTATATATGACTGGGGGTCTATTGGGTGACATTAGTACCTCTCTATATCTGACTGGGGGTCTATAGAGTGACATTAGTACCTCTCTATATCTGACTGGGGGTCTAGAGAGTGACATTAGTACCTCTATATATGACTGGGGGTCTAGAGAGTGACATTAGTACCTCTATATATGACTGGGGGTCTATAGGGTGACATTAGTACCTCTCTATATCTGACTGGGGGTCTATAGAGTGACATTAGTACCTCTCTATATATGACTGGGAGTCTATAGGGTGACATTAGTACCTCTCTATATATGACTGGGGGTCTATAGGGTGACATTAGTACCTCTCTATATCTGACTGGGGGTCTATAGAATGACATTAGTACCTCTCTATATATGACTGGGAGTCTATAGGGTGACATTAGTACCTCTAAATCTGACTGGGGGTCTATAGAGTGACATTAGTACCTCTCTATATCTGACTGGGGTCTATAGAGTGACATTAGTACCTCTCTATATATGACTGGGGGTCTATAGGGTGACATTAGTACCTCTCTCTATCTGACTGGGGGTATATAGAGTGACATTAGTACCTCTCTATATATGACTGGGAGTCTATAGAGTGACATTAGTACCTCTATATATGACTGGGGGTCTATAGGGTGACATTAGTACCTCTCTATATCTGACTGGGGGTCTATAGAATGACATTAGTACCTCTCTATATATGACTGGGAGTCTATAGGGTGACATTAGTACCTCTATATATGTCTGGGAGTCTATAGGGTGACATTAGTACCTCTGTATATCTGACTGGGGGTCTATAGAGTGACATTAGTACCTCTGTATATCTGACTGGGGGTCTATCGGGTGACATTAGTACCTCTCTATATATGACTGGGAGTCTATAGAGTGACATTAGTACCTCTATATATGACTGGGGGTCTATAGGGTGACATTAGTACCTCTCTATATATGACTGGGAGTCTATAGGGTGACATTAGTACCTCTCTATATCTGACTGGGGGTCTATAGAATGACATTAGTACCTCTCTATATATGACTGGGAGTCTATAGGGTGACATTAGTACCTCTATATGTGACTGGGGGTCTATAGAGTGACATTAGTACCTCTCTATATGTGACTGGGGGTCTATAGAGTGACATTAGTACCTCTCTATATCTGACTGGGGTCTATAGAGTGTCATTAGTACCTCTCTATATGTGACTGGGGTCTATAGAGTGACATTAGTACCTCTCTATATGTGACTGGGAGTCTATAGAGTGACATTAGTACCTATCTATATGTGACTGGGGGTCTATAGAGTGACATTAGTACCTCCCTATATGTGACTGGGGGTCTATAGAGTGACATTAGTACCTCTCTATATGTGACTGGGGGTCTATAGAGTGACATTAGTACCTCCCTATATGTGACTGGGGGTCTATAGAGTGACATTAGTACCTCTCTATATCTGACTGGGGTCTATAGAGTGTCATTAGTACCTCTCTATATGTGACTGGGGTCTATAGAGTGACATTAGTACCTCTCTATATGTGACTGGGAGTCTATAGAGTGACATTAGTACCTCTCTATATGTGACTGGGGGTCTATAGAGTGACATTAGTACCTCCCTATATGTGACTGGGGGTCTATAGAGTGACATTAGTACCTCTCTATATGTGACTGGGGGTCTATAGAGTGACATTAGTACCTCCCTATATATGACTGGGGGTCTATAGAGTGACATTAGTACCTCCCTATATATGACTGGGGGTCTATAGAGTGACATTAGTACCTCCCTATATATGACTGGGGGTCTATAGAGTGACATTAGTACCTCCCTATATGTGACTGGGGGTCTATAGAGTGACATTAGTACCTCTCTATATGTGACTGGGAGTCTATAGGGTGACATTAGTACCTCTATATCTGACTGGGGGTCTATAGAGTGACATTAGTACCTCTCTATATGTGACTGGGGGTCTATAGAGTGACATTAGTACCTCTCTATATCTGACTGGGGTCTATAGAGTGACATTAGTACCTCTCTATATGTGACTGGGGTCTATAGAGTGACATTAGTACCTCTCTATATGTGACTGGGAGTCTATAGAGTGACATTAGTACCTCTCTATATGTGACTGGGGGTCTATAGAGTGACATTAGTACCTCCCTATATGTGACTGGGGGTCTATAGAGTGACATTAGTACCTCTCTATATCTGACTGGGGGTCTATAGAGTGACATTAGTACCTCTCTATATGTGACTGGGGGTCTATAGAGTGACATTAGTACCTCTCTATATGTGACTGGGGGTCTATAGAGTGACATTAGTACCTCTCTATATGTGACTGGGGGTCTATAGAGTGACATTAGTACCTCTCTATATCTGATGGGGGTCTATAGAGTGACATTAGTACCTCTCTATATGTGACTGGGGGTCTATAGAGTGACATTAGTACCTCTATATCTGATGGGTTACCATAGATGGTTTAGCCCCCTAACATTGACTATGCTCGGAAATGACTAAAATAAATGGCATTACTGAAAAACTAACAAAAATAATTGTACTGACATCCCGGTTCTTATTACTTTACCAGTCCAGAAAAAACTTTTTTCTATATTTTTCAAAAGGTAAGTTTGATCTACTGGTGTAATGAGGATGTTTATAGTCACAGTGTGAGATAATAGGGTCATCAACTAATAAAGGGGTGAAGCGACGCCACAAATAGAGGACGTCACTAATTCCCACGCCCTAAAAGTCTCCCCAAACCTTCTCATTTACAGGGGTAACAAAATAGCACAAAAACTAGAAAAAATAAAAGCAAGGCAATTCAGCGACTATTGCTTTAAATAAATGGTGGTAGATAAAGTTTAGTACCTCTCTATATCTGACTGGGGGTCTATAGAGTGACATTAGTACCTCTCTATATATGACTGGGAGTCTATAGGGTGACATTAGTACCTCTCTATATATGACTGGGGGTCTATAGGGTGACATTAGTACCTCTCTATATCTGACTGGGGGTCTATAGAATGACATTAGTACCTCTCTATATATGACTGGGAGTCTATAGGGTGACATTAGTACCTCTATATCTGACTGGGGGTCTATAGAGTGACATTAGTACCTCTCTATATCTGACTGGGGTCTATAGAGTGACATTAGTACCTCTCTATATATGACTGGGGGTCTATAGGGTGACATTAGTACCTCTCTCTATCTGACTGGGGGTATATAGAGTGACATTAGTACCTCTCTATATATGACTGGGAGTCTATAGAGTGACATTAGTACCTCTATATATGACTGGGGGTCTATAGGGTGACATTAGTACCTCTCTATATCTGACTGGGGGTCTATAGAATGACATTAGTACCTCTCTATATATGACTGGGAGTCTATAGGGTGACATTAGTACCTCTATATATGTCTGGGAGTCTATAGGGTGACATTAGTACCTCTGTATATCTGACTGGGGGTCTATAGAGTGACATTAGTACCTCTGTATATCTGACTGGGGGTCTATAGAGTGACATTAGTACCTCTCTATATATGACTGGGAGTCTATAGAGTGACATTAGTACCTCTATATATGACTGGGGGTCTATAGGGTGACATTAGTACCTCTCTATATATGACTGGGAGTCTATAGGGTGACATTAGTACCTCTCTATATCTGACTGGGGGTCTATAGAATGACATTAGTACCTCTCTATATATGACTGGGAGTCTATAGGGTGACATTAGTACCTCTATATCTGACTGGGGGTCTATAGAGTGACATTAGTACCTCTCTATATGTGACTGGGGGTCTATAGAGTGACATTAGTACCTCTCTATATCTGACTGGGGTCTATAGAGTGTCATTAGTACCTCTCTATATGTGACTGGGGTCTATAGAGTGACATTAGTACCTCTCTATATGTGACTGGGAGTCTATAGAGTGACATTAGTACCTCTCTATATGTGACTGGGGGTCTATAGAGTGACATTAGTACCTCCCTATATGTGACTGGGGGTCTATAGAGTGACATTAGTACCTCTCTATATGTGACTGGGGGTCTATAGAGTGACATTAGTACCTCTCTATATGTGACTGGGGGTCTATAGAGTGACATTAGTACCTCTCTATATGTGACTGGGGGTCTATTGAGTGACATTAGTACCTCCCTACATGTGACTGGTGGTATATAGAGTGACATTAGTACCTCTCTATATGTGACTGGGGGTCTATAGAGTGACATTAGTACCTCTCTATATGTGACTGGGAGTCTATAGGGTGACATTAGTACCTCTATATCTGACTGGGGGTCTATAGAGTGACATTAGTACCTCTCTATATGTGACTGGGGGTCTATAGAGTGACATTAGTACCTCTCTATATCTGACTGGGGTCTATAGAGTGACATTAGTACCTCTCTATATGTGACTGGGGTCTATAGAGTGACATTAGTACCTCTCTATATGTGACTGGGAGTCTATAGAGTGACATTAGTACCTCTCTATATGTGACTGGGGGTCTATAGAGTGACATTAGTACCTCCCTATATGTGACTGGGGGTCTATAGAGTGACATTAGTACCTCTCTATATCTGACTGGGGGTCTATAGAGTGACATTAGTACCTCTCTATATGTGACTGGGGGTCTATAGAGTGACATTAGTACCTCTCTATATGTGACTGGGGGTCTATAGAGTGACATTAGTACCTCTCTATATGTGACTGGGGGTCTATAGAGTGACATTAGTACCTCTCTATATCTGATGGGGGTCTATAGAGTGACATTAGTACCTCTCTATATGTGACTGGGGGTCTATAGAGTGACATTAGTACCTCTATATCTGATGGGTTACCATAGATGGTTTAGCCCCCTAACATTGACTATGCTCGGAAATGACTAAAATAAATGGCATTACTGAAAAACTAACAAAAATAATTGTACTGACATCCCGGTTCTTATTACTTTACCAGTCCAGAAAAAACTTTTTTCTATATTTTTCAAAAGGTAAGTTTGATCTACTGGTGTAATGAGGATGTTTATAGTCACAGTGTGAGATAATAGGGTCATCAACTAATAAAGGGGTGAAGCGACGCCACAAATAGAGGACGTCACTAATTCCCACGCCCTAAAAGTCTCCCCAAACCTTCTCATTTACAGGGGTAACAAAATAGCACAAAAACTAGAAAAAATAAAAGCAAGGCAATTCAGCGACTATTGCTTTAAATAAATGGTGGTAGATAAAGTTTAGTACCTCTCTATATCTGACTGGGGGTCTATAGAGTGACATTAGTACCTCTCTATATATGACTGGGAGTCTATAGGGTTACATTAGTACCTCTCTATATCTGACTGGGGGTCTATAGGGTTACATTAGTACCTCTCTATATCTGACTGGGGGTCTATAGAGTGACATTAGTACCTCTCTATATCTGACTGGGAGTCTATAGGGTGACATTAGTACCTCTATATCTGACTGGGGGTCTATAGAGTGACATTAGTACCTCTCTATATCTGACTGGGGTCTATAGAGTGACATTAGTACCTCTCTATATATGACTGGGGGTCTATAGGGTGACATTAGTACCTCTCTCTATCTGACTGGGGGTATATAGAGTGACATTAGTACCTCTCTATATATGACTGGGAGTCTATAGAGTGACATTAGTACCTCTATATATGACTGGGGGTCTATAGGGTGACATTAGTACCTCTCTATATCTGACTGGGGGTCTATAGAATGACATTAGTACCTCTCTATATATGACTGGGAGTCTATAGGGTGACATTAGTACCTCTATATATGTCTGGGAGTCTATAGGGTGACATTAGTACCTCTGTATATCTGACTGGGGGTCTATAGAGTGACATTAGTACCTCTGTATATCTGACTGGGGGTCTATCGGGTGACATTAGTACCTCTCTATATATGACTGGGAGTCTATAGAGTGACATTAGTACCTCTATATATGATTGGGGGTCTATAGGGTGACATTAGTACCTCTCTATATATGACTGGGAGTCTATAGGGTGACATTGGTACCTCTCTATATCTGACTGGGGGTCTATAGAATGACATTAGTACCTCTCTATATATGACTGGGAGTCTATAGGGTGACATTAGTACCTCTATATCTGACTGGGGGTCTATAGAGTGACATTAGTACCTCTCTATATGTGACTGGGGGTCTATAGAGTGACATTAGTACCTCTCTATATCTGACTGGGGTCTATAGAGTGTCATTAGTACCTCTCTATATGTGACTGGGGTCTATAGAGTGACATTAGTACCTCTCTATATGTGACTGGGAGTCTATAGAGTGACATTAGTACCTCTCTATATGTGACTGGGGGTCTATAGAGTGACATTAGTACCTCCCTATATGTGACTGGGGGTCTATAGAGTGACATTAGTACCTCTCTATATGTGACTGGGGGTCTATAGAGTGACATTAGTACCTCCCTATATGTGACTGGGGGTCTATAGAGTGACATTAGTACCTCCCTATATGTGACTGGGGGTCTATAGAGTGACATTAGTACCTCCCTATATGTGACTGGGGGTCTATAGAGTGACATTAGTACCTCCCTATATGTGACTGGGGGTCTATAGAGTGACATTAGTACCTCTCTATATCTGACTGGGGGTCTATCGGGTGACATTAGTACCTCTCTATATATGACTGGGAGTCTATAGAGTGACATTAGTACCTCTATATATGATTGGGGGTCTATAGGGTGACATTAGTACCTCTCTATATATGACTGGGAGTCTATAGGGTGACATTGGTACCTCTCTATATCTGACTGGGGGTCTATAGAATGACATTAGTACCTCTCTATATATGACTGGGAGTCTATAGGGTGACATTAGTACCTCTATATCTGACTGGGGGTCTATAGAGTGACATTAGTACCTCTCTATATGTGACTGGGGGTCTATAGAGTGACATTAGTACCTCTCTATATCTGACTGGGGTCTATAGAGTGTCATTAGTACCTCTCTATATGTGACTGGGGTCTATAGAGTGACATTAGTACCTCTCTATATGTGACTGGGAGTCTATAGAGTGACATTAGTACCTCTCTATATGTGACTGGGGGTCTATAGAGTGACATTAGTACCTCCCTATATGTGACTGGGGGTCTATAGAGTGACATTAGTACCTCTCTATATGTGACTGGGGGTCTATAGAGTGACATTAGTACCTCCCTATATGTGACTGGGGGTCTATAGAGTGACATTAGTACCTCCCTATATGTGACTGGGGGTCTATAGAGTGACATTAGTACCTCCCTATATGTGACTGGGGGTCTATAGAGTGACATTAGTACCTCCCTATATGTGACTGGGGGTCTATAGAGTGACATTAGTACCTCTCTATATGTGACTGGGAGTCTATAGGGTGACATTAGTACCTCTATATCTGACTGGGGGTCTATAGAGTGACATTAGTACCTCTCTATATGTGACTGGGGGTCTATAGAGTGACATTAGTACCTCTCTATATATGACTGGGGTCTATAGAGTGACATTAGTACCTCTCTATATGTGACTGGGGTCTATAGAGTGACATTAGTACCTCTCTATATGTGACTGGGAGTCTATAGAGTGACATTAGTACCTCTCTATATGTGACTGGGGGTCTATAGAGTGACATTAGTACCTCTCTATATGTGACTGGGGGTCTATAGAGTGACATTAGTACCTCTCTATATCTGACTGGGGGTCTATAGAGTGACATTAGTACCTCTCTATATGTGACTGGGGGTCTATAGAGTGACATTAGTACCTCTCTATATGTGACTGGGGGTCTATAGAGTGACATTAGTACCTCTCTATATGTGACTGGGGGTCTATAGAGTGACATTAGTACCTCTCTATATCTGATGGGGGTCTATAGAGTGACATTAGTACCTCTCTATATGTGACTGGGGGTCTATAGAGTGACATTAGTACCTCTATATCTGATGGGTTACCATAGATGGTTTAGCCCCCTAACATTGACTATGCTCGGAAATGACTAAAATAAATGGCATTACTGAAAAACTAACAAAAATAATTGTACTGACATCCCGGTTCTTATTACTTTACCAGTCCAGAAAAAACTTTTTTCTATATTTTTCAAAAGGTAAGTTTGATCTACTGGTGTAATGAGGATGTTTATAGTCACAGTGTGAGATAATAGGGTCATCAACTAATAAAGGGGTGAAGCGACGCCACAAATAGAGGACGTCACTAATTCCCACGCCCTAAAAGTCTCCCCAAACCTTCTCATTTACAGGGGTAACAAAATAGCACAAAAACTAGAAAAAATAAAAGCAAGGCAATTCAGCGACTATTGCTTTAAATAAATGGTGGTAGATAAGTAATCTGGCCCCGCAGAGCTTGTAATACAAGCACATACGGCCGGGGGATTAAGCCAGAGGTTATTGTGTAGATAGAATGGGCAGATCAGATGGGCTTTATCTGGTGTCAGATGCTTCTACTATGAGTCCTGCTCACACATTGTGGTCAGTGGCTCCACTAGACACACGGTCAAGCCCGTAACTGTTATGGTCGGAAATCGCTATTAAATTGCTAGTAATCCACTGGCGTTCAAACCCGTAACCCGCAAATGGAGCCAAAAAGCCAACGGGTACTAGAGAGGACCCACAAGGGGGTTGAAGTCCTATCCGTAGTAATGTAAAAGCAAATATAAACACAGTACTGTACCTAATATTAAAGGGAAAGTGATGTTAGGTATTAATATGAATAGCACAACATTCTCAAGCCCGCAAATCTGCAATATAAAATACTTAATTTCATGTGTAATTTCCGTGTTATATCGATCCTGGCAATCAATGAGTTAATACATATAATGGAACTCGCATGGACTGGAATATCCTATTTACTGATTTATTAATATTGCATTATTTCTGGAATGCGGGTCTGATCCTAACTCGAAACCCGTAAGGCTTGGAAATCTAACCTCCATTTTTCAGTGACGTAATGATGATGATCACTTTTACCATTGGCTCCAGACAATAACTACGGGTTTGACTAATTGATCATGTTCACGGCCGCACTTCCAAAAAATATTGCGTCCGTCAGACTTGTAACTTACACCCTCCAGAAGCTTTTGATCTTTCACAAAATCGCAAATCGCTATTCAAACCGCAAATGAAGGAGACAATCCTAGTGCTAGAGAGGACCCGCAAGGGGGTTAGAAACATGTTCGTAGCGCTGTAACTGCAAATAAAAGAACGCTACTGCACTGTAAATAACGGGGAAAGCGATGAAAAACATTTAAATAAATAGAATTAATTAACAGTCTCAAGCTCGCAAAAAAAAATGACAGTCTCATTTCCTATTGGCTGATTTCAAATGGTAGGCTACGGGCTTGCTTAATTGATCATGTTCCTTGCCTCAACTGCTCCAAACCAGTGCTTGGTTTACGATTGTCTCTTCAAGGCCACAACTTGTGAGCTTGAGCAATTGAATAGCCTCGCAAACGGAGACCAACAGGAGCCCGCAGCACGCCCACAGACATGTGGCTGTCTACAATCGAGATACGGGCTTGCAACTGAATGTAGCCCACAGTTACAGCTCCCTCTTCTTGGGGTATATGAAGCTGACGCAGTTACAGCCCCCTCTTCTTGGGGTATATGAAGCTGACGCAGTTACAGACCCCTCGTCTTGGGTTATATGAAGCTGACGCAGTAACTGCCCCCTCTTCTTGGGGTATATGAAGCTGACGCAGTAACTGCCCCCTCTTCTTGGGGTATATGAAGCGGATGCAGTTACAGCCCCCTCTTCTTGGGGTATATGAAGCTGACGCAGTTACTGCCCCCTCTTCTTGGGCTATATGAAGCTGACGCAGTTACAGACCCCTCTTCTTGGGGTATATGAAGCTGACGCAGTAACTGCCCCCTCTTCTTGGGGTATATGAAGCTGACGCAGTTACTGCCCCCTCTTCTTGGGGTATATGAAGCTGACGCAGTAACTGCCCCCTCTTCTTGGGGTATATGAAGCGGACGCAGTTACAGCCCCCTCTTCTTGGGGTATATGAAGCTGACACAGTTACAGCCCCCTCGTCTTGGGGTATATGAAGCTGACGCAGTTACTGCCCCCTCTTCTTGGGGTATATGAAGCTGACGCAGTTACAGCCCCCTCTTCTTGGGGTATATGAAGCTGACGCAGTTACAGCCCCCTCTTCTTGGGGTATATGAAGCTGACGCAGTTACTGCCCCCTTTTCTTGGGGTATATGAAGCTGAAGCAGTTACAGCCCCCTCTTCTTGGGGTATATGAAGCTGACGCAGTTACTGCCCCCTCTTCTTGGGGTATATGAAGCTGACGCAGTTACAGACCCCTCTTCTTGGGGTATATGAAGCTGACGCAGTTACAGACCCCTCTTCTTGGGGTATATGAAGCTGACGCAGTTACAGACCCCTCTTCTTGGGGTATATGAAGCTGACGCAGTTACAGACCCCTCTTCTTGGGGTATATGAAGCTGACGCAGTTACAGCCCCCTCTTCTTGGGGTATATGAAGCTGACGCAGTTACAGCCCCCTCTTCTTGGGGTATATGAAGCTGACGCAGTTACAGCCCCCTCTTCTTGGGGTATATGAAGCTGACGCAGTTACAGCCCTCTCCTCTTGGGGTATATGAAGCTGACGCAGTTACAGCCCCCTCCTCTTGGGGTATATGAAGCTGACGCAGTTACAGCCCTCTCTTCTTGGGGTATATGAAGCTGACGCAGTTACAGACCCCTTTTCTTGGGGTATATGAAGCTGACGCAGTTACAGACCCCTCTTCTTGGGGTATATGAAGCTGACGCAGTTACAGCCCCCTCTTCTTGGGGTATATGAAGCTGACGCAGTTACAGCCCCCTCTTCTTGGGGTATATGAAGCTGACGCAGTTACTGCCCCCTGTTCTTGGGGTATATGAAGCTGACGCAGTTACTGCCCCCTGTTCTTGGGGTATATGAAGCTGACGCAGTTACAGCCCCCTCTTCTTGGGGTATATGAAGCTGACGCAGTTACTGCACCCTCTTTTTGGGGTATATGAAGCTGACGCAGTTACTGCCCCCTCTTCTTGGGGTATATGAAGCTGACGCAGTTACTGCCCCCTGTTCTTGGGGTATATGAAGCTGACGCAGTTACAGCCCCCTGTTCTTGGGGTATATGAAGCTGACGCAGTAACTGCCCCCTCTTCTTGGGGTATATGAAGCTGACGCAGTAACTGCCCCCTCTTCTTGGGGTATATGAAGCTGACGCAGTTACAGCTCCCTATTCTTGGGGTATATAAAGCTGACGCAGTTACAGACCCCTTTTCTTGGAGTATATGAAGCTGACGCAGTTACTGCCCCCTCTTCTTGGGGTATATGAAGCTGACGCAGTTACAGCCCCCTCCTCTTGGGGTATATGAAGCTGACGCTGTTACAGTCCCCTCTTCTTGGGGTATATGAAGCTGACGCAGTTACAGCCCCCTCTTCTTGGGGTATATGAAGCTGACGCAGTTACAGCCCCCTCCTCTTGGGGTATATGAAGCTGACGCAGTTACAGACCCCTCTTCTTGGGGTATATGAAGCTGCTGCAGTTACTGTCCCCTGTTCTTGGGGTATATGAAGCTGACGCAGTTACAGCCCCCTCTTCTTGGGGTATATGAAGCTGACTCAGTTACAGCCCCCTCTTCTTGGGGTATATGAAGCTGACGCAGTTACAGCCCCCTCTTCTTGGGGTATATGAAGCTGACGCAGTTACAGCCCCCTCTTCTTGGGGTATATGAAGCTGACGCAGTTACAGCCCCCTCTTCTTGGGGTATATGAAGCTGACGCAGTTACAGCCCCCTCTTCTTGGGGTATATGAAGCTGACGCAGTTACAGCCCCCTCTTCTTGAGGTATATGAAGCTGACGCAGTTACTGCCCCCTCTTCTTGGGGTATATGAAGCTGACGCAGTTACTGCCCCCTCTTTTTGGGGTATATGAAGCTGACGCAGTTACAGCCCCCTCTTCTTGGGGTATATGAAGCTGACGCAGTTACAGCCCCCTCTTCTTGGGGTATATGAAACTGACGCAGTTACTGCCCCCTGTTCTTGGGGTATATGAAGCTGACGCAGTTACAGCCCCCTGTTCTTGGGGTATATGAAGCTGACGCAGTTACAGCCCCCTCTTCTTGGGGTATATGAAGCTGACGCAGTTACTGCACCCTCTTTTTGGGGTATATGAAGCTGACGCAGTTACTGCCCCCTCTTCTTGGGGTATATGAAGCTGACGCAGTTACTGCCCCCTGTTCTTGGGGTATATGAAGCTGACGCAGTTACAGCCCCCTGTTCTTGGGGTATATGAAGCTGACGCAGTAACTGCCCCCTCTTCTTGGGGTATATGAAGCTGACGCAGTAACTGCCCCCTCTTCTTGGGGTATATGAAGCTGACGCAGTTACAGCTCCCTCTTCTTGGGGTATATAAAGCTGACGCAGTTACAGTCCCCTCTTCTTGGGGTATATGAAGCTGACGCAGTTACAGCCCCCTTTTCTTGGAGTATATGAAGCTGACGCAGTTACTGCCCCCTCTTCTTGGGGTATATGAAGCTGACGCAGTTACAGACCCCTTTTCTTGGGGTATATGAAGCTGACGCAGTTACAGACCCCTCTTCTTGGGGTATATGAAGCTGACGCAGTTACAGCCCCCTCTTCTTGGGGTATATGAAGCTGACGCAGTTACAGCCCCCTCTTCTTGGGGTATATGAAGCTGACGCAGTTACAGCCCCCTCTTCTTGGGGTATATGAAGCTGACGCAGTTACAGCCCCCTGTTCTTGGGGTATATGAAGCTGACGCAGTTACAGCCCCCTCTTCTTGGGGTATATGAAGCTGACGCAGTTACAGCCCCCTTTTCTTGGGGTATATGAAGCTGACGCAGTTACTGCCCCCTCTTTTTGGGGTATATGAAGCTGACGCAGTTACTGCCCCCTCTTTTTGGGGTATATGAAGCTGACGCAGTTACAGCCCCCTCTTCTTGGGGTATATGAAGCTGACGCAGTTACAGCCCTCTCTTCTTGGGGTATATGAAGCTGACGCAGTTACAGCCCTCTCTTCTTGGGGTATATGAAGCTGACGCAGTTACAGACCCCTTTTCTTGGGGTATATGAAGCTGACGCAGTTACAGACCCCTCTTCTTGGGGTATATGAAGCTGACTCAGTTACAGCCCCCTCTTCTTGGGGTATATGAAGCTGACGCAGTTACAGCCCCCTCTTCTTGGGGTATATGAAGCTGACGCAGTTACAGCCCCCTCTTCTTGGGGTATATGAAGCTGACGCAGTTACAGCCCCCTCTTCTTGGGGTATATGAAGCTGACGCAGTTACAGCCCCCTCTTCTTGGGGTATATGAAGCTGACGCAGTTACAGCCCCCTCTTCTTGGGGTATATGAAGCTGACGCAGTTACTGCCCCCTCTTTTTGGGGTATATGAAGCTGACGCAGTTACTGCCCCCTCTTTTTGGGGTATATGAAGCTGACGCAGTTACTGCCCCCTGTTCTTGGGGTATATGAAGCTGACGCAGTTACAGCCCCCTCTTCTTGGAGTATATGAAGCTGACGCAGTTACAGCCCCCTCTTCTTGGGGTATATGAAGCTGACGCAGTTACAGCCCCCTCTTCTTGGGGTATATGAAGCTGACGCAGTTACTGCCCCCTGTTCTTGGGGTATATGAAGCTGACGCAGTTACAGCCCCCTGTTCTTGGGGTATATGAAGCTGACACAGTTACAGCCCCCTGTTCTTGGGGTATATGAAGCTGACGCAGTAACTGCCCCCTCTTCTTGGGGTATATGAAGCTGACGCAGTTACAGCCCCCTCTTCTTGGGGTATATGAAGCTGACGCAGTTACAGCCCCCTCTTCTTGGGGTATATGAAGCTGACGCAGTTACAGCCCCCTCTTCTTGGGGTATATGAAGCTGACGCAGTTACAGCCCCCTCTTCTTGGGGTATATGAAGCTGACGCAGTTACAGCCCCCTCTTCTTGGGGTATATGAAGCTGACGCAGTTACAGCCCCCTCTTCTTGGGGTATATGAAGCTGACGCAGTTACAGCCCCCTGTTCTTGGGGTATATGAAGCTGACGCAGTTACTGCCCCCTCTTGTTGGGGTATATGAAGCTGACGCAGTTACTGCCCCCTCTTTTTGGGGTATATGAAGCTGACGCAGTTACAGCCCCCTCTTCTTGGGGTATATGAAGCTGACGCAGGTACTGCCCCCTCTTCTTGGGGTATATGAAGCTGACGCAGTTACTGCCCCCTGTTCTTGGGGTATATGAAGCTGACGCAGTTACAGCCCCCTGTTCTTGGGGTATATGAAGCTGACGCAGTTACAGCCCCCTCTTCTTGGGGTATATGAAGCTGACACAGTTACAGCCCCCTGTTCTTGGGGTATATGAAGCTGACGCAGTAACTGCCCCCTCTTCTTGGGGTATATGAAGCTGACGCAGTAACTGCCCCCTCTTCTTGGGGTATATGAAGCTGACGCAGTTACAGCCCCCTCTTCTTGGGGTATATAAAGCTGACGCAGTTACAGACCCCTTTTCTTGGGGTATATGAAGCTGACGCAGTTACAGCCCCCTCTTCTTGGGGTATATAAAGCTGACGCAGTTACAGACCCCTCTTCTTGGGGTATATGAAGCTGCTGCAGTTACTGCCCCCTGTTCTTGGGGTATATGAAGCTGACGCAGTTACAGCCCCCTCTTCTTGGGGTATATGAAGCTGACGCAGTTACAGCCCCCTCTTCTTGGGGTATATGAAGCTGACGCAGTTACAGCCCCCTCTTCTTGGGGTATATAAAGCTGACGCAGTTACAGACCCCTTTTCTTGGGGTATATGAAGCTGACGCAGTTACAGCCCCCTCTTCTTGGGGTATATAAAGCTGACGCAGTTACAGCCCCCTCTTCTTGGGGTATATGAAGCTGACGCAGTTACAGCCCCTTCTTCTTGGGGTATATGAAGCTGACGCAGTTACAGCCCCCTCTTCTTGGGGTATATGAAGCTGACGCAGTTACAGCCCCCTCTTCTTGGGGTATATGAAGCTGACGCAGTTACAGCCCCCTCTTCTTGGGGTATATGAAGCTGACGCAGTTACAGCCCCCTTTTCTTGGGGTATATGAAGCTGACGCAGTTACTGCCCCCTCTTTTTGGGGTATATGAAGCTGACGCAGTTACTGCCCCCTCTTTTTGGGGTATATGAAGCTGACGCAGTTACAGCCCCCTCTTCTTGGGGTATATGAAGCTGACGCAGTTACAGCCCCCTCTTCTTGGGGTATATGAAGCTGACGCAGTTACTGCCCCCTGTTCTTGGGGTATATGAAGCTGACGCAGTTACAGCCCCCTGTTCTTGGGGTATATGAAGCTGACGCAGTTACAGCCCCCTCTTCTTGGGGTATATGAAGCTGACACAGTTACAGCCCCCTGTTCTTGGGGTATATGAAGCTGACGCAGTAACTGCCCCCTCTTCTTGGGGTATATGAAGCTGACGCAGTAACTGCCCCCTCTTCTTGGGGTATATGAAGCTGACGCAGTTACAGCTCCCTCTTCTTGGGGTATATGAAGCTGACGCAGTTACTGCCCCCTGTTCTTGGGGTATATGAAGCTGACGCAGTTACAGCCCCCTGTTCTTGGGGTATATGAAGCTGACGCAGTAACTGCCCCCTCTTCTTGGGGTATATGAAGCTGACGCAGTAACTGCCCCCTCTTCTTGGGGTATATGAAGCTGACGCAGTTACAGCTCCCTCTTCTTGGGGTATATAAAGCTGACGCAGTTACAGACCCCTTTTCTTGGAGTATATGAAGCTGACGCAGTTACTGCCCCCTCTTCTTGGGGTATATGAAGCTGACGCAGTTACAGCCCCCTCTTCTTGGGGTATATGAAGCTGACGCTGTTACAGTCCCCTCTTCTTGGGGTATATGAAGCTGACGCAGTTACAGACCCCTCTTCTTGGGGTATATGAAGCTGACGCAGTTACAGCCCCCTCCTCTTGGGGTATATGAAGCTGACGCAGTTACAGACCCCTCTTCTTGGGGTATATGAAGCTGCTGCAGTTACTGTCCCCTGTTCTTGGGGTATATGAAGCTGACGCAGTTACAGCCCCCTCTTCTTGGGGTATATGATGCTGACGCAGTTACAGCCCCCTCTTCTTGGGGTATATGAAGCTGACGCAGTTACAGCCCCCTCTTCTTGGGGTATATGAAGCTGACTCAGTTACTGCCCCCTCTTCTTGGGGTATATGAAGCTGCTGCAGTTACTGTCCCCTGTTCTTGGGGTATATGAAGCTGACGCAGTTACAGACCCCTCTTCTTGGGGTATATGAAGCTGACGCAGTTACAGCCCCCTCTTCTTGGGGTATATGAAGCTGACGCAGTTACAGCCCCCTCTTCTTGGGGTATATGAAGCTGACGCAGTTACAGCCCCCTCTTCTTGGGGTATATGAAGCTGACGCAGTTACAGCCCCCTCTTCTTGGGGTATATGAAGCTGACGCAGTTACAGCCCCCTCTTCTTGGGGTATATGAAGCTGACGCAGTTACAGCCCCCTTTTCTTGGGGTATATGAAGCTGACGCAGTTACTGCCCCCTCTTTTTGGGGTATATGAAGCTGACGCAGTTACTGCCCCCTCTTTTTGGGGTATATGAAGCTGACGCAGTTACAGCCCCCTCTTCTTGGGGTATATGAAGCTGACGCAGTTACAGCCCCCTCTTCTTGGGGTATATGAAGCTGACGCAGTTACTGCCCCCTGTTCTTGGGGTATATGAAGCTGACGCAGTTACAGCCCCCTGTTCTTGGGGTATATGAAGCTGACGCAGTTACAGCCCCCTCTTCTTGGGGTATATGAAGCTGACACAGTTACAGCCCCCTGTTCTTGGGGTATATGAAGCTGACGCAGTTACAGCCCCCTGTTCTTGGGGTATATGAAGCTGACGCAGTAACTGCCCCCTCTTCTTGGGGTATATGAAGCTGACGCAGTAACTGCCCCCTCTTCTTGGGGTATATGAAGCTGACGCAGTTACAGCTCCCTCTTCTTGGGGTATATAAAGCTGACGCAGTTACAGACCCCTTTTCTTGGGGTATATGAAGCTGACGCAGTTACAGCCCCCTCTTCTTGGGGTATATGAAGCTGACGCAGTTACTGCCCCCTGTTCTTGGGGTATATGAAGCTGCTGCAGTTACTGTCCCCTGTTCTTGGGGTATATGAAGCTGACGCAGTGACAGACCCCTCTTCTTGGGGTATATGAAGCTGACGCAGTTACAGCCCCCTCTTCTTGGGGTATATGAAGCTGACGCAGTTACTGCCCCCTCTTCTTGGGGTATATGAAGCTGACGCAGTTACTGCCCCCTCTTTTTGGGGTATATGAAGCTGACGCAGTTACAGACCCCTCTTCTTGGGGTATATGAAGCTGCTGCAGTTACTGCCCCCTCTTCTTGGGGTATATGAAGCTGACGCAGTTACAGCCCCCTCTTCTTGGGGTATATGAAGCTGACTCAGTTACAGCCCCCTCTTCTTGGGGTATATGAAGCTGACGCAGTTACAGCCCCCTCTTCTTGGGGTATATGAAGCTGACACAGTTACAGCCCCCTCTTCTTGGGGTATATGAAGCTGACGCAGTTACAGCCCCCTCTTCTTGGGGTATATGAAGCTGACGCAGTTACAGCCCCCTCTTCTTGGGGTATATGAAGCTGACGCAGTTACAGCCCCCTTTTCTTGGGGTATATGAAGCTGACGCAGTTACTGCCCCCTCTTTTTGGGGTATATGAAGCTGACGCAGTTACTGCCCCCTCTTTTTGGGGTATATGAAGCTGACGCAGTTACAGCCCCCTCTTCTTGGGGTATATGAAGCTGACGCAGTTACAGCCCCCTCTTCTTGGGGTATATGAAGCTGACGCAGTTACTGCCCCCTGTTCTTGGGGTATATGAAGCTGACGCAGTTACAGCCCCCTGTTCTTGGGGTATATGAAGCTGACGCAGTTACAGCCCCCTCTTCTTGGGGTATATGAAGCTGACACAGTTACAGCCCCCTGTTCTTGGGGTATATGAAGCTGACGCAGTAACTGCCCCCTCTTCTTGGGGTATATGAAGCTGACGCAGTAACTGCCCCCTCTTCTTGGGGTATATGAAGCTGACGCAGTTACAGCTCCCTCTTCTTGGGGTATATAAAGCTGACGCAGTTACAGACCCCTTTTCTTGGGGTATATGAAGCTGACGCAGTTACAGCCCCCTCTTCTTGGGGTATATAAAGCTGACGCAGTTACAGACCCCTCTTCTTGGGGTATATGAAGCTGCTGCAGTTACTGCCCCCTGTTCTTGGGGTATATGAAGCTGACGCAGTTACAGCCCCCTCTTCTTGGGGTATATGAAGCTGACTCAGTTACAGCCCCCTCTTCTTGGGGTATATGAAGCTGACGCAGTTACAGCCCCCTCTTCTTGGGGTATATGAAGCTGACGCAGTTACAGCCCCCTCCTCTTAGGGGAAAAGGAAGCTGACGCAGTTACAGCCCCCTCTTCTTGGGGTATATGAAGCTGACGCAGTTACAGCCCCCTCCTCTTAGGGGAAAAGGAAGCTGACGCAGTTACAACCCCCTCTTCTTGGGGTATATGAAGCTGACGCAGTAACTGCCCCCTGTTCTCGGGGTATATGAAGCTGACGCAGTAACTGCCCCCTCTTCTTGGGGTATATGAAGCTGACGCAGTTACAGCCCCCTCTTCTTGAGGTATATGAAGCTGACGCAGTTACAGCCCCCTCTTCTTGGGGTATATGAAGCTGACGCAGTTACAGACCCCTCTTCTTGGGGTATATGAAGCTGACGCAGTAACTGCCCCCTGTTCTCGGGGTATATGAAGCTGACGCAGTAACTGCCCCCTCTTCTTGGGGTATATGAAGCTGACGCAGTTACAGCCCCCTCTTCTTGAGGTATATGAAGCTGACGCAGTAACTGCCCCCTCTTCTTGGGGTATATGAAGCTGACGCAGTAACTGCCCCCTCTTCTTGGGGTATATGAAGCTGACGCAGTAACTGCCCCCTCTTCTTGGGGTATATGAAGCTGACGCAGTTAAAGACCCCTGTTCTCGGGGTATATGAAGCTGATGCAGTTACTGCCCCCTCTTCTTGGAGTATATGAAGCTGACGCAGTTACTGCCCCCTGTTCTTGGGGTATATGAAGCTGACGCAGTTACAGCCCCCTCTTGTTGGATTATATGAAGCTGACGCAGTTACTGCCCCCTGTTCTTGGGGTATATGAAGCTGACGCAGTTACTGCCCCCTGTTCTTGGGGTATATGAAGCTGACGCAGTTCCAGCCCCCTCTTCTTGGAGTATATGAAGCTGACGCAGTTACTGCCCCCTCTTTTTGGGGTATATGAAGCTGACGCAGTTACTGCCCCCTCTTTTTGGGGTATATGAAGCTGACGCAGTTCCAGCCCCCTCTTCTTGGAGTATATGAAGCTGACGCAGTTACTGCCCCCTCTTTTTGGGGTATATGAAGCTGACGCAGTTACTGCCCCCTCTTCTTGGGGTATATGAAGCTGACGCAGTTACTGCCCCCTGTTCTTGGGGTATATGAAGCTGACGCAGTTACTGCCCCCTGTTCTTGGGGTATATGAAGCTGACGCAGTAACTGCCCCCTCTTCTTGGGGTATATGAAGCTGACGCAGTTACAGCCCCCTCTTTTCGGGGTGTATGAAGCTGATGCAGTTACTGCCCCCTGTTCTTGGGGGTATATGAAGCTGACGCAGTTACTGCCCCCTCTTCTTGGATTATATGAAGCTGACGCAGTTACAGCCCCCTCTTCTTGGGGTATATGAAGCTGACGCAGTTACAGCCCCCTCTTCTTGGGGTATATGAAGCTGACGCAGTTACAGCCCCCTCTTCTTGGGGTATATGAAGCTGACGCAGTAACTGCCCCCTCTTCTTAGGGTATATGAAGCTGACGCAGTTACAGCCCCCTCTTCTTGGGGTATATGAAGCTGACGCAGTAACTGCCCCCTCTTCTTGGGGTATATGAAGCTGACTCAGTTACTGCCCCCTCTTCTTGGGGTATATGAAGCTGACTCAGTTACAGACCCATGTTCTCGGGGAATATGAAGCTGACGCAGTTACTGCCCCCTGTTCTTGGGGTATATGAAGCTGACGCAGTTACTGCCCCCTGTTCTTGGGGTATATGAAGCTGACGCAGTTACTGCCCCCTGTTCTCGGGGTATATGAAGCTGACGCAGTTACTGCCCCCTGTTCTTGTGGTATTTACCAGTGCACCATGTTTATCCTATGAACATCTAACACACCGGTGGTCGGGATGACCTCACCACTTTTGCTGCTTTATCATCGGACAGTCTGAAGAACGGGCTCCACCGCAGCAGGGGTCTCACAGGAGACACTCGGTGTCCAGCCGCAGGTAGTCCTGTAGTATTCTGGGGACAGGTAACAAGGGGATGAGGCGATGGCACTGGCGGCCTAAATGTCTCCGGAGAGCAAAGCGGCTCAAATGCTGCAGGGAACGGACAGAGCCAGACAGGCCAAAAAAAGACGAGTAGAAGGAACGGTGAGTCTGGAAAAGAGAGAGAATGAGACAGTGAGAGAAGGAGTACAAGAGAGGAACAGTGAGATGGGGAGAGCGTGAGAAAGAGTGTGCGAGAGTATGAGAGGCAGAGAGAGAGAGAAAAGATTGGGAGAGAGAAATGGTGATGGAACAACACAGAATGAGACAGTCAGACAATGAACTGCGAGTGATAGATAGTAAGAGAAAAAGAGAGACAGAAAGAGATTGAGATAAATGAGTAAGTAATAGAGAGACTAAGTCAATGAGAATCCGAGAGAGAACAAGTAAAGTACCAATAAGTAAAGGATGGTACCAATAGGTAGAGGAGAGTGCCAATAAGTAAAGGATGGTACCAATAGGTAGAGGAGAGTGCCAATAAGTAAAGGATGGTACCAATAGGTAGAGGAGAGTGCCAATAAGTAAAGGATGGTACCAATAGGTAGAGGAGAGTGCCAATAAGTAAAGGATGGTACCAATAGGTAGAGGATAGTGCCAATAAGTAAAGGATGGTACCAATAGGTAGAGGAGAGTGCCAATAAGTAAAGGATGGTACCAATAGGTAGAGGAGAGTGCCAATAAGTAACGGATGGTACCAATACGTAAAGGATGGTATCAATAAGTAAAGGGTGGTACCAATATTTAAAGGAGTGTGCCAATAAGTAAAGGATGGTATCAATATGTAAAGGATGGTATCAAGAAGTAAAGGATTGTGCCAATAAGTAAAGAATGTTAGCAATATGTAAAGGATGGTACCAATACATAAAGGATGGTACCAATACATAAAGGATGGTAACAATACATAAAGGATGGTACCATTAAAATAAAGGATTGCCAATAAGTAAAGGATGGTAGCAATAAGTAAAGGATGGTACCAATACATAAAGGATGGTAACAATACATAAAGGATGGTACCATTAAAATAAAGGATTGCCAATAAGTAAAGGATGGTAGCAATAAGTAAAGGATGGTACCAATACATAAAGGATGGTAACAATACATAAAGGATGGTACCATTAAAATAAAGGATTGCCAATAAGTAAAGGATGGTACCAATACATAAAGGAAAGTACCAATAAGTAAAGGATGGTATCAATAAGTAAACTAACCCCCACTGACCATACACTTCAACCACTGACCCCACCCACTGTCTGTAGACTTCATCCACTGACGATAAACTGACGATAAACTTCATCCACTGTTTATAGACTTTTGAAGGTTGATCCATTATTATTATAAACTTTTATTTGTACAGCGCCAACATATTCCATAGCGCTGTACAGGGGATAATAACAGGGACAATACAGTAATAAGAAATTGAAAGAATGGAGGTGTCATGAATCACCCAGGGGCCATATTGGATTTGGTGTGAACTATGCTGAGTCCATTTTGTGACTGGCAGCAGTGGCCATCTGGGGCTGGGTTATCTTCCACATGCTACTGCCATGTGGAAGAACAACAGGTGGGCTCACAAAGTCACTGCTTGTAAATGGTATGAATAGGGGGTTCCACTGTCACCATTAAATAAAGTCAGCATTACTGCATAAAATGGATTGACGTGGAAAACTTGCCCCATCCTGATACCATGTGGGAATGGGGAAATATGGTTTGGGTTGTAATAGTTAATTACAGTATAAGCTTGCATATAGTACTATGGAGTGATTGTATTTAATTAACCATCCCCCAGTAGGTAAACACTGAGGCAGGAGCTGAGCCAAATGGGGTTATCCTAAACAAGATAAACCTCACAGGGTGTCGCCAGGACCTAGACAAAGAGATTTGCCAGACAGCCAGGCACCTAGATAACAATGGGGCGCCTAGGAGCTCAAACAGGAAGTTTCCCCTGGGACAGCCTGGGTCAGAATGAGCTTGGTGGCCACGCCTGGGGTTGGCCCATGGGAGGGGTCTGGTGGTTCCCATAGCCTACCTCTGTTACATTGGACAGAGGTAATTAGGTTACTCTGGAGGTTACCCTATTGGCCAGAGAAAGGGGAAAGGTTGATCCACTCCCTCCACTGTGTGTGTGTGAAATGTTTTAAATATGTTGTTCCAAAATAAAACGTTCATAATTTTCATCAAGACGTGGTGTGTAGATGTATTATTTACCCGGGGACATATGCTTGCAGTAAGATTCGTCAGACTTACTGTCAATATTGCTCAGTCTAAACCAAGGGCTGAGACATGATGTTTGTAACGGATCTACTGGCACCCCGACCGGGTACCTCCGTTGATAGACGCGTCCTAGTTTGCGTTGAGGCCTACAAGCACTGCACCGGACACCAAAACCACCACAGACTCCAAGGATAGTACATCAGGAACAAGCGTTCAGCAGTTACAGCTCAAGGGAGTATGCAAAAGCATAGCAATCCCCAGTATGATATAGCGATCCCTTCAATAACGAGACAAGGCTACGTTTTGAAGGGTCAAGTAGAACTATATTTTAATGACAGGGAATCTCCTTTTATGCAATGGTGCCCTCTGAAGGGCTACACCCACATAATTATCACAACAGCCAATTATCTACATGGTTCAACCCCCACGTCTCCTCCCCTCAGATAACAGGTAACACAATTAAAACAGACACAATTTTAACCACATTCTGGATGTACCCCAAATACATGGGGTACACCTTTAAGTCCCGCACCATTCAATAGCTCTCACCCAGGGGAACAACATATACAAAAATGGCATGAATCAGACCAGGGGTTCAAAAGTTAGTAAAAGTATCTTTTACACATAACACACAGACATTGCACATATCCCCCATACAATACACATATAGGACAATAGGTGAGTCACACCTCCCTGGCAACTTGGATACAATCAGACATTAATTAGATCATTCTTCTTTGTTCTTATCAGAGAATGAAAACACTTTGGAAAATGCAAGGATCCTTTACAACTTTCTTATCTCTTGAATCTCTGTAATAGGATTATCTATTAGCCTAGGTCTGCAAAAGTCTGGCTAATATTCTGCAGAGCATAAACCAGCATACATATAGTAGGATCATATTTTAACCATAATAATCATAAAACAGGGTAAAACAGTGATGGGTTCCGTTAAACACCTCCCCCGTGACCATAAGCCGGCATACACGGTCTGATCCCAACGGATCGGCTTGGGGATGTCCGGACAAAAGTATTTGTTGGTCAATTCTCTAGTTTGACAACCCATCAGCATTACTGCAATTCACATTGACTCACATTTCACATATCCCCAGATAGCTGGGATCTGAGCACACAAAACTACCGAATAGCGCTCAGATCCTCTTCACACAGTTCAATTGCCATGTAGCTAAAGTCTTTCCCATAGTCTTTCATCATATGAATGGGCTCCATGGCATATCTATCTGTGGTATCACCGCTCCCACAGGGCAAGTACAGAATGACCCCCCTGTATGTAAAGGGCCAGAATGAGTGACATACACTCTGGTATGGCCGAATACTGTGTTTGAAGGGCAATATGTACCAGGGCCATAGTCGCAGGGCAGGAGGCTGGCAAACAGTCCTCTCCAAGACAAAGTGGCGAAGGGCACTTCGTCACACATCTCCCCTTTGGGGGGAAGTCTAACCAGGCACCTGACCTTCTGCCGGTCAGTGCCTCCGTTAGACGATCCACCAACCCACAATAAACCAGTGCTAGAGCAGCCCACCCACAACAAACCGTTACCGCACCTGGATTTTTCGCTGTGGTGATGGGGCAACACGCTGAGGGGACTTGAGGGGCAGAGGCCAGCGGCACTCTGCCCCGATGCCAGCTCTTCTGCTGGTATAACCTGCAGGACATCCTGCTCTGTACAAGGGACAAAGGGAGGGCAGAGGCCGACTGCACTCTGCCCGGCTGTCAGCTCTTCTGCTGGGGTACTTGGGACATATTCCGGCTCAGTAGCCAGGGAAAGGTTGGGGTCAGTGAGGGTTAACATTTCCTCTGTTAACCCTGGGGCCACATTAGAAGTTAGCTGGGGAGGGGAATTTGTACTTACCCCCTCCTCCGGTTGTCCCAGTGACGGTAGTTGGGGATCTGGACAGGCTGTGGGCGCAGAGACCACGGTCCCATCTGCGCCGTCTGGGAGATTGGTGTCTCCCCTGGTTAGGGTAAACTGTCGCTGGGGAGGAAGGACGACACCTTCTGCCACCTGGGGTTCACACTGCCGCTGGGGGGGAAGGACGACACCTTCTGCCCCCTGGGTTTCACACTGCCGCTGGGGGGGAAGGATGACACCTTCTGCCCCCTGGGGTTCACACTGCCGCTGGGGGGGAAGGACGACACCTTCTGCCCCCTAGGGTTCACACTGCCGCTGGGGGGGAAGGACGACACCTTCAGCCCCCTGGGGTTCACACTGCCGCTGGGGGGGAAGGACGACACCTTCTGCCCCCTGGGGTTCACACTGCCGCTGGGGGGCAAGGACGACACCTTCTGCCCCCTGGGGTTCACACTGCCGCTGGGGGGGATGGACGACTCCTTCTGCCCCCTGTAGGGCCGGTAGAGAGACCTCGGTCCCATCTCTACCTGCCATCTGGAGGTCATCCCAGGACCAGTCAATGAAGTCTGGTTCCGCTTGTCGAGTAGGTTGGGGCTGCAAAAAGCTGAGCAGGTTTTGGTAGTCCTGCTCCAGCTCCCACTCTCTTGTTACCAGGTGGGTCATGTCTTTGCTCACCTCGCCTTCGTCATCCCAGACATACATGCCCATCCGGTAGTCGTAGATGTCCCAAAACCTAGACTCCTCCGTGCTGCCAAGATCAATGTCGTCCTCCAAGGCATCCCATAATAAACCTGGGCCATCATAATCATCCCCCTCTGGTAAGTCGTGTTCAGCCGTCCAGGGGGTAAGTCGAACGGTATGCCACCAGAGGGCCTGGTATGCGTTGTCTAGCCGGAGCTCTCGCCATACCAGGGTCTCTAGTCTTGTCACCCACTCATCCAGGGGCTGCTCTCCCAATAGATACATCCGCATCGCCACACGCTTCTGTAGCCGCTGCTCATCACTGGGGAGACTCTCACCTCGCCGCCATTGGGCATCTTCCAGGGCATCATACCAGAGTTCCTTTCTGTCTGCATCCCTGTAGTCCGCGGCCGCCTCCTCCTCCTCATCATGAAACGCTGTCTGAAAACTAGCCGGTTCCATCCTGCTGTAGCCAGGGGCGCTGTACGGATACTAGCGTTGCCCTCAATTTGTAACTCCAATCGTTACCGGTGTCTCCGTGCTGCTTTTCCTCTTACTAGGACGCCATCCCACCACTGCCAGCCAATGTAACGGATCTACTGGCACCCCGACCGGGTACCTCCGTTGATAGACGCGTCCTAGTTTGCGTCGAGGCCTACAAGCACTGCACCGGACACCAAAACCACCACAGACTCCAAGGATAGTACATCAGGAACAAGCGTTCAGTAGTTACAGCTCAAGGGAGTATGCAAAAGCATAGCAATCCCCAGTATGATATAGCGATCCCTTCAATAACGAGACAAGGCTACGTTTTGAAGGGTCAAGTAGAACTATATTTTAATGACAGGGAATCTCCTTTTATGCAATGGTGCCCTCTGAAGGGCTACACCCACATAATTATCACAACAGCCAATTATCTACATGGTTCAACCCCCACGTCTCCTCCCCTCAGATAACAGGTAACACAATTAAAACAGACACAATTTTAACCACATTCTGGATGTACCCCAAATACAGGGGGTACACCTTTAAGTCCCGCACCATTCAATAGCTCTCACCCAGGGGAACAACATATACAAAAATGGCATGAATCAGACCAGGGGTTCAAAAGTTAGTAAAAGTATCTTTTACACATAACACACAGACATTGCACATATCCCCCATACAATACACATATAGGACAATAGGTGAGTCACACCTCCCTGGCAACTTGGATACAATCAGACATTAATTAGATCATTCTTTTTTGTTCTTATCAGAGAATGAAAACACTTTGGAAAATGCAAGGATCCTTTACAACTTTCTTATCTCTTGAATCTCTGTAATAGGATTATCTATTAGCCTAGGTCTGCAAAAGTCTGACTAATATTCTGCAGAGCATAAACCAGCATACATATAGTAGGATCATATTTTAACCATAATAATCATAAAACAGGGTAAAACAGTGATGGGTTCCGTTACACACCTCCCCCGTGACCATAAGCCGGCATACACGGTCTGATCCCAACGGATCGGCTTGGGGATGTCCGGACAAAAGTATTTGTTGGTCAATTCTCTAGTTTGACAACCCATCAGCATTACTGCAATTCACATTGACTCACATTTCACATATCCCCAGATAGCTGGGATCTGAGCGCAGAAAACTACCGAATAGCGCTCAGATCCTCTTCACACAGTTCAATTGCCATGTAGCTAAAGTCTTTCCCATAGTCTTTCATCCTATGAATGGGCTCCATGGCATAGCTATCTGGGGTATCACCGCTCCCACAGGGCAAGTACAGAATGACCCCCCTGTATGTAAAGGGCCAGAATGAGTGACATACACTCTGGTATGGCCGAATACTGTGTTTGAAGGGCAATATGTACCAGGGCCATAGTCGCAGGGCAGGAGGCTGGCAAACAGTCCTCTCCAAGACAAAGTGGCGAAGGGCACTTCGTCACAATGTTCCTGTAATCAAAACGGCTCCGGTCCAGAGTAACCCAAATCCGTCAGCAGACCCCAGTCAGGGAGAGGGTTGTGACAATTGGTGGCATAGTGGTGGGGTACTCTGAGATGGACCAGAAAATGGAGCAGAGGGAAGCAGAGGACTACAGACTACTCCTGCTAAATCAATGGATGGCATTCATGCAATTATGGCATGGCCATGAGCTGGCAAGCTGGTTGGAGGAACTGGTAGAGAAAGAGATGGACTTGGAGGAACAGTACCTTGCCAGGATAGAGTCCTTGGGTGGCCGGAAAGAGGATCTCTATTTTCGTTTTGGATCTAGAATATGGGGTCGGTGAGATTCTGAATGGTGATCCGGAATGTGGCATGGGAACTGCAAGGAGGAATTATAACTTGTTTGTTGAACGCTGCCGGGGTCTGGGACTGGAACCATGGTTCCCAGATGCTCCTTTGCTAGAACCCCTGGTTCGGCAAGAGCAGCAACTGGAGGCTGAGTATGTTCAATTGTGGGATGCGATACCCAAGAAGTATTTTTACAACTCAGACGGTATGTACCAGAGGGAGTATGTTCACTGGAACTGGGGAGAGGCTTTTATAGACGGTAAACAAAGTGAGGAGTGGGAAGGGGTAAACACTGTTCCTTTGCCAACTCCTGGGGAGGGAGAATGTTTGCCCCTAGAACATGCAGTGACTGTGTCAGGGCCAAGTCACCAGCCCAAAGAGCCAGAGACTCAGTGGAATGTTCCCTGGGTGGGGTCAGATAATCCATGTCTGCCCCCTGATACCCCAAGAGATTTAATCCCAGAGGAAGTGGGAACTGCTCACAAACTAGGGTCAGATAAGTTAAGTCTGCCCTCAGAAGTCCTAGGCAAAGTGTGTTGGCCAGAACTGTTAATGGAGCCAGAGGCTCGGGATGATTATGTGATGGATGGTGGGAAGGGAGCCTTAGAGGCCAGGCTGGGTGGGAATGATGAGATTCCCCAGCCTGCATCAGATAACGACTGTCTGTACCCTGACACCCCAGGGGAGTTGTTCCCAGAGGTGCTAGTGAAGCACAGAGCCCAGGAGGGTTTTTTAAGAGACTGTGGGGAGGGAAAGTAATTGGTTTCTGGCTACAGGGAACCTGACCTCACACAGCAAGAGAGTGCCAGGGGCACAAAGAGCCAGGCCGGTGCAGCAAGCATGCCAGCCTTGGCTAAAGCGTTATGGGTGCAGAGTGGCACCATGAAAGAGGGTGTACCAAGTGGGGAGATACCCTGGATAACCATTGTCCAGGGGCCCACTGGAACAGACACCACTCCAAAGATCCAGTTCAACATAAAGGACTGGGGTAAAGTTGCTCCACCCCGGGCAATTGAGTAGTGTAAGCACAGCTTGGGTGGGAGCATCGTAGCTCCCCAAGCTGCAACGGAAACAGCTGGACCAGAGGAAGAAAGCCAAGAGGAGCTGTCCCTTTGTAGTCCCATAGGCCCAGAGACTGTTTTAGAGATCCCAGCCCAGCTGTGGGGACTGGCTGGGGGGAACAGAGTTGCTATGGGACAGAAACTGTGGCCCACCTGTTGTACTCTGGGATCCCAGACTATTGGGGGAGGGCCCTGGACTATTTGGGTGGGGGTGCATGGGAAGAGCAATTTGCTCTATACAGTGGGTGCAAGGCCAAGGGCTGGGGGAGGTTTTTACTCTGCACCTTGGGACAGACAAGAACTGGCATAGCATACAGAGGGCCTGGCCAAACCAGCAGATTCATGACTATCAGCGTAGCTGGGAAAATCAGGGATGTCCACTGCCACGCTGGGGGAGGTGTTGTCATGAATCACCCAGGGGCCATATTGGATTTAGTGTGAACTATGCTGGGTCCATTTTGTGACTGGCAGCAGTGGCCATCTGGGGCTGGGTTATCTTCCACATACTACTGCCATGTGGAAGAACAACAGGTGGGCTCACAAAGTCACTGCTTGTAAATGGTATGAATAGGGGGGTCCACTGTCACCATTAAATAAAGTCAGCATTACTGCATAAAATGGATTGACGTGGAAAACTTGCCCCATCCTGATACCATGTGGGAATGGGGAAATATGGTTTGGGTTGTAATAGTTAATTACAGTATAAGCTTGCATATAGTACTATGGAGTGATTGTATTTAATTAACCATCCCCCAGTAGGTAAACACTGAGGCAGGAGCTGAGCCAAATGGGGTTATCCTAAACAAGATAAACCTCACAGGGTGTTGCCAGGACCTAAACAAAGAGATTTGCCAGACAGCCAGGCACCTAGATAACAATGGGGCGCCTAGGAGCTCAAACAGGAAGTTTCCCCTGGGACAGCCTGGGTCAGAATGAGCTTGGTGGCCACGCCTGGGGTTGGCCCATGGGAGGGGTCTGGTGGTTCCCATAGCCTACCTCTGTTACATTGGACAGAGGTAATTAGGTTACTCTGGAGGTTACCCTATTGGCCAGAGAAAGGGGAAAGGTTGACTGTGTGTGTGTGAAATGTTTTAAATATGTTGTTCCAAAATAAAACGTTGTTCATAATTTTCATCAAGACGTGGTGTGTAGATGTATTATTTACCCGGGGACATATGCTTGCAGTAAGATTCGTCACACTTACTGTCAATATTGCTCAGTCTAAACCAAGGGCTGAGACATGATGTTCCTGTAATCAAAACGGCTCCGGTCCAGAGTAACCCAAATCCGGTCAGCAGACCCCAGCCAGTCAGTGGGTCTTGACAGGAGGGTCCTGTTTTGAGCTTAGATTCTTTGCAGAAAGCGCCTTTTCCTCAAAGCCCCCTTCAAGATTGGAAACTCCTTACAATCTTTGGATCTAATATCATTATTAATATAACTTTTCCTAATTTCTCTTTCTCCTCTATCCCTCACTTCATGTCTGTTTCTCATACCATTTCTCTCTCTTCTCTAAGTAGCCTTTTTTTAATCACTAACCAAAGCTTCTCTGCTCTAAGAAAACCATAAGAAATTCTCAGAGCTCTTCCGATCCTCCCTGTCCATCGGTGGCACGTCTTTCGCACGCTGGAGACCAGCGCGCCGTCATCAGGGCATGATAAACATGCAATCATGATAAACATGCAATGCAACATGCTCCTAGTGACAAATGCACGCAATGCCTGGCCCATATGGCACACTGTCAGATCCTTACCTCTCCAAGCAGGTCCAGGAAATATGAGATGGCAGCCTATGTGGCAGATGGGATGCAGGCTGGAGTGCAGAGCGTCATCAGGGCACAGTTCTTGGCGCCCTGATGACGGCACGCAGTTCTGCATCCATAATATGTCACCAATCCACCCACACGCCTATCATGATTACCTCCCACTGCCCTCTCTCGTGCATCGACTAGGTAAGATAATAAAATGAACACTAGCACTGTATTTCTCTTCTCTTTCACTCTCAACTGTCACTTCTTTCCTGACCCATCCTATTCCATATCTGTTACTCTTGTCCAGGTTTCTGCCTCGCCCACTCTCTTTAGATTGCAAGTTTGTGAGTTTTAATCTTGTGTCAGCGCTTTGGAAAAAAAAAATATGAGCCTCTTCACTTGCCTCCAAACTGAACTTTACAGCGGGTCACATCTTTTCTAAACATTTAGATGTATTCAATTGTCTCTATTTCGCAACTGCCCTCTCACAGCCTCCACACGTAAACCATGCTCTCGTAAGTAGGATTTCAGGGGGCATGATCATGTGATTTGGCAATAATTAAGCAAGCCCGTAAGTTACAAGTCAGACAGAGTCAACAGTAAACGAGACCGTCATTATGTAAAAACACAGAGTATAAACTACAATCAATTAGCCTTTAGAAGTCCGAAATGCAATTGGGCTCGCAATCCAGAAATGTAGAAATCAATAAAAATCACTAAAGCAATTGTTCTAGTTATGTGCGTTCCATAATATGTATTAACTCCTTGATTCCCAGATCGATATAACAAGGAAATAAAAGTTAAGAATAATATTTTTTTATTGCAGATTTATGAGCTTGAGACTGTTGTCATTGCTTTTCCCAGTATTTGTAAGTACATTAGTGTGTGTTTATTTGCTTTAGCAGCTGTACTAACCCACTTGAATCCTATCTAGTACTCGTAGGATTTTTTTATACATTTGCCATTAACAGGTTTGAAGGCAATTGCGGCTTCTAGAATTTTTATAATTGAATATGGATGTTACGTCTTTAGCACTGGTGACATTTCCGGGCTTGAAACATCAAAGGAGGAAATAGGACTGAGTTACGTTTTTTACAACCCTAGGGATTTTGAGCCTGTAACTCGCAATTGGAATGTGAGTCACTAATTGTATCCTATTGAATATCAGTAACATTTACGGGCTCCATTACCGGCTCAAGTAATTGTGATATGGCCAGTTGAATGAGGCTCCGAGTATGTTAGATTTTAAGCTCAAATACAGGCCTTGCCATTTTTGCTATGTGTTTAATATTGTATTTTTCGATGTGCATCACTTTGTAACAACATAACCCCGCATAATCCTTAACTCGCAGCACTAACTCAAAAACACTAACAACCCCGCATCGTTAACTCGCAGCACTTCTCCGTCGGCACCTCAAAACTCCATATAAAACTCCCACACAAACCTTAACTCACAGCTATTTACTCCTATGGCGCCTCAAACCACCCCACAAAACTCCCCCACACAAACCTTAACTCGCAGAACTTACTCCTACGGCGCCACGCCCACTGCACAAAACTCGCAGCACTTAGCCGATCAAACACGCGGGTCTTAGCCTACAAACACGCAAGCACATGACGACCACAGGACTTAGAAAAAAATAAAAAAATACAACTCCAAATACAAGTCGTAACACTTAGAAAAAAAATACGAGTCGTAAAAATACAAACTTAACGGCCGAGACAGGCAAACCAAAAATCACAAAAAACACAATAAATACACCCCCAAAGAATTACAAAAACATCACAGACAGCATGGGGCAACAGCCAGAACGTCTGTGAGTGAGGTGGAACACGAATTTAACTCGATTTAGACGATTTTCGCCACAAAAAAAACGCCTAAACGAGGAAAAAATGGCAGCGGAAAAAATGAAAACGAGGCTACAAGACCGTGAAGCACGCAAAAGATAGCCAGACACGTAGCAGTTTGACAAGGCACGTACCAGGTACTAAAAACCACTGTTACAAAAGACGCAAAATTCTCCTAACGCACGTAACACATACAATATCACCACCATTTTATGACAATCTACAAAATTACGCATCGGAAATTGAGGTTTTCCCGCCTAAATTTCTGGCTCGCGCACGCAGCCTATCTATAGGGCACACTTGCCACAGTGCTGACACTTTCTCCTCAGGTGAAGTCTGGCTAGACATTTTCTGCTGCTGGAATATCTAATAGATTGTTAGCTCTTCAGGATATTGATTGCTAGCTATTAATTATAAATAGGTAAAGTATATTAATTCATTTATTAATTAACTATTAATTAAAAAATATATATTAATAGAAAAAAATTAGAAAAAATTAAAGTACTCCATTTTGCAATACCTTTACTTTATCAAGATATTAATCATTAAGCATTTCAAATATATTTATTAATTGATTAATGATTATTTAATGGGCATTAATTTATTAATTATTAATTATTTATCATGCTAACACAATTTGATTTTTCAATACCTTTAATTTATGATTACATTATTGATTAACTCTTTATAATATATTTAGTCATTGATTAATTAGTAATGTTCATTCATTAATTAATTAATTTGTCATAATAACAAAGTTACTAAAAAATTGATCAGAAAATATGTATATTTCACACTGGACTTACATTTAGGGGTTGCTTCTCAACTATTAATGTTCATTAATTACTTCATTAATCATCAAGATTAGTAATGTTCATTAATTAATAATTAATTAGTCACAATAACAAATTTAATAAAAATTGATAAAAAAATATTTATATATCAAGTCAGACAGAGTCAATAGTAAATGAGACCGTCATTATGTAAAAACACGGAGTATAAACTACAATCAATTAGCGTTTAGAAGTCCGATATGCAATTGGGCTCGCAATCCAGAAATGTAGAAATCAATAAAAATCACTAAAGCAATTGTTCTAGTTATGTGCGTTCCATAATATGTATTAACTCCTTGATTCCCAGATCGATATAACAAGGAAATAAAAGTTAAGAATAATATTTTTTTATTGCAGATTTATGAGCTTGAGACTGTTGTCATTGCTTTTCCCAGTATTTGTAAGTACATTAGTGTGTGTTTATTTGCTTTAGCAGCTGTACTAACCCACTTGCGAATTCTATCTATTACTCGTAGGATTTTTTTTATACATTTGCCATTTACAGGTTTGAAGGCAATTGCGGGCTTCTAGAATTTTTATAATTGAATATGGATGTTACGTCTTTAGCACTGGTGACATTTACAGGCTTGAAACATCAAAGGAGGAAATAGGACTGAGTTACGGTTTTTACAACCCTAGGGATTTTGAGCCTGTAACTTGCAATTGGAATGTGAGTCACTAATTGTATCCTATTGAATATCAGTAACATTTACGGGCTCCATTACCGGCTCAAGTAATTGTGATATGGCCAGTTGAATGAGGCTCCGAGTATGTTAGATTTTAAGCTCAAATACAGGCCCTGCCATTTTTGCTATGTGTTTAATATTGTATTTTTCGATGTGCATCACTTTGTAACAACATAACCCCGCATAATCCTTAACTCTCAGCACTAACTCAAAAACACTAACAACCCCGCATCGTTAACTCGCAGCACTTCTCCGTCGGCACCTCAAAACTCCATATAAAACTCCCACACAAACCTTAACTCACAGCTATTTACTCCTATGGCGCCTCAAACCACCCCACAAAACTCCCCCACACAAACCTTAACTCGCAGAACTTACTCCTACGGCGCCACGCCCACTGCACAAAACTCGCAGCACTTAGCCGATCAAACACGCGGGTCTTAGCCTACAAACACGCAAGCACATGACGACCACAGGACTTAGAAAAAAATAAAAAATACAACTCCAAATACAAGTCGTAACACTTAGAAAAAAAAAATACGAGTCGTAAAAATACAAACTTAACGGCCGAGACAGGCAAACCAAAAATCACAAAAAACACAATAAATACACCACCAAAGAATTACAAAAACATCACAGACAGCATGGGGCAACAGCCAGAACGTCTGTGAGTGAGGTGGAACACGAATTTAACTCGATTTAGACGATTTTCGCCACAAAAAAAACGCCTAAACGAGGAAAAAATGGCAGCGGAAAAAATGAAAACGAGGCTACAAGACCGTGAAGCACGCAAAAGATAGCCAGACACGTAGCAGTTTGACAAGGCACGTACGAGGTACTAAAAACCACTGTTACAAAAGACGCAAAATTCTCCTAACGCACGTAACACATACAATATCACCACCATTTTATGACAATCTACAAAATTACGCATCGGAAATTGAGGTTTTCCCGCCTAAATTTCTGGCTCGCGCACGCAGCCTATCTATAGGGCACACTTGCCACAGTGCTGACACTTTCTCCTCAGGTGAAGTCTGGCTAGACATTTTCTGCTGCTGGAATATCTAATAGATTGTTAGCTCTTCAGGATATTGATTGCTTGCTATTTATTATAAATAGGTAAAGTATATTAATTCATTTATTAATTAATTATTAATTAAAAAATAAATATTAATAGAAAAAAATTAGAAAAAGTTACAGTACTCCATTTTGCAATACCTTTACTTTATCAAGATATTAATCATTAAGCATTTCAAATATATTTATTAATTGATTAATGATTATTTAATGGGCATTAATTTATTAATTATTAATTATTTATCATGCTAACACAATTTGATTTTTCAATACCTTTAATTTATGATTACATTATTGATTAACTCTTTATAATATATTTAGTCATTGATTAATTAGTAATGTTCATTCATTAATTAATTAATTTGTCATAATAACAAAGTTACAAAAAAATTGATTAGAAAATATGTATATTTCACACTGGACTTACATTTAGGGGTTGCTTCTCAACTATTAATGTTCATTAATTACTTCATTAATCATTAAGATTAGTAATGTTCATTAATTAATAATTAATTAGTCACAATAACAAATTTAGTAAAAAATGGATACAAAAATATTTATATATCACAGTGAACTTACATTTCATGGTTGCTGCTCAACTATTAATGTTCATTAATTACTTCATTAATAAGTAATAACAAGAAAAAAATGCCTCAAAAGATATGTAACTCAAAAGATATGTACATTTTGCATTGCACTTACATTTCAGTGTTGGTTCTTAATTATTACATTGCTGTTATATTTCTGTTTTCAGCCTTCATTATTAATGCACTTATTTTCATTATTACATTGCAGTTATATTTCTGTCGTCAGGCTTCATTATTAATGCACTTATTTTGGTGTGTTGATACTCAATTATTAATGTTCATGATTAATTACTTAATTAGTCATTTATTTTTAAGAATATAAAATAAAATTTTCTAAAATGCCTCACAAAATAGGCAAATTTTACAGTGTAATAATATTTATCTGTTGCTGCTCATTGTCTCAAAGAGATAGAATCCACAAACCGCTTAAATATTTCTATCACTTTATTACATTTTATAGTGCATTTACTTATTAATATATCCATGCTTATATTTTGCATGTATGCCAATTAAACATCATACAAACATTAACAATGCTTTTCATTTTATTTCACAGCTTGATCATCTGTGCACCTGACTACACAGAGTGACGTTTGCAGCATTTGATCTGCAATACGATCACCTTTACAGGTATATCATTTAATGATGCTGTTTTTTAGAACAAAATGATTAACACCCTTAGTAAATTGACATTCGCAAAATTCAATAGGGCTCTATATAACCACAGAGCATATTTTTATTACAGAAGTTGCCAGTTAGTGAACTTCTATCCAAAAGCAAGGTCTTTAGTAAATACAACACTTCTCTAAATAAATATGCTCTGTGCTTATATACAGCTCTATTAAATTGCCTGAATCACAATTTAATAAGGCTGTAAGGATTATTGATTTTCATTGATCAATGTTATTAATTAATTAATCAACATTAATTAATTAATCATCACGAATCATTATAAAAATATTGATTGTCTATTTGAGAATGCATTGTAAACAATTCAATATTTAAATTCCTTTTATTTTATGCATGCATGACAAGGACAACAAATACTTTCAATGATTCATAAATTCATTCACACAAAAAAATTAAATATGATTTTTACATCATTTTACAGGTTTATCATATCTCCACCTGCCTGAACACAGGATTTCTCATTATAGAACATCAACTTCACAGGTATGTGATTTCATGATAATATTCTATCGGAAACAACGATTAAGCCTTTTTTTTCACATACACAACACTTATTAATTAATTATTTAACATACTAATTAATAATTCAATAATAAAAAAAAAAGAAAGATCAATACATATATGTTTAGCCATTTACATTTTAAGAATGAATGACAATTACACATCATAACTTGATTTAGTCATTATTTCATTTAAAAAACAAATATATATATATATATATTTCACCACAATCTATAGTTTGCTTAGAGCTTTTTTGAATTTTAAAATTACTGTTCAAGCTCATTGTCTAACAGGGACAGCAACTGAGTAGCAATTCAATAATTATATAGCTGCAAGACATCAATACTTTCTGGCAGATGATGCAGAATGGGATGATAAGCAATCATGATTTGGAATGTGATTGCTTATTTCTGAACACAGCTACTGTACATCCCCAGTTATAAGAGGGTGTGCAGACTTATGCAACCACATTATTTTTATTTTTTATTTTTCTTCCCTCCACCTAAAAGATTTCAGTTTGTTTTTCAATTGAGTTGTACAGTTTATAGGTCACATTAAAGGTGGAAAAAGTTCTGAAATGATTTATCTTTGTCTCACTTTTTTACAGCACAGAAACCTGACATTTTAACAGGGGTGTGTAGACTTTTTATATCCACTGTAGCTAGTATGGATGTATGACGTCCACCAGGAGAACTGAGAAGATACCAAGGGCTATAGCTTATTAAAGAGTCCTCCATTCTGACAGATACGGAAAAGAGAGGAAAAGAAAGGGGGGGTGCTGAACCCAAGAGAAAGGAAAAGAGATGTAGGAAAAAGAGGAGGTGAGACACATGGTAGAGATGAAGAGTAGTGGTACAGAATACATATTAGAGGTGAGACACAACAGAGAGGACAAGTGACATACAAGGAGGATGAGACAAGGCATGAGATACAGAAAAGGGGATGAGACAGTTGTAAAGAGAAAGTACAAGATCCTGACCTGGATGGCTTCTTCTGGGATCTCAAGCTTCCACTGCCCACAGACTTGAAGATCCATGTAAGAATTGTACAAGAGACAGATGATCTGAGGAACCCCAGAACAGCAGCGCAGCACCTACACAGTACAGAGCACATTGCTAGTAATACTCACTCCTTACACACTGGCTAACTCCTTACACACCGCTCACTCCTTACACACCGCTCATTTCTTACACATCGCTCACTCCTTACACACTCACTGGCTCACTCCTTACACCGCTCACTCCTTACACACTGCTCATTTCTTACACATCGCTCACTCCTTACACACCGCTCATTTCTTACACATCGCTCACTCCTTACACACTCACTGGCTCACTCCTTACACACCGCTCACTCCTTACACACCGTTCACTCCTTACACAATGCTCACTCCTTACACACCGCTCACTCCTTACACACCGCTCATTTCTTACACACAGCTCACTCCTTACACATCACTCACTCCTTACACACTCACTGGCTCACTCCTTAAACACTGCTCATTCCTTACACACCACTCACTCCTTACACACCGCTCACACATTAAACACTGCTCACTCCTTACACACTGCTCACTCCTTACACACCGCTCATTTCTTACACACCGCTCACTCCTTACACAATCACTGGCTCACTCCTTACACACCGCTCACTACCTACACACTACTCACTCCTTACACACTGCTCACTCCTTACACACCCCTCATTTCTTACACACAGCTCACTCCTAACACATCACTCACTCCTTACACACTCACTGGCTCACTCCTTAAACACTGCTCATTCCTTACACACCACTCACTCCTTACACACCGCTCACACATTAAACACTGCTCACTCCTTACACACTGCTCACTCCTTACACACCGCTCATTTCTTACACACCGCTCACTCCTTACACAATCACTGGCTCACTCCTTACACACCGCTCACTACCTACACACTACTCACTCCTTACACACTGCTCACTCCTTACACACCCCTCATTTCTTACACACAGCTCACTCCTTACACATCACTCACTCCTTACACACTCACTGGCTCACTCCTTAAACACTCACTGGGTCACTCCTTACACACTGCTCACTCCTTAAACATCCCTCATTACTTACACACTCACTGGCTCACTCCTTACACACTGCTCACTCCTTACACATCGCTCACTCCTTACACACTGCTCACTCCTTACACACTGCTCACTCCTTAAACATCGCTCATTACTTACACACTCACTGGCTCACTCCTTACACACTACTCACTCTTTACACACCGCTCACTCCTTAAACACTGCTCACTCCTTACACACCGCTCACTTGTTACACATCGCTCACTTTTTACACACTCACTGGCTCACTCCTTACACACTGCTCACTCCCTATACACGGCTCACTCCTTACACATGGCTCACTCCTTACACACCGATCACGCCTTACATATCTCTAACTCCTTACACATCGCTCACTCCTTGCACACCGCTCACTAATTACACACTCACTGGCTCGTTCCTTACACACTGCTCACTCCTTACACAACGCTCACTCCTTAGAGAATGCTTACTCCTTACACACTGCTCCTTACACTCTGCTCACTATTTACACACCGCTCACTCCTTACACACTGCTCACTCCTTACACACCCTCACTCCTTACACAATGCTCACTCCTTACACAACGCTCACTCCTTAGAGAATGCTTACTCCTTACACACTGCTCCTTACACTCTGCTCACTATTTACACACCGCTCACTCCTTACACACTGCTCACTCCTTACACACCCTCACTCCTTGCACAATGCTCACTCCTTACACACTCACTGGCTCACTCCTTAAAAGCTGCTCACTCCTTACATATCACTAACTCCTTACACATCGCTCACTCCTAACACACTTCTGACTCCTTACACACTCACTGGCTCATCCCTTATACATCGTTCACTTCTAACACACCGCTCACTCCTTGCACACTCACTGGCTCACTCCTTACACATCGCTCACTACTTACACATCGCTCAATCCTTACACACCGCTCACTCCTTACACAGTGCTCACTCCTTACACAGTGCTCACTCCTTACACATCGCTCACTCCTTACACACCGCTCGCTCTTTACGAACTGCTCACTCTTTACACACTCACTGGCTCACTCCTTATACACCATTCACTACTTACACAACGCTCACGCCTTACATATCTCTAACTCCTTACACATCGCTCACTCCTTACACACCGCTCACGCCTTACACACTCACAGGCTCGATCCTTACACACTGCTCACTCCTTACACAACGCTAACTCCTTAGAGAATGCTTACTCCTTACACACTGCTCCTTACACTCTGCTCACTCCTTACACACTCACTGGCTCGCTCCTTACACAACGCTCACTCCTTACACACTGCTCACTCTTTACACACTGCTCACTCTTTACACACTGCTCACTCCTTACACAGCGCTCACTCCTTACACACTCACAGGCTCGATCCTTACACACTGCTCACTCCTTACACAACGCTAACTCCTTAGAGAATGCTTACTCCTTACACACTGCTCCTTACACTCTGCTCACTCCTTACACACTCACTGGCTCGCTCCTTACACAACGCTCACTCCTTACACACTGCTCACTCTTTACACACTGCTCACTCTTTACACACTGCTCACTCCTTACACATCGCTCACTCTTTACACACTGCTCACTCCTTACATACCACTTACTCCTTACACACTCACTGGCTCACTCCATACACAGCGCTCACGCCTTACACAATGCTTATATGGTGGGCAGTATGTTAGTGTGATTCAGTTATCTCTCGTTGTTCCTAGCTATATAGTGTTAGTTGGCTTGGCATGGTCTTCTCTAGGGTGTGGGGTTACCTTTCCAAACATGTCTGGACAGATGCCGCGTGCCCCATGGTTAAGCAGGGTGCGCACAGTTAGATGGGGCTTCTTGTCTAGGTGCAGTTCTGCAGCTTGCAGAGCGCAACTCAAAGGTGAGACTCCGCTGTAATCTAGAGCGTTCACATCTGCGCCACAATTGAGCAGCATCTCCACCAGTCTGTGCTGAGCCTCCCGACAAGCATGATGCAGGGGTCTCCTATCCTGCTGGTCAGCAGTCTCCAGGTCAGCCCCTCGGTCCAGGAGCAGGCGGCAGAGCTCTAGTCGGCTCAGCTCGTCCCCTCCATTCCCTCCACATACTGCGATCAGTGGCGTTTCCCCCTCATTGTTCTGAGAGTTCACCAATGCTCCGTGCCGCAGGTAGAGCTGGGCATAAGCCAGGAGATTGAGCCGGGCAGCCACGTGGAGTGGGGTGTCCTGAGTGTCTTCAGTGGCTTGGTTAACAACTGCTCCATATTGTAACAGCAGCTGGGCACACCTGGGAGGACAGAGACTCGTCACTTGCTTGTCTTGGCCCCCCCTAACCTATTTCCCCACCATATTTACTTTATTTTGCAATCTTGTGAGCCTTCAGTCTTGTAAATCAACCGTATAAAAGTGTTATTACCGCTATGTAATATCTTGGTGCTTTATAAATAAAGAGTTAAAAATAATAATTATTTAAGTGAATATATAGAAAATTAATGAATATTGTACACACATACGTAATATGGCAACAAGTGTGATCTGCACCACGAGAAAACTCCATTGTAATCCCTGGGTAATGGCTTTAATGTCAAAACCTCCCTCTGAGGACCACGGATCTGGGCGTGTGGGCCCTGCACCGAGTAACAGCTCTAGGTTGACCCTTTATATTTATTACTCCCAAACCTGAGAAACTGCAAACTGATTTTACGATATGTTGAATCTCTAATTTGTTCACTGAAAATATATTATTCTCGCATCATGTTACATTATACACATACAAGAAAATATGGGCAACCCACTTGTCTTTAAAGGGTTTTTACAGCAGAGGTCCCACTATTGTGTAGGCAGACAAATAATACAAACAGCTTTACTGCAAGAAAACACATTCAGACTTTAAGTGCTTGTTACTACCTATAGGTTTAGTTTCTATAACATTTGCTGAATGACAATACAGTGTCTCACTAGTCCCAACTAGTTCACCGACAGATCAGCATGTAGACCTCAGGCCATCTATCTGTGATATGGAGAAGACATGTCCGACTGTGTATAATAACTATGAGAGGTCGTTAGCAGTTTGGCAAATGTGGGTCCCCAATAGAGAGAACATTGTCCAGATACTAACTTAGGGTACATTGGAGGTGATAGGACACCTCCCCAATAGAGAGAACATTGTCCAGATACTAACTTAGGGTACATTGGAGGTGATAGGATGCCTCCCGAATATAGAGAACATTGTCCAGAAACTAACTTAGGGTACATTGGAGGTGATAGGACACCTCCCCAATAGAGAGAACATTGCCCAGATACTAACTTAGGGTACATTGGAGGTGATAGGACACCTCCCCAATAGAGAGAACATTGCCCAGATACTAACTTAGGGTATATTGGAGGTGATAGGACGCCTCCCGCATAGAGAGAACATTGTCCAGATACTAACTTAGGGTATATTGGAGGTGATAGGACGCCTCCCCAATAGAGAGAACATTGTCCAGATACTAACTTAGGGTACATTGGATGTGATAGGACACGTTCACAATAGAGAGGTCATTGTCCAGATACTAACTTAGGGTACATTGGAGGTGATAGGACACCTCCCCAATAGAGAGAACATTGTCCAGATACTAACTTAGGGTACATTGGAGGTGATAGGACACCTGAATAGAGAGAACATTGTCCAGATACTAACTTAGGGTACATTGGAGGTGATAGGACACCTGAATAGAGAGAACATTGTCCAGATACTAACTTAGGGTACATTGGAGGTGATAGGACACCTCCCCAATAGAGAGAACATTGTCCAGATACTAACTTAGGGTACATTGGAGGTGACAGGACACCTCCCCAAAAGAGAGAACATTGTCCAGATACTAACTTAGGGTACATTGGAGGTGATAGGACGCCTCCCCAATAGAGAGGTCATTGTCCAGATAATAACTTAGGGTACATTGGATGTGATAGGACGCCTCCCCAATAGAGAGGTCATTGTCCAGATACTAACTTAGTGTACATTGGAGGTGATAGAACACCTCCCCAATAGAGAGAACATTGTCCAGATACTAACTTAGGGTACATTGGAGGTGACAGGACACCTCCCCAATATAGAGAACATTGTCCAGATACTAACTTAGGGTACATTGGATGTGATAGGACACCTCCCCAATAGAGAGAACATTGTCCAGATACTAACTTAGGGTACATTGGAGGTGATAGGACACCTCCCCAATAGAGAGAACATTGTCCAGATACTAACTTAGGGTACATTGGATGTGATAGGACGCCTCCCCAATAGAGAGAACATTGTCCAGATACTAACTTAGGGTATATTGGAGGTGATAGGACGCCTCCCCAATAGAGAGAACATTGTCCAGATACTAACTTAGGGTACATTGGAGGTGATAGGACGCCTCCCCAATAGAGAGAACATTGTCCAGATACTAACTTAGGGTACATTGGAGGTGATAGGACGCCTCCCCAATAGAGAGGTCATTGTCCAGATACTAACTTAGGGTACATTGGAGGTGATAGGACGCCTCTCTAATAGAGAGGTCATTGTCCAGATACTAACTTAGGGTACATTGGAGGTGATAGGACACCTCCCCAATAGAGAGAACATTGTCCAGATACTAACTTAGGGTACATTGGATGTGATAGGACGCCTCCCCAATAGAGAGAACATTGTCCAGATACTAACTTAGGGTACATTGGATGTGATAGGACGCCTCCCCAATAGAGAGAACATTGTCCAGATACTAACTTAGGGTATATTGGAGGTGATAGGACGCCTCCCCAATAGAGAGAACATTGTCCAGATACTAACTTAGGGTACATTGGAGGTGATAGGACACCTCCCCAATAGAGAGAACATTGTCCAGATACTAACTTAGGGTACATTGGAGGTGATAGGACGCCTCCCCAATAGAGAGGTCATTGTCCAGATACTAACTTAGGGTACATTGGAGGTGATAGGACGCCTCTCTAATAGAGAGGTCATTGTCCAGATACTAACTTAGGGTACATTGGAGGTGATAGGACACCTCCCCAATAGAGAGAACATTGTCCAGATACTAACTTAGGGTACATTGGAGGTGATAGGACACCTCCCCAATAGAAAGAAAATTGTCCAGATACTAACTTAGGGTACATTGGAGGTGATAGGACGCCTCCCCAATAGAGAGGTCATTGTCCAGATACTAACTTAGGGTACATTGGAGGTGTTAGGACGCGTTCCCAATATAGAGAACATTGTCTAGATACTAACTTAGGGTACATTGGAGGTGATAGGATGCCTCCCCAATAGAGAGAACATTGTCCAGATACTAACTTAGGGTACATTGGAGGTGATAGGACGCCTCCCGAATATAGAGAACATTGTCCAGATACTAACTTAGGGTATATTGGAGGTGATAGGACGCCTCCCGAATATAGAGAACATTGTCCAGATACTAACTTAGGGTACATTGGAGGTGATAGGACACCTGAATAGAGAGAACATTGTCCAGATACTAACTTAGGGTACATTGGAGGTGATAGGACACCTGAATAGAGAGAACATTGTCCAGATACTAACTTAGGGTACATTGGAGGTGATAGGACACCTCCCCAATAGAGAGAACATTGTCCAGATACTAACTTAGGGTACATTGGAGGTGACAGGACACCTCCCCAATAGAGAGAACATTGTCCAGATACTAACTTAGGGTACATTGGAGGTGATAGGACGCCTCCCCAATAGAGAGGTCATTGTCCAGATAATAACTTAGGGTACATTGGATGTGATAGGACGCCTCCCCAATAGAGAGGTCATTGTCCAGATACTAACTTAGGGTACATTGGAGGTGATAGAACACCTCCCCAATAGAGAGAACATTGTCCAGATACTAACTTAGGGTACATTGGAGGTGATAGAACACCTCCCCAATAGAGAGAACATTGTCCAGATACTAACTTAGGGTACATTGGAGGTGACAGGACACCTCCCCAATAGAGAGAACATTGTCCAGATACTAACTTAGGGTACATTGGATGTGATAGGACACCTCCCCAATAGAGAGAACATTGTCCAGATACTAACTTAGGGTACATTGGATGTGATAGGACGCCTCCCCAATAGAGAGAACATTGTCCAGATACTAACTTAGGGTATATTGGAGGTGATAGGACGCCTCCCCAATAGAGAGAACATTGTCCAGATACTAACTTAGGGTACATTGGAGGTGATAGGACACCTCCCCAATAGAGAGAACATTGTCCAGATACTAACTTAGGGTACATTGGAGGTGATAGGACGCCTCCCCAATAGAGAGGTCATTGTCCAGATACTAACTTAGGGTACATTGGAGGTGATAGGACGCCTCCCCAATAGAGAGGTCATTGTCCAGATACTAACTTAGGGTACATTGGAGGTGATAGGACACCTCCCCAATAGAGAGAACATTGTCCAGATACTAACTTAGGGTACATTGGATGTGATAGGACGCCTCCCCAATAGAGAGAACATTGTCCAGATACTAACTTAGGGTACATTGGAGGTGATAGGACGCCTCCCCAATATAGAGAACATTGTCCAGATACTAACTTAGGGTACATTGGAGGTGATAGGACACCTCCCCAATATAGAGAACATTGTCTAGATACTAACTTAGGGTACATTGGAGGTGATAGGATGCCTCCCCAATAGAGAGAACATTGTCCAGATACTAACTTAGGGTACATTGGAGGTGATAGGACGCCTCCCGAATATAGAGAACATTGTCCAGATACTAACTTAGGGTATATTGGAGGTGATAGGACGCCTCCCGAATATAGAGAACATTGTCCAGATACTAACTTAGGGTACATTGGAGGTGATAGGACACATTCCCAATATAGAGAACATTGTCCAAATAATAACTTAGGGTAGACTTGGTATATTGGAGGTGATAGGACACCTCCCAAATATAGAGAATATTGTCCAGATACTAACGTAGGGTAGACTTGGTATATTGGAGTTGATAGGACACCACCCAAATATAGAGAGCATTATCCAGATACTAACGTAGTTTACATTGGAGGTGATAGGACACTTTCCCAATATAGAGAACATTGTCCAAGTAATGACTTAGGGTAGACTTGGTATATTGGAGGTGATAGGACACCTTCCGAATATAGAAAACATTGTCCCGGTACTACTTATTAACGGTGATAGGACACCTTCTGAATATAGAAAACATTGTCCCGGTACTACTTATTAACGTTGATAGGACACCTTCTGAATATAGAACATATCATCCAGATTCTAACTTAGGGTATATTGGAGGTGATAGGACACCTTCCCAATAGAAATAACATTGTCCATATACTAAATTAATGTAGACTTGATCTATTGGAGGTGATAGGACACCTTCCCAATATAGAGAACACTGTCCAGATAGTAACTTTTTGGTGTTAGGACACGTTCCCAATATAGAGAACATTGTCCAGATACTAACTTAGGGTATATTGGAGGTGTTAGGACACCTCCCCAATAGAGAGAACATTGTCCAGATACTAACTTAGGGTACATTGGAGGTGATAGGACACTTTCCCGGTATAGAGAACATTGTCCACATAATGACTTAGGGTAGACTTGGTATATTGGAGTTTAATGGGACCTTCTGAATAGAGAGGACATTGTCCAGATACAAAGTTAGGGTATATTCTAGGTGTTAGGACACGTTCCCAATATAGAGAACATTGTCCAGATACTAACTTAGGGTATATTGGAGGTGTTAGGACACCTCCCAAATATAGAGAACATTGTCCAGATACTAACTTAGGGTAGACTTGGTATATTGGAGGTGATAGGACACCATCCAAATATACAGTAGAGAATATTGTCTAGATACCAACCCAGGAAGGCATTATAAGACTAAAGGATATATTTTATAACATAGTTGTTTAAACCAACAATCCCAGTCCAAGGATCCACCATAACATTGTCTAACAATGAGAAACAATCTCTATACATTCTGTGACCATTCAATTTTAGGCAAAATAGCGCCTTCCATTGAGTGCCTGGCTGAAAAACTACCAAAACTAACTATTATACTTACTCTAAAGTTTGCTAAATCTCTTTATTTGCAAGCAGTTGATTTTTAGAGTCAACACCCCTGCAAATCCCTGCTAAAATTAGCATAAAATTCATAATAAATGTTGTCCAATCACAGGCAGCGAATACATTGTATCAATCTGTGATAGTAGTTTGTGTACCAAGGTATCCTGGGATGTGTAGTCTCCTGCAAAAGGAAGTAGGAGGAGCCCAGACATTGCTCCGTAGATCTCTGCATTGTGCTGTTGCTGGCTTGAAGGTTGTTAAAGAATTAAAATCTATACTCAAATGCAGTGTTTCTATAGGTAGGTACCAGGTGCCCTGTGAGCAGCTCTGGGGTGTGGGAAACCAGTTTTATTTTTAAACTAGCGACTTGCCAGTCAAAAATGACAGTAAAAAAAAGTGGAGCCTGGCAATACTTTACTGGTCTCGTGATGAGCGCCTTTGGCACTTATCATGGGCCTTGCAATAAGCGCCTTTGGCGCTCATCACGGGCCTCGCAATGAGCACCTTCGGCGCTCATTGCTAGCCTCTCCCATTGTCTACTTTACTGACCTTTGGAGCTCATTGCGAGTCTCTCCCCCTACTTCCTCCCTTGTGTCTCCTTTCCCCCTCTTCTCCCTCTCTTGTGTCTCCTTTCCCCCTCCCCTCCCTCCCTTTTATCTCCTCCCCGCCTGTGTTTTTACCTCCCTCTCCCTCCCGTGTCTCTAACCCCCTCCCCTGTGTCTCTTTCCCTCCTGTGTCTCTTTCCCCCCTCTCCCTCCCATTCGTCTCTTTCCCCCTGCCCTGTGTCTCTTTCCCCCCTCTCCCCCTTTGTCTGTTCTCCCCTTCCTTGTGTCTCTTCCCTCCCCATTCTCTCCCCTGTGTCTCTTCCCCATCCTCTCACTCCCCTGTGTCTCTTCCCCCTTTATTTCCCTCTCCTGTGTCTCTGCTCCCCTCCTCTCCCTACTGTGTCTCTTCTCCACCTCCCCCTCCCCTGTGTCTCTTCCCCACCTCTCCCTCCCATGTCTCTTTCCCACCTCCCCCTCCCCTGTGTCTCTTCCCCACCTCTCCCTCCCATGTCTCTTTCCCCCCTGTGTCTATTTCCCCACCTCTCCCCCCCTTTGTCTCTTTCCCCTCTCCACCGTGTCTCTTTCCCCCCTCTCCCGTGTCTCTTTCCCCCTCTCCCCCTTCCTCTTTCCCCCTCTTCCCCCTGTGTCACCTACCCCCCTCTCCCACCTATGCGTCTCTTTCCCCCTCCCCTGTCTCTTCCCCCCTCTCCCTTTGTGTCTCTTTCCCACCTCTCCCTTTGTGTCTCTTTCCCCCCCTCTCCCTCTGTGTCTCTTCTCCCCTCTCCCTCTGCGTCTCTTCCTCCCTCTTCTCTCTCCCCCTCTGTGTCTCTTCCCCCCTTCTCCCTCTGTGTTTCTTCTCCCCTTCTCCCTCTGTGTCTCTTCTCCCCCTTCCCTCTGTGTCTCTTCCCCCCTCTCCTTCTGTGCCTCTTCCCCCTTTTCCCTCTATTTCTATTCCCCCCTCTCCGTCTGTGTCTCTACCCCCTCTGTGTCTCTTCCCCCTCTCCCTCTGTGCCTCTTCCCCCTTTTCCCTCTGTGTCTCTTCCCCCCCTCTGTGTCTCCCCCCTCTGTGTCTCTTCCCCCCCTTGTGTCTCTTCCCCCACCTCTCCCTCTGTGTCTCCCTCCCTCCCTCTGTGTTTCTCCACCCCTCCCTCTGTGCCTCTTCCCCCCTCTCCCTCTGTGCCTCTTCCCCCTTTTCCCTCTGTGTCTCTTCCCCCCCTCTGTGTCTCCCCCCTCTGTGTCTCTTCCCCCCTTGTGTCTCTTCCCACTCCTCTCCCTCTGTGTCTCTCCCCCTCCCTCTGTGTTTCTCCACCACTCCCTCTGTGCCTCTTCCCCCCTCTCCCTCTGTGCCTCTTCCCCCTTTTCCCTCTGTGTCTCTTCCCCCCTCTCCCTCTGTGTCTCTTCCCGCCCCCTCTGTGTCTCTTCCTCCCCTGTGTCTCTTCCCCACCTTTCCCTCTGTGTCTCTTTCCCCCCTCTCCCTCTCTGTCTCCCCCCCCTCTCCCTCTGTGTCTCATCCCCCCCTGTGTCTTTTCCACCACCTTTCCCTCTGTGTGTCTCTCCCCCCCCCTCTGCCCCTGTGTCTCTTCCCCCCCTCGGTGTCTTTCCCCCCCTGTGTCTCTTCCACCATCTCTCCCTCTGTGTCTCTCCCCCCCCTCTCCCTCAATGTCTCTTCCCCCTCTCACTCTGTGTCTCTTACCCCCCTGTGTCTCTTCCCCCACCTTTCCCTCTGTGTCTCCCCCCCCTCCCCCTGTGTCTCTCCCCCCCTCTGTGTCTCCCCCCCGTGTCTCTTCCCCCATCTCTCCCTTTGTGTCTCTTCCCCCACCTTTGCCTCTGTGTCTCTCCCCCCTCTCCCCCTGTGTCTCTCCCCCCCTCTGTGTCTCTCCCCCCCGTATCTCTTCCCCCATCTCTCCCTCTGTGTCTCTCCCTCTGTGTCTTTTCCCCCCTCTCCCTCTATGTCTCTTCCCCCTTTCCCTCTGTGTCTCTCCCCTCCCCCCACTCCCTGTGTCTCTTCCCTCTCCTTATACTCCGCGAATGCGCAATGCGCGGCTAACGCCGCACTCTGCGCATGCGCTGTTGACGCCACGTAATATGCATGTGCACGATCCGATTGCCTTTGTGATCGAATCGCTGTCAAACTGCGATTCATCCAAAGTGTGACGACGAATCGCAGTTTGGCAATTATAATATGTGATAAAATATGTCTGTATGTGTATAGAATGACTCCATGTAATATGTGTGTCTGATATAAGCCGTAGGTGTTAGATTAGAGTAAGGGAACACTGGGAAACTTGGATATACCTTTAAGGGCTCCGGGAATATACCAGGCTACGCACTGCAGGGTAGTCAATCGGTGGACCTGGGACCAGATCCATACCCCCAGCCCGTCACTACTGGATCTCCACTGAGTTATTACATTTACTATAAATACAAGATGAAGTTTCTAAATCTATAAATAGGCCTTCGGTTAGATCAGTGGTAGTCAACCTGGTCCCTAGCGCCCACTAGTGGGTGATTCAAGCTTTCATGGTGGGCGGCAGGGTAATCACTAGGTGATGTCACGTAAGGCGATACATATCTGGGGTCATGTGATTTATGTGACCAGAAGGAAGTCACTGCGCCACCGGTGGCCAGTGGGTTGAAAAGGCTGATGAGCCCTGAGTTGGACGGTGCCCTACTCCTGAGTGACGTGTACTACACACCCCACTCGGCGGCGCCATCAGATCACGGTACATGTGTGTGTGTTGGATCCGGACCTTCACTTCATTTTCACTAACAAATTGTGTAAAAAATAATGAGCTACCTGACACCAGTGTAAAAAATGTTACATCACGGATAAAGTCAATCCCCCCATCCATATCATTCCGAATCAGATCCCCCGGGGTCAGGGGTCACAGGACACTGATATTGGACTAAATATTTTTTATACAGCAAATAAACCAATAATCAAAACCTTTAAATATTGTACTTTTTTGTGCAACTATTCTTTACAGCAGGGTTCCATTTTCTTTACTTAACTACTTTTTTCTGCTGCTGTCTCAGGAGGGTGTGTCATTTGAAACTAACAAGCTTTCCATTAGGACTAATATAGGCCTGGCAGTTTTAGCTGCCACTTTTCCATTGTGAAGACTGAACTTTCCTCTGCATGCAAAGTCTACTTCAGGAGGTAGATCATCAGAAACAAAAATGTGATATTACACTGCAGCAAAATATCAAATAACCGCTATTTTACATTATTATGTGCAGTTATTTAAAATATTACATTTTAATAAAGGACTGCAGTGGCCCTTTAATTCTATACAATCACAGATAATACTGATTATTGAAACAAACCCAAGACATTATGTAAAATAAATATTTACTCACAGATAAAGCAGGGGTGGGGCATGTAACGGATCTACTGGGACCCTGACTGGGTACCTCCGTTGATGGACGCGTCCTAGTTTGCTTCGAGGCCTACAAGCACCGTACCGGACACCAAAACCACCACAGACTCCAAGGATAGTACATCAGGAACAAGCGTTCAGTAGTTACAGCTCAAGGGAGTATGCAAATGCATAGCAATCCCCAGTATGATAGCGATCCCCTCCAATAACGAGACAAGGCTACGTTTTGAAGGGTCAAGTAGAACTAGAACTTTAATGACAGGGGGTCTCCTTTTATGCAATGGTGCCCTCTGAAGGGCTACACCCACATAATTATCACAACAGCCAATTATCTACATGGTTCAACCCCCACGTCTCCTCCCCTCAGATAACAGGTAACACAATTAAAACAGACACAATTTTAACCACATTCTGGATGTACCCCAAAAACAGGGGGTACACCTTTAAGTCCCGCACCATTCAATATCTCTCACCCAGGGGAACAACATATACAAAAATGGCATGAATCAGACCAGGGGTTCAAAAGTTAGTAAAAGTATCTTTTACACATAACACCCAGACATTGCACATATCCCCCATACAATACACATATAGGACAATAGGTGTGGTCACCCCTCCCTGGCAACTTGGATACAATCAGACATTAATTCGATCATTCTTCTTTGTTCTTATCAAAAAATGAAAACACTTTGGAAAATGCAAGGATCCTTTACAACTTTCTTATCTCTTGAATCTCTGTAATAGGATTATCTATTAGCCTAGGTCTGCAAAAGTCTGGCTAATATTCTGCAGAGCATAAACCAGCATACATATAGTAGGATCATATTTTAACCATAATAATCATAAAACAGGGTAAAACAGTGATGGGTTCCGTTACACACCTCCCCCATGACCATAAGCCGGCATACACGGTCTGATCCCAACGGATCGGCCTGGGGATGTCCGGACAAAAGTATTTGTTGGTCAATTCTCTAGTTTGACAACCCATCAGCATTACTGCAATTCACATTGACTCACATTTCCCATATCCCCAGATAGCTGGGATCTGAGCGCAGAAAACTACCGAATAGCGCTCAGATCCTCTTCACACAGTTCAATTGCCATGTAGCTAAAGTCTTTCCCATAGTCTTTCATTCTATGAATGGGCTCCATGGCATAGCTATCTGGGGTATCACCGCTCCCACAGGGCAAGTACAGAATGACCCCCCTGTATGTAAAGGGCCAGAATGAGTGACATACACTCTGGTATGGCCGAATACTGTGTTGGAAGGGCAATATGTACCAGGGCCAAAGTCGCAGGGCAGGAGGCTGGCAAACAGTCCTCTCCAAGACAAAGTGGCGAAGGGCACTTCGTCACACATCTCCCCTTTGGGGGGAAGTCTAACCAGGCACCTGACCTTCTGCTGGTCCGTGCCTCCGTTAGAGGATCCACCAACCCACAATAAACCAGTGCTAGAGCAGCCCCCCCACAACAACAAAGTGCAAGAGCAGCCCACCCACAACAAGCCGTTACTGCAACTGGATATTTCGCTGTGGTGATGGGGCAACACGCTGAGGGGACTTGAGGGGCAGAGGCCAGCAGCACTCTGCCTTGATGCCAGCTCTTCTGCTGGGGTATTTGGGACATATTCCAGCTCAGTAGCCAGGGAAACGTGGGGGTCAGTGGGGGTTAACATTTCCTCTGTTAACCCTGGGGCCACATTAGAAGTTAGCTGGGGAGGGGAATTTGTACTTACCCCCTCCTCCGGTTGTCCCAGTGAGGGTAGTTGGGGATCTGGACAGGCTGTGGGCACAGAGACCACGGTCCCATCTGCGCCGTCTGGGAGATTGGTGTCTCCCCTTGTCAGGCTAAACTGTCGCTGGGAAGGAAGGATGACACCTTCTGCCCCCTGTGGTTCACACTGCCGCTGGGGGGGAAGGACAACACCTTCTGCCCCCTGGGGTTCACACTGCCGCTGGGGGGGAAGGACGACACCTCCTGCCCCCTGGGGTTCACACTGCCGCTGGGGGGGAAGGATGACACCTCCTGCCCCCTGGGGTTCACACTGCCGCTGGTGGGGAAGGACGACACCTTCTGCCCCCTGTGGTTCACACTGCCGCTGGGGGGGAAGGACGACACCTTCTGCTCCCTGGGGTTCACACTGCCGCTGGGGGGGAAGGACGACACCTCCTGCCCCCTGGGGTTCACACTGCCGCTGGGGGGGAAGGATGACACCTTCTGCCCCCTGTGGTTCACACTGCCGCTGGAGGGGAAGGACGACACCTTCTGCCCCCTGGGGTTCACACTGCCGCTGGGGGGCAAGGACGACACCTTGTGCCCTCTGGGGTTCACAATGCCGCTGGGGGGGAAGGACGACACCTTCTGCCTTCTGTAGGGCCGGTAGAGAGACCTCGGTCCCATCTCTACCTGCCATCTGGAGGTCATCCCAGGACCAGTCAATGAAGTCTGGTTCTGCTTGTCGAGTAGGTTGGGGCTGCACAAGGCTGAGCAGGTGTTGGTAGTCCTGCTCCAGCTCCCACTCTCTCGTTACCAGGTGGGTCATGTCTTTGCTCACCTCGCCTTCGTCATCCCAGACATACATGCCCATCCGGTAGTCGTAGATGTCCCAAAACCTAGACCCCTCCGTGCTGCCAAGATCAATATCGTCCTCCAAGGCATCCCATAATAAACCTGGGCCATCATAATCATTCCCCTCCGGTAAGTCGTGTTCAGACGTCCAGGGGGTAAGTCGAACGGTATGCCACCAGAGGGCCTGGCATGCGTTGTCTAGACAGAGCTCTCGCCATACCAGGGTCTCTAGTCTTGTCACCCACTCATCCAGGGGCTGCTCTCCCAATAGATACATCCGCATCGCCACACGCTTCTGTAGCCGCTGCTCATCACTGGGGAGACTCTCACCTCGCCGCCATTGGGCATCTTCCAGGGCATCATACCAGAGTTCCTTTCTGTCTGCATCCCTGTAGTCCGCGGCCGCCTCCTCCTCCTCATCATGAAACGCTGTCTGAAAACTAGCCGGTTCCATCCTGCTGTAGCCAGGGGCGCTGTACGGATACTAGCGTTGCCCTCAATTTGTAACTCCAAACGTTACCTGTGTCTCCGTGCTGCTTTTCCTCTTACTAGGACGCCATCCCACCACTGCCACCAATGTAACGGATCTACTGGGACCCTGGCCGGGTACCTCCGTTGATGGACGCGTCCTAGTTTGCGTCGAGGCCTACAAGCACCGTACCGGACACCAAAACCACCACAGACTCCAAGGATAGTACATCAGGAACAAGCGTTCAGTAGTTACAGCTCAAGGGAGTATGCAAATGCATAGCAATCCCCAGTATGATAGCGATCCCCTCCAATAACGAGACAAGGCTACGTTTTGAAGGGTCAAGTAGAACTAGAACTTTAATGACAGGGGATCTCCTTTTATGCAATGGTGCCCTCTGAAGGGCTACACCCACATAATTATCACAACAGCCAATTATCTACATGGTTCAACCCCCACGTCTCCTCCCCTCAGATAACAGGTAACACAATTAAAACAGACACAATTTTAACCACATTCTGGATGTACCCCAAAAACAGGGGGTACACCTTAAAGTCCCGCACCATTCAATAGCTCTCACCCAGGGGAACAACATATATAAAAAATGGCATGAATCAGACCAGGGGTTCAAAAGTTAGTAAAAGTATCTTTTACACATAACACCCAGACATTGCACATATCCCCCATACAATACACATATAGGACAATAGGTGTGGTCACCCCTCCCTGGCAACTTGGATACAATCAGACATTAATTCGATCATTCTTCTTTGTTCTTATCAAAAAATGAAAACACTTTGGAAAATGCAAGGATCCTTTACAACTTTCTTATCTCTTGAATCTCTGTAATAGGATTATCTATTAGCCTAGGTCTGCAAAAGTCTGGCTAATATTCTGCAGAGCATAAACCAGCATACATATAGTAGGATCATATTTTAACCATAATAATCATAAAACAGGGTAAAACAGTGATGGGTTCCGTTACAGGGCACATAAACTGAGCCCCCCCAACCCTGCTGGGCTGAGGAGGTGGGGGCACCTCACAGGGGCAGCACCACTCACACTCTGATACCCACCCACTGCCACTCACAGGTCTTCACTAACACCACCACTCACCCTATGGCTGCTTCCTCCTGGACAGACTGAGAACCTTGGGGGCGGTACACAGCACATGGCCACGCCCCCTGGAGCCCTTACTCTGCTCCTGTTTGCTGCTGGTGCTGTTCAGGGGCAGGGCTTATATAAAGCACAGCACTAATTATCAGATATACTAGCCCGCCCCAATTAAAGGGGCACACATTTTTACTTTATTGCATCTGAAAGAGGCTGTTTGTAAACTTGTTGCAGTGTGTTTTCTTTCTGTAAGTGAAGGTATCAGAGCACAGCAAACTGATTTAAATGCTTAATTGCTTTGGTGACTTGCTCATGTTAATGTGAGCTATACAATAGATATATGAGTCATGCTTGTCTGCCAATCAGACCCTCATACTACAGTATATTCTGTATATTTCCTGTTAGGTCAAGAACAGGACAAAATATTAACTTATAATTATCTGAACACATTAAGTTTCATGTTCCTTTTAGTTGTTTTATCACCGCCCCGAAGCCAGTGACCCCCCAGCCCACTCCTGGTTGTAGAGGTGTATGGTCACTTGGGAGTGGGATATGATAAGTGTCAGGGAGGGCTGGTCATACATTACCCGGTGATGCACAAATGGACAAGATGGTGGGTGAGCACAGACTTTAGGATTTCAGTAAAGATAGGAAATGGGACAAAGTGCAAGGTGGAAAAGGTTAACACAGGACACAAAGGGTGTACAGTGGAAGCAAATACCGTGAGAGACGTGTAAAGAGGGACAAGTGGAGGGGTCAGAGGGCAGAACTGTAGGAGAGCAGGAGAACGAAGAGTCAAAGAACGGAAGAAGGATGGAGATTGAGACCAGTATGGGGTGCATCAGAAAGGTATCCCTGGACACAAAGATGGTCGGGTTTGGAATGGGGTAGATGGAAAATGGGAGTATAGCGTGGAGGGAGTTTGACAGAAAGGGTTAAGTGTAGGCACCATGCTTTATAATCAGAACAGAGACCTGAGCCGTCTGTGTCCAGTAATAACAGAGACCGGTCAGACGCCCAGCTCCTCCATTACTGCCCCTCCATTACTGCCCCTCCATTACTGCCCCTCCATTACTGCCCCTGAATGTATAGCAATGAGTTCTTGTTGGCCCAAAGTATTGCTTGATATCTTAGGTATCATTATCTTCTACTCATTGATTAAGGTGGTGATGGCTACACAATGGGGTATTATGGGCAGTGGGAGACACCCGCCTAGGGGCTGTAGGGTGATGGCTACACAATGGGGTATTATGGGCAGTGGGAGACACCCGCCTAGGGGCTGTAGGGTGATGGCTACACAATGGGGTGTGATGGGCAGTGGGAGACAGCCCGCCTAGGGGCTGTAGGGTGATGGCTACACAATGGGGTGTGATGGGCAGTGGGAGATACCCACCTAGTGCCTGTAGGGTGATGGCTACACAATGGGGTGTGATGGGCAGTGGGAGACACCCGCCTAGGGGCTGTAGGGTGATGGTTACACAATGGGGTGTGATGGGCAGTGGGAGATACCCACCTAGTGCCTGTAGGGTAATGGCTACACAATGGGGTGTGATGGGCAGTGAGAGACACCCTCCTAGGGGCTGTAGGGTGATGGCTACACAATGGGGTGTGATGGGCAGTGGGAGATACCCACCTAGTGCCTGTAGGGTGATGGCTACACAATGGGGAGTGATGGGCAGTGGGAGACACCCGCCTAGGGGCTGTAGGGTGAAGGTTACACAATGGGGTGTGATGGGCAGTGGGAGATACCCACCTAGTGCCTGTAGGGTAATGGCTACACAATGGGGTGTGATGGGCAGTGGGAGACACCCTCCTAGGGGCTGTAGGGTGATGGCTACACAATGGGGTGTGATGGGCAGTGGGAGATACCCACCTAGTGCCTGTAGGGTGATGGCTACACAATGGGGTGTGATGGGCAGTGGGAGACACCCGCCTAGGGGCTGTAGGGTGATGGCTACACAATGGGGTGTGATGGGCAGTGGGAGACACCCGCCTAGGGGCTGTAGGGTAATGGCTACAAAATGGGGTGTGATGGGCAGTGGGAGATACCCACCTAGTGCCTGTAGGGTGATGGCTACACAATGGGGTGTGATGGGCAGTGGGAGATACCCACCTAGTGCCTGTAGGGTGATGGCTACACAATGGGGTGTGATGGGCAGTGGGAGATACCCACCTAGTGCCTGTAGGGTGATGGCTACACAATGGGGTGTGATGGGCAGTGGGAGACACCCTCCTAGGGGCTGTAGGGTGATGGCTACACAATGGGGTGTGATGGGCAGTGGGAGATACCCACCTAGTGCCTGTAGGGTGATGGCTACACAATGGGGTGTGATGGGCAGTGGGAGATACCCACCTAGTGCCTGTAGGGTGATGGCTACACAATGGGGTGTGATGGGCAGTGGGAGATACCCAGCTAGGGACTGTAGGGTGATGGCTACACAATGGGGTGTGATGGGCAGTGGGAGATACCCACCTAGTGCCTGTAGGGTGATGGCTACACAATGGGGTGTGATGGGCAGTGGGAAATACCCGCCTAGGGGCTGTAGGGTAATGGCTACACAATGGGGTGTGATGGGCAGTGGGAGATACCCACCTAGTGCCTGTAGGGTGATGGCTACACAATGGGGTGTGATGGGCAGTGGGAGATACCCGCCTAGGGACTGTAGGGTGATGGCTACACAATGGGGTGTGATGGGCAGTGGGAGATACCCACCTAGGGGCTGTAGGGTGATGGCTACACAATGGGGTGTGATGGGCAGTGGGAGATACCCAGCTAGGGTCTGTAGGGTAATGGCTACACAATGGGGTGTGATGGGTAGTGGGAGATACCCACCTAGTGCCTGTAGGGTGATGGCTACACAATGAGGTGTGATGGGCAGTGGGAGACACACGCCTAGGGGCTGTAGGGTAATGGCTACACAATGGGGTGTGATGGGCAGTGGGAGATACCCACCTTGTGCCTGTAGGGTGATGGCTACACAATGGGGTGTGATGGGCAGTGGGAGACACCCGCCTAGGAGCTGTAGGGTAATGGCTACACAATGGGGTGGGATGGGCAGTGGGAGATACCCATCTAGTGCCTGTAGGGTGATGGCTACACAATGGGGTTTGATGTGCAGTGGGAAATACCCGCCTAGGGGCTGTAGGGTGATGGCTACACAATGGGTGTGATGGGCAGTGGGAGATACCCAGCTAGGGGCTGTAGGGTAATCGCTACACAATGGGGTGTAATGGGCAGTGGGAGATACCCACCTAGTGCCTGTAGGGTGATGGCTACACAATGGGGTGTGATGGGCAGTGGGAGATACCCGCCTAGGGACTGTAGGGTGATGGCTACACAATGAGGTGTGATGGGCAGTGGGAGACACCCGCCTAGGGGCTGTAGGGTAATGGCTACACAATGGGGTGTGATGGGCAGTGGGAGATACCCACCTAGTGCCTGTAGGGTGATGGCTAGACAATGGGGTGTGATGGGCAGTGGGAGACACACGCCTAGGGGCTGTAGGGTAATGGCTACACAATGGGGTGTGATGGGCAGTGGGAGATACCCACCTAGTGCCTGTAGGGTGATGGCTACACAATGGGGTGTGATGGGCAGTGGGAGATACCCACCTAGGGGCTGTAGGGTGATGGCTACACAATGGGGTGTGATGGGCAGTGGGAGATACCCAGCTAGGGTCTGTAGGGTAATGGCTACACAATGGGGTGTGATGGGTAGTGGGAGATACCCACCTAGTGCCTGTAGGGTGATGGCTACACAATGAGGTGTGATGGGCAGTGGGAGACACACGCCTAGGGGCTGTAGGGTAATGGCTACACAATGGGGTGTGATGGGCAGTGGGAGATACCCACCTTGTGCCTGTAGGGTGATGGCTACACAATGGGGTGTGATGGGCAGTGGGAGACACCCGCCTAGGAGCTGTAGGGTAATGGCTACACAATGGGGTGGGATGGGCAGTGGGAGATACCCATCTAGTGCCTGTAGGGTGATGGCTACACAATGGGGTTTGATGTGCAGTGGGAAATACCCGCCTAGGGGCTGTAGGGTGATGGCTACACAATGGGGTGTAATGGGCAGTGGGAGATACCCACCTAGTGCCTGTAGGGTGATGGCTACACAATGGGGTGTGATGGGCAGTGGGAGATACCCGCCTAGGGACTGTAGGGTGATGGCTACACAATGAGGTGTGATGGGCAGTGGGAGACACCCGCCTAGGGGCTGTAGGGTAATGGCTACACAATGGGGTGTGATGGGCAGTGGGAGATACCCACCTAGTGCCTGTAGGGTGATGGCTAGACAATGGGGTGTGATGGGCAGTGGGAGACACACGCCTAGGGGCTGTAGGGTGATGGCTACACAATGGGGTGTGATGGGCAGTGGGAGATACCCACCTAGTGCCTGTAGGGTGATGGCTACACAATGGGGTGTGATGGGCAGTGGGAGATACTCAGCTAGGGGCTGTAGGGTAATGGCTACACAATGGGGTGTGATGGGCAGTGGGAGATACCCGAGTAGGGGCTGTAGGGTGAAGCTACACAATGGGGTGTGATGGGCAGTGGGAGATACCCACCTAGGGGCTGTAGGGTGATGGCTACACAATGGGGTGTGATGGGCAGTGGGAGATACCCAGCTAGGGGCTGTAGTGTGATGGCTACACAATGGGGTGTGATGGGCAGTGGGAGATACCCACCTAGGGGCTGTAGGGTGATGGCTACACAATGGGGTGTGATGGGCAGTGGGAGATACCCAGCTAGGGGCTGTAGGGTGATGGCTACACAATGGGGTGTGATGGGCAGTGGGAGATACCCACCTAGGGGCTGTAGGGTGATGGCTATACAATGGGGTGTGAGAGGCGTGCAGTGATGGGCAGTGGGAGATACCCAGCTAGGGGCTGTAGGGTGATGGCTACACAATGGGTTGTGATGGGCAGTGGGAGATACCCGCCTAGGGGCTGTAGGGTGATGGCTACACAATGGGGTGTGATGGGCAGTGGGAGATACCCAGCTAGGGGCTGTAGGGTGATGGCTACACAATGGGGTGTGATGGGCAGTGGGAGATACCTGCCTAGGGGCTGTAGGGTGATGGCTACACAATTTGGTGTGATGGGCAGTGGGAGATACCCGCCTAGGGGCTCTAGGGTGATGGTCTAATGTTATACATACAGCTTCTATTAACACAAACAGATTGGTGCAAATTTCACAAATAGGAAGCTCCACTGGGCATGTCCATTTTGGTAGCTCCACAACATGGCGCCCTATGCTGGGCTCATTCACTCTGCACTGCCATCACATCAGGCCCTGTTTACCATAAGGATTGGTGTGTGTCACAGAGGTGCAGTGGGGTCTCCCCATCGTTGCTTTGCTGGTTGGGGTTGGCTCCATGTTCCAGAAGCAGTTGGACACAATCCCCATACCCTCCGGCACAGGCCTCATGTAGGGGAGAGCGCCCCCCGGGTGCTGCATTGGGGTCTGCACGACGGTGCAATAAGTAACGTACACAATCAGTGTAACCACGAGCACAGGTGATGCACAGGGGGGTGGTGAGCTGCTGCGTGTACTCCAGGGTCCACAGACCTGAGGGGGAGACATGAGATACAGGCTGAGAGAGAAGCATGGGGACTGCAGAGAGAGAGAGAATACAGAGAGGGAGAGAGTACAGGCAGAGAGAGAGAGTACAGGCAGAGAGAGAGTACAGAAAGAGAGAGGGAGTAAAGGCACACAGAGAATACAGACAGAAAGAGAGTACAGGCAGAGAGAGAGTACAGGCAGAGAGAGAGTACAGGCAGAGAGAAAGAGAGTACAGGCAGAGAGAGAATACAGAAAGAGAGAGGGAGTACAGGCACAGAGAGAATACAGACAGAAAGAGAGTACAGGCAGAGAGAGAATACAGAAAGAGAGAGAATACAGGCAGAGAGAGAGTACAGGCAGAGAGATAATACAGGCAGAGAGAGAATACAGGCAGAGAGAGAGTACAGAAAGAGAGAGGGAGTACAGGCACAGAGAGAATACAGACAGAAAGAGAGTACAGGCAGAGAGAGAGTACAGGCAGAGAGAGAGTACAGGCAGAGAGTACAGGCAGAGATAGAGTACAGGCAGAGAAAGAGAGTACAGGCAGAGAGAGAGAGAGTACAGGCAGAGAGAGAATACAGACAGAAAGAGAGTACAGGCAGAGAGAGAATACAGGCAGAGAGAGAGTACAGGCAGAGAGTACAGGCAGAGATAGAGTACAGGCAGAGAGAGAGAGTACAGGCAGAGAGAGAGAGAGAGTACAGGCAGAGAGAGAATACAGATAGAAAGAGAGTACAGGCAGAGAGAGAATACAGAGAGGGAGATAATACAGGCACAGAGAGAATACAGGCAGAGAGAGAGAGTACAGGCAGAGAGAGAATACAGGCAGAAAGAGAATACAGGCGAGAGAGAGAGTACAGGCAGAGAGAGAATACAGGCAGAGAGAGAGAATACAGGCAGAGAGAGAATACAGGCAGAGAGAGAGAGAATACAGACATAAAGAGAGTACAGTCAGAGAAAGAGTACAGGCAGAGAGAGAGAATACAGGCAGAAAGAGAGAGTACAGGCAGAGAGAGAGAGAGAATACAGGCAGAGAGAGAATACAGGCAGAGAGAGTATACAGGCAGAGAGAGTATACAGGCAGAGAGAGAGTACAGGCAGAGAGAGAGGGAGAGAATACAAACAGACAGATAATACAGGCAGAGAGAGAGAGAGAATACAGACAGAGAGAGAGAATACAGACAGAGAGAGAGAGTACAGGCAGAGAGAGAATACAGACAGAGAGAGGGTACAGGCAGAGAGAAAATACAGGCAGAGAGAGCAGAGAGAGAGAGAGAATACAGACAGAGAGAGTACAGGCAGAGAGAGAGAATACAAACAGAGAGAGTACAGGCAGAGAGAGAGAGAGAGAATACAGGCAGAGAGAGAATACAGGCAGAGAAAGAGTACAGGCAGAGAGAGAGAGAGTACAGGCAGAGAGAGAATACAGGCAGAGAGAGAGAGTACAGGCAGAGAGAGAATACAGAAAGAGAGAGGGAGTACAGGCACAGAGAGAATACAGACAGAAAGAGAGTACAGGCAGAGAGAGAATACAGAAAGAGAGAGAATACAGGCAGAGAGAGAATACAGACATAAAGAGAGTACAGGCAGAGAGAGAGTACAGGCAGAGAGAGAGTACAGGCAGAGAGTACAGGCAGAGATAGAGTACAGGCAGAGAGAGAGAGTACAGGCAGAGAGAGAGAGAGTACAGGCAGAGAGAGAATACAGACAGAAAGAGAGTACAGGCAGAGAGAGAATACAGGCAGAGAGAGAGTACAGGCAGAGAGTACAGGCAGAGATAGAGTACAGGCAGAGAGAGAGAGTACAGGCAGAGAGAGAGAGAGTACAGGCAGAGAGAGAATACAGACAGAAAGAGAGTACAGGCAGAGAGAGAATACAGGCAGAGAGAGAGTACAGGCAGAGAGTACAGGCAGAGATAGAGTACAGGCAGAGAGAGAGAGTACAGGCAGAGAGAGAGAGAGTACAGGCAGAGAGAGAATACAGACAGAAAGAGAGTACAGGCAGAGAGAGAATACAGAGAGGGAGATAATACAGGCAGAGAGAGAATACAGGCAGAGAGAGAGTACATGCAGAGAGAGAATACAGGCAGAGAGAAAATACAGGCAGAGAGAGAGTACAGGCAGAGAGAGAATACAGGCAGAGAGAGAATACAGGCAGAGAGAGAGAATACAGGCAGAGAAAGAATACAGGCAGAGAGAGAGAGAATACAGACATAAAGAGAGTACAGTCAGAGAGAGAGTACAGGCAGAGAGAGAGAATACAGGCAGAGAGAGAGAGTACAGGCAGAGAGAGAGAGAATACAGGCAGAGAGAGAGAGAATACAGGCAGAGAGAGAATACAGGCAGAGAGAGAATACAGGCAGAGAGAGTACAGGCAGAGAGAGAATACAGGCAGAGAGAGTATACAGGCAGAGAGAGTATACAGGCAGAGAGAGTGTACAGGCAGAGAGAGTATACAGGCAGAGAGAGAATACAGACAGAGAGAGAGTACAGAAAGAGAGAGGGAGTACAGGCACAGAGAGAATACAGACAGAAAGAGAGTACAGGCAGAGAGAGAGTACAGGCAGAGAGAGAGTACAGGCAGAGAGTACAGGCAGAGATAGAGTACAGGCAGAGAGAGAGAGTACAGGCAGAGAGAGAGAGAGTACAGGCAGAGAGAGAATACAGACAGAAAGAGAGTACAGGCAGAGAGAGAATACAGGCAGAGAGAGAGTACAGGCAGAGAGTACAGGCAGAGATAGAGTACAGGCAGAGAGAGAGAGTACAGGCAGAGAGAAAGAGAGTACAGGCAGAGAGAGAATACAGACAGAAAGAGAGTACAGGCAGAGAGAGAATACAGAGAGGGAGATAATACAGGCACAGAGAGAATACAGGCAGAGAGAGAGTACAGGCAGAGAGAGAATACAGGCAGAGAGAGAATACAGGCAGAGAGAGCGAGTACAGGCAGAGAGAGAATACAGGCAGAGAGAGAGAATACAGGCAGAGAGAGAATACAGGCAGAGAGAGAGAGAATACAGACATAAAGAGAGTACAGTCAGAGAGAGAGTACAGGCAGAGAGAGAGAATACAGGCAGAAAGAGAGAGTACAGGCAGAGAGAGAGAGAGAGAATACAGGCAGAGAGAGAATACAGGCAGAGAGAGAATACAGGCAGAGAGAGTATACAGGCAGAGAGAGTATACAGGCAGAGAGAGAGTACAGGCAGAGAGAGAGGGAGAGAATACAAACAGACAGATAAAACAGGCAGAGAGAGAGAGAGAATACAGACAGAGAGAGAGAGAATACAGACAGAGAGAGAGAGTACAGGCAGAGAGAGAATACAGACAGAGAGAGGGTACAGGCAGAGAAAAAATACAGGCAGAGAGAGCAGAGAGAGAGAGAGAATACAGACAGAGAGAGTACAGGCAGAGAGAGAGTACAGGCAGAGAGAGAGAGAGTACAGGCAGAGAGTACAGGCAGAGATAGAGTACAGGCAGAGAGAGAGAGTACAGGCAGAGAGAGAGAGAGTACAGGCAGAGAGAGAATACAGACAGAAAGAGAGTACAGGCAGAGAGAGAATACAGGCAGAGAGAGAGTACAGGCAGAGAGTACAGGCAGAGATAGAGTACAGGCAGAGAGAGAGAGTACAGGCAGAGAGAGAGAGAGTACAGGCAGAGAGAGAATACAGACAGAAAGAGAGTACAGGCAGAGAGAGAATACAGAGAGGGAGATAATACAGGCACAGAGAGAATACAGGCAGAGAGAGAGTACAGGCAGAGAGAGAATACAGGCATAGAGAGAGAATACAGGCAGAGAGAGCGAGTACAGGCAGAGAGAGAATACAGGCAGAGAGAGAGAATACAGGCAGAGAGAGAATACAGGCAGAGAGAGAGAGAATACAGACCGAAAGAGAGTACAGTCAGAGAGAGAGTACAGGCAGAGAGAGAGAATACAGGCAGAAAGAGAGAGTACAGGCAGAGAGAGAGAGAGAGAATACAGGCAGAGAGAGAATACAGGCAGAGAGAGAATACAGGCAGAGAGAGTATACAGGCAGAGAGAGTATACAGGCAGAGAGAGAGTACAGGCAGAGAGAGAGGGAGAGAATACAAACAGACAGATAATACAGGCAGAGAGAGAGAGAGAATACAGACAGAGAGAGAGAGAATACAGACAGAGAGAGAGAGTACAGGCAGAGAGAGAATACAGACAGAGAGAGGGTACAGGCAGAGAGAAAATACAGGCAGAGAGAGCAGAGAGAGAGAGAGAATACAGACAGAGAGAGTACAGGCAGAGAGAGAGAGAGAATACAAACAGAGAGAGTACAGGCAGAGAGAGAGAGAGAGAATACAGGCAGAGAGAGAATACAGGCAGAGAGAGAGTACAGGCAGAGAGAGAGAGAGTACAGGCAGAGAGAGAATACAGGCAGAGAGAGAGAGAGTACAGGCAGAGAGAGAATACAGAAAGAGAGAGGGAATAGAGGCACAGAGAGAATACAGACAGAAAGAGAGTACAGGCAGAGAGAGAATACAGAAAGAGAGAGAATACAGGCAGAGAGAGAATACAGACATAAAGAGAGTACAGGCAGAGAGAGAGTACAGGCAGAGAGAGAGTACAGGCAGAGAGTACAGGCAGAGATAGAGTACAGGCAGAGAGAGAGTACAGGCAGAGAGAGAGAGAGTACAGGCAGAGAGAGAATACAGACAGAAAGAGAGTACAGGCAGAGAGAGAATACAGGCAGAGAGAGAGTACAGGCAGAGAGTACAGGCAGAGATAGAGTACAGGCAGAGAGAGAGAGTACAGGCAGAGAGAGAGAGAGTACAGGCAGAGAGAGAATACAGACAGAAAGAGAGTACAGGCAGAGAGAGAATACAGGCAGAGAGAGAGTGCAGGCAGAGAGTACAGGCAGAGATAGAGTACAGGCAGAGAGAGAGAGAGTACAGGCAGAGAGAGAGAGAGAGTACAGGCAGAGAGAGAATACAGACAGAAATAGAGTACAGGCAGAGAGAAAATACAGGCAGAGAGAGCAGAGAGAGAGAGAGAATACAGACAGAGAGAGTACAGGCAGAGAGAGAGAGAGAATACAAACAGAGAGAGTACAGGCAGAGAGAGAGAGAGAGAATACAGGCAGAGAGAGAATACAGGCAGAGAGAGAGTACAGGCAGAGAGAGAGAGAGTACAGGCAGAGAGAGAATACAGGCAGAGAGAGAGAGAGTACAGGCAGAGAGAGAATACAGAAAGAGAGAGGGAGTACAGGCACAGAGAGAATACAGACAGAAAGAGAGTACAGGCAGAGAGAGAATACAGAAAGAGAGAGAATACAGACAGAGAGAGAATACAGACATAAAGAGAGTACAGGCAGAGAGAGAGTACAGGCAGAGAGAGAGTACAGGCAGAGAGTACAGGCAGAGATAGAGTACAGGCAGAGAGAGAGAGTACAGGCAGAGAGAGAGAGAGTACAGGCAGAGAGAGAATACAGACAGAAAGAGAGTACAGGCAGAGAGAGAATACAGGCAGAGAGAGAGTACAGGCAGAGAGTACAGGCAGAGATAGAGTACAGGCAGAGAGAGAGAGTACAGGCAGAGAGAGAGAGAGTACAGGCAGAGAGAGAATACAGACAGAAAGAGAGTACAGGCAGAGAGAGAATACAGGCAGAGAGAGAGTGCAGGCAGAGAGTACAGGCAGAGATAGAGTACAGGCAGAGAGAGAGAGTACAGGCAGAGAGAGAGAGAGAGTACAGGCAGAGAGAGAATACAGACAGAAAGAGAGTACAGGCAGAGAGAGAATACAGAGAGGGAGATAATACAGGCAGAGAGAGAATACAGGCAGAGAGAGAGTACATGCAGAGAGAGAATACAGGCAGAGAGAAAATAAATGCAGAGAGAGAGTACAGGCAGAGAGAGAATACAGGCAGAGAGAGAATACAGGCAGAGAGAGAGAATACAGGCAGAGAAAGAATACAGGCAGAGAGAGAGAGAATACAGACATAAAGAGAGTACAGTCAGAGAGAGAGTACAGGCAGAGAGAGAGAATACAGGCAGAGAGAGAGAGTACAGGCAGAGAGAGAGAGAGAATACAGGCAGAGAGAGAGAGAGAATACAGGCAGAGAGAGAATACAGGCAGAGAGAGAATACAGGCAGAGAGAGTGTACAGGCAGAGAGAGAATACAGGCAGAGAGAGTATACAGGCAGAGAGAGTATACAGGCAGAGAGAGTGTACAGGCAGAGAGAGTATACAGGCAGAGAGAGTATACAGGCAGAGAGAGAGTACAGACAGAGAGAGAGTACAGGCAGAGAGAGAGAGAATACAGACATAAAGAGAGTACAGTCAGAGAGCGAGTACAGGCAGAGAGAGAGAATACAGGCAGAGAGAGAGAGTACAGGCAGAGAGAGAGAGAATACAGGCAGAGAGAGAATACAGGCAGAGAGAGAATACAGGCAGAGAGAGTGTACAGGCAGAGAGAGAATACAGGCAGAGAGAGTGTACAGGCAGAGAGAGTATACAGGCAGAGAGAGTATACAGGCAGAGAGAGAATACAAACAGACAGATAATACAGGCAGAGAGAGAGAGAATACAGACAGAGAGAGAGAGAATACAGACAGAGAGAGAGAGAGTACAGGCAGAGAGAGAATACAGACAGAGAGAGGGTACAGGCAGAGAGAAAATACAGGCAGAGAGAGCAGAGAGAGAGAGAGAGAATACAGACAGAGAGAGTACAGGCAGAGAGAGAGAGAGAGAATACCAACAGAGAGAGTACAGGCAGAGAGAGAGAGAATACAGGCAGAGAGAGAATACAGGCAGAGAGAGAACACAGGCAGAGAGAGAGAGAACACAGGCAGAGAGAGAGAGAGAACACAGGCAGAGAGAGAGAGAGAGAACACGGACAGAGAGAGAGAGAGAGAACACGGACAGAGAGAGAGAGATAATACAGGCAGAGAGATAGAGAAAATACAGGCAGAGAGAGAGAGAGAGAATACAGGCAGAGAGAGAGAATACAGGCAGAGAGAGAGAGAATACAGACAGAGAGAGAATACAGGCAGAGAGAGAGTACAGGCAGAGAGAGAGTACAGGCAGAAAGAGAGTACAGGCAGAGAGAGAGAGAGAGAGAATACAGAGAGAGAGAGAGAGAATACAGGCAGAGAGAGAATACAGGCAGAGAGAGAACACATGCAGAGAGAGAGAGAACACAGGCAGAGAGAGAGAGAGAACACAGGCAGAGAGAGAGAGAACACGGACACAGAGAGAGAGAGAACACGGACAGAGAGAGAGAGAGATAATACAGGCAGAGAGAGAGAGAGAGAGAGAGAATACAGGCAGAGAGAGAGAGAGAATACAGGCAGAGAGAGAGAGAGAATACAGACAGAGAGAGAGAGAATACAGGCAGAGAGAGAATACAGACAGAGAGAGAGAGAATACAGACAGAGAGAGAATACAGGCAGAGAGAGAGTACAGGCGGAGAGAGAGTACAGGCAGAGAGAGAGAGAATACAGACAGAGAGCGAGAGAATACAGACCGAGAGAGAGAATACAGACAGAGAGAGAGAATACAGACAGAGAGAGAATACAGGCAGAGAGAGAACACAGGCAGAGAGAGTGAGAATATGGACAGAGAGAAATAATACAGACAGAGAGAGAGAGAATACAGACAGAGAGAGAATACAGACAGAGAGAGAGTACAGACAGAGAGAGAGAGAGTACAGGCAGAGAGAGAGTGAGTACAGGCAGAGAGAGAGAGAATACAGACAGAGAGAGAGAATACAGGCAGAGAGAGAATACAGGCAGAGAGAGAATACAGGCAGAGAGAGAACACAGGCAGAGAGAGAGAGAATACAGGCAGAGAGAGAGAATACGGACAGAGAGAGATAATACAGACAGAGAGAGAGAGAGAGAATACAGACAGAGAGAGAATACAGACAGAGAGAGAGTACAGACAGAGAGAGAGTACAGGCAGAGAGAGAGAGAGTACAGGCAGAGAGAGAGTGAGTACAGGCAGAGAGAGAATACAGACAGAGAGAGAGAATACAGACAGAGAGAGAGAGAATACAGACAGAGAGAGAGAGAACACAGACAGAGAGAGAGCATACAGACAGAGAGAGAGAATACAGACAGAGAGAGAGAGAATACAGACAGAGAGAGATAATACAGACAGAGAGAGAGAGAATACAGACAGACAGAGAGAGAGAGAGAGAATACAGACAGAGAGAGAGAAAACAGGCAGAAAGACAGAATCGGACAGAGAGAATACAGACAGAGATGCCCCCCAAAACACTCATCTCTGTCACTGCCCCCCAAAACACTCATCTCTGTCACTGCCCCCCAAAACACTCATCACTGTCACTGCCCCCCAAAACACTCAGCTCTGTCACTGCCCCCAAAACACTCAGCTCGGTCACTGCCCCCCAAAACACTCAGCTCTGTCACTGCCCCCAAAACACTCAGCTCTGTCACTGCCCCCCAAAACACTCATCTCTGTCACTGCCCCCAAAACACTCAGCTCGGTCACTGCACCCCAAAACACTCAGCTCTGTCACTACCCCCCAAAACACTCAGCTGTTTCACTGCCCCCGAAACACTCATCTCTGTCACTGCCCCCAAAACACTCAGCTCTGTCACTGCCCCCCAAAACACTCAGCTCTGTCACTGCCCCCCAAAACACTCAGCTCTGTCACTGCCCCCAAAACACTCAGCTCGGTCACTGCCCCCCAAAACACTCAGCTCTGTCACTGCCCCCAAAACACTCAGCTCTGTCACTGCCCCCCAAAACACTCAGCTCTGTCACTGCCCCCAAAACACTCAGCTCTGTCACTGCCCCCCAAAACACTCAGCTGTGTCACTGCCCCCAAAACACTTAGCTCTGTCACGGCCCCCAAAACACTCAGCTCTGTCACTGCCCCCCAAAACACTCAGCTCTGTCACTGCCCCCAAAACACTCAGCTCTGTCACTGCCCCCAAAACACTCAGCTCTGTCACTGCCCCCCAAAACACTCAGCTCTGTCACTACCCCCCAAAACACTCAGCTGTTTCACTGCCCCCAAAACACTCATCTCTGTCACTGCCCCCAAAACACTCAGCTCTGTCACTGCCCCCCAAAACACTCAGCTCTGTCACTGCCCCCCAAAACACTCAGCTCTGTCACTGCCCCCCAAAACACTCAGCTCTGTCACTGCCCCAAAACGCTCAGCTCTGTCACTGCCCCCCAAAATACTCAGCTGTGTCACTGCCCCCAAAACACTCAGCTCTGTCACTGCCCCCCAAAACACTCAGCTGTGTCACTGCCCCCAAAACACTTAGCTCTGTCACTGCCCCCAAAACACTCAGCTGTGTCACTGCCCCCCAAAACACTCAGCTCTGTCACTGCCCCCAAAACACTCAGCTCTGTCACTGCCCCCAAAACACTCAGCTCTGTCACTGCCCCCCAAAACACTCAGCTCTGTCACTACCCCCCAAAACACTCAGCTGTTTCACTGCCCCCAAAACACTCATCTCTGTCACTGCCCCCAAAACACTCAGCTCTGTCACTGCCCCCCAAAACACTCAGCTCTGTCACTGCCCCCAAAACACTCAGCTCGGTCACTGCCCCCCAAAACACTCAGCTCTGTCACTGCCCCCAAAACACTCATCTCTGTCACTGCCCCCCAAAACACTCATCTCTGTCACTGCCCCCAAAACACTCATCTCTGTCACTGCCCCCAAAACACTCATCTCTGTCACTGCCCCAAAACGCTCAGCTCTGTCACTGCCCCCCAAAATACTCAGCTGTGTCACTGCCCCCCAAAACACTCAGCTCTGTCACTGCCCCCCAAAACACTCAGCTCTGTCACTGCCCCAAAACGCTCAGCTCTGTCACTGCCCCCAAAACACTCATCTCTGTCACTGCCCCCGAAACACTCAGCTGTGTCACTACCCCCCAAAACACTCATCTCGGTCACTGCCCCCAAAATACTCAGCTCTGTCACTGCCCCCCCAAATACTCAGCTCTGTCACTGCCCCCCAAAACACTCAGCTCTGTCACTGCCCCCCAAAACACTCAGCTCTGTCACTGCCCCAAAACGCTCAGCTCTGTCACTGCCCCCAAAACACTCATCTCTGTCACTGCCCCAAAACACTCAGCTGTGTCACTGCCCCCAAAACACTCATCTCTGTCACTGCCCCCCAAAACACTCATCTCTCTCACTGCCCCCAAAACACTCAGCTCTGTCACTGCCCCCCAAAACACTCAGCTCTGTCACTGCCCCCCAAAACACTTAGCTCTGTCACTGCCCCAAAACACTCAGCTCTGTCACTGCCCCCAAAACACTCATCTCTGTCACTGCCCCAAAACACTCAGCTCTGTCACTGCCCCCCAAAACACTCAGCTCTGTCACTGCCCTCAAAACACTCAGCTCTGTCACTGCCCCCCAAAACACTCAGCTGTGTCACTGCCCCAAAACACTCAGCTCTGTCACTGCCCCCCAAAACACTCAGCTCTGTCACTGCCCCCCAAAACACTCATCTCTGTCACTGCCCCCAAAACACTCATCTCTGTCACTGCCCCCAAAACACTCAGCTGTGTCACTGCCCCCAAAACACTCCTCTCTGTCACTGCCCCCCAAAACACTCAGCTCTGTCACTGCCCCCCAAAACACTCAGCTCTGTCACTGCCCCAAAACGCTCAGCTCTGTCACTGCCCCAAAACACTCAGCTCTGTCACTGCCCCCAAAACACTCAGCTCTGTCACTGCCCCCAAAACACTCAGCTCTGTCACTGCCCTCAAAACACTCAGCTCTGTCACTGCCCCCCAAAACACTCAGCTCTGTCACTGCCCCCAAAACGCTCAGCTCTGTCACTGCCCCCCAAAACACTCAGCTCTGTCACTGCCCCAAAACGCTCAGCTCTGTCACTGCCCCCAAAACACTCAGCTGTGTCACTGCCCCCAAAACACTCATCTCTGTCACTGCCCCCCAAAACACTCATCTCTGTCACTGCCCCCCAAAACACTCAGCTCTGTCACTGCCCCAAAACACTCAGCTCTGTCACTGCCCCTAAAAACACTCAGCTGTGTAACTGCCCCCAAAACGCTCAGCTCTGTCACTGCCCCCAAAACACTCAGGTCTGTCACGGCCCTTAAAACTCTCAGCTCTGTCACTGCCCCCCCAAAACACTCAGCTCTGTCACTACCCCCCAAAACACTAAGCTCTGTCACTGCCCCCCAAAACAGTCAGCTGTGTCACTGCCCCCAAAACACTTAGCTCTGTCACTGCCCCCAAAACACTCAGCTCTGTCACTACCCCCCAAAACACTCAGCTCTGTCACTGCCCCCCAAAACACTCAGCTCTGTCACTGCCCCCAAAACACTCAGCTCTGTCACTGCCCCCAAAACACTCAGCTCTGTCACTACCCCCAAAACACTCAGCTCTATCACTGCCCCCAAAACACTCAGCTCTGTCACTGCCCCCAAAACACTCAGCTGTGTCACTGCCCCAAAACACTCAGCTCTGTCACTGCCCCCCAAAACACTCAGCTCTGTCACTGCCCCCAAAACACTCAGCTCTGTCACTGCCCCCAAAACATTCAGCTCTGTCACTGCCCCCAAAACACTCAGCTCTGTCACTGCCCCCAAAACATTCAGCTCTGTCACTGCCCCCAAAACATTCAGCTCTGTCACTGCCCCCAAAACGCTCAGCTCTGTCACTGCCCCCAAAACACTCAGCTCTGTCACTGCCCCCAAAACATTCAGCTCTGTCACTGCCCCCAAAACACTCAGCTCTGTCACTGCCCCCAAAACATTCAGCTCTGTCACTGCCCCCAAAACATTCAGCTCTGTCACTGCCCTCAAAACACTCAGCTCTGTCACTGCCCCCAAAACACTCAGCTCTGTCACTGCCCCCAAAACACTCAGCTCTGTCACTGCCCTCAAAACACTCAGCTCTGTCACTGCCCCCAAAACACTCAGCTCTGTCACTGCCCCCCAAAACACTCATCTCTGTCACTGCCCCCCAAAACACTCAGCTCTGTCACTGCCCCAAAACACTCAGCTCTGTCACTGCCCCTAAAAACACTCAGCTGTGTAACTGCCCCCAAAACGCTCAGCTCTGTCACTGCCCCCAAAACACTCAGGTCTGTCACGGCCCTTAAAACTCTCAGCTCTGTCACTGCCCCCCAAAACACTCAGCTCTGTCACTTCCCCCCAAAACACTCAGCTCTGTCACTGCCCCCCAAAACAGTCAGCTGTGTCACTGCCCCCAAAACACTTAGCTCTGTCACTGCCCCCAAAACACTCAGCTCTGTCACTACCCCCCAAAACACTCAGCTCTGTCACTGCCCCCCAAAACACTCAGCTCTGTCACTGCCCCCAAAACACTCAGCTCTGTCACTGCCCCCAAAACACTCAGCTCTGTCACTACCCCCAAAACACTCAGCTCTATCACTGCCCCCAAAACACTCAGCTCTGTCACTGCCCCCAAAACACTCAGCTGTGTCACTGCCCCCAAAACACTCAGCTCTGTCACTGCCCCCCAAAACACTCAGCTCTGTCACTGCCCCCAAAACGCTCAGCTCTGTCACTGCCCCCCAAAACACTCAGCTCTGTCACTGCCCCAAAACGCTCAGCTCTGTCACTGCCCCCAAAACACTCAGCTGTGTCACTGCCCCCAAAACACTCATCTCTGTCACTGCCCCCCAAAACACTCAGCTCTGTCACTGCCCCCCAAAACACTCAGCTCTGTCACTGCCCCCAAAACACTCATCTCTGTCACTGCCCCCAAAACACTCATCTCTGTCACTGCCCAAAAAACGCTCAGCTCTGTCACTGCCCCCAAAACACTCATCTCTGTCACTGCCCAAAAAACACTCATCTCTGTCACTGCCCCCAAAACACTCAGCTCTGTCACTGCCCCCAAAACACTCAGCTCTGTCACTGCCCCCAAAACGCTCAGCTCTGTCACTGCCCCCCAAAACACTCATCTCTGTCACTGCCCCCCAAAACACTCAGCTCTGTCACTGCCCCAAAACACTCAGCTCTGTCACTGCCCCTAAAAACACTCAGCTGTGTAACTGCCCCCAAAACGCTCAGCTCTGTCACTGCCCCCAAAACACTCAGGTCTGTCACGGCCCTTAAAACTCTCAGCTCTGTCACTGCCCCCCAAAACACTCAGCTCTGTCACTACCCCCCAAAACACTCAGCTCTGTCACTGCCCCCCAAAACAGTCAGCTGTGTCACTGCCCCCAAAACACTTAGCTCTGTCACTGCCCCCAAAACACTCAGCTCTGTCACTACCCCCCAAAACACTCAGCTCTGTCACTGCCCCCAAAACACTCAGCTCTGTCACTGCCCCCAAAACACTCAGCTCTGTCACTACCCCCAAAACACTCAGCTCTATCACTGCCCCCAAAACACTCAGCTCTGTCACTGCCCCCAAAACACTCAGCTGTGTCACTGCCCCCAAAACACTCAGCTCTGTCACTGCCCCCAAAAACACTCAGCTCTGTCACTGCCCCCAAAACACTCAGCTCTGTCACTGCCCCCAAAACATTCAGCTCTGTCACTGCCCCCAAAACACTCAGCTCTGTCACTGCCCCCAAAACATTCAGCTCTGTCACTGCCCCCAAAACACTCAGCTCTGTCACTGCCCCCAAAACATTCAGCTCTGTCACTGCCCCCAAAACGCTCAGCTCTGTCACTGCCCTCAAAACACTCAGCTCTGTCACTGCCCCCAAAACACTCAGCTCTGTCACTGCCCTCAAAACACTCAGCTCTGTCACTGCCCCCAAAACACTCAGCTCTGTCACTGCCCCCAAAACACTCAGCTCTGTCACTGCCCCCAAAACACTCAGCTCTGTCACTGCCCAAAAAAACGCTCAGCTCTGTCACTGCCCCCAAAACACTCAGCTGTGTCACTGCCCCAAAAAAACTCTTTCACTATGAATTACCCCCCAAATACACAGCTCTGTTACCCCCTTTATCACTCTGTGCCACTCTAACTCTCCTGCCCCCTCCCACAAGGTGCCTCCAGGTACCTGCCAGTCCAAATTGTGCAGGGTTGTGCGGTTGGTACCTCATCTCTTCACCCCTGACCTCCAGCACACTCCCTGCATGTCTGGCCCCCAAGAGCTGCACAAGGCCCAGGTCTCCTTTCTCCAGAGCAGTAAATAACCTGTCCTGTGGCCCCTGCAGTGTCCGGGCCCCCCACTGTGGACTCTCCTGGCATGGAGCTCTGCTTCTCACACGGTCCATGCTGGCTCCACTCCACCCAAACACAAGCCGCTGTATATTTATAGGGGTGTTTGTGTCTGACATGGGGTGATAACAAGGGGCTACAGGTCACATGCAGACAACACAAAGCTTGTGATAAAAGGATGGGCTGGGAGCCCAGTGGTGCATGCCTGGGTCACGGCATTGTATACATATATACACGCCAGCAACAAAAAGTCATCCACAAGTCTCTATGACATAAGGGGTTAATATTTGCTCTTAGGTCTCTGTGTCAGGGATCATTTTGCTCTGCATTTTTCAGAATTTTATGATTCCAACCACGTGTTGGACCTGACATATAGCGGACTACGTGTTGGAACTGGTGTATTGCGGACCACGTGTTGGACCTGACATATAGCGGACCACGTGTTGGACCTGACATATAGCGGACTACGTATTGGACCTGACATATAGCGGACTACGTCTTGGACCTGGTGTATAGAGGACCACGTGTTGGAACTGGTGTATAGCGGACTACGTGTTGGAACTGGTGTATAGCGGACTACGTGTTGGACCTGGTGTATAGCGGACCACGTGTTGGACCTGACATATAGCGGACCACGTGTTGGACCTGACATATAGCGGACTACGTATTGGAACTGGTGTATAGCGGACCACGTGTTGGACCTGACATATAGCGGACCACGTGTTGGACCTGACATATAGCGGACTACGTATTGGACCTGACATATAGCGGACTACGTCTTGGACCTGGTGTATAGAGGACCACGTGTTGGAACTGGTGTATAGCGGACTACGTGTTGGAACTGGTGTATAGCGGACCACGTGTTGGACCTGACATATAGCGGACCACGTGTTGGACCTGACATATAGCGGACTACGTATTGGACCTGACATATAGCGGACTACGTCTTGGACCTGGTGTATAGCGGACCACGTGTTGGAACTGGTGTATAGCGGACTACGTGTTGGAACTGGTGTATAGCGGACTACGTGTTGGACCTGGTGTATAGCGGACCACGTGATGCACCTGGTGTATAGCGGACTACGTGTTGGTCCTGACATACAGTGGGCCACGTGTTGGACCTGACATATAGCGGACCACGTGTTGGACCTGACATATAGCGGACCACGTGTTAGACCTGGTGTATAGCGGACTACATGTTGGACCTGACGTACAGTGGGCCACGTGTTGGACCTGGTGTATAGCGGACCATGTGTTGGACCTGGTATATAGCAAACCACGTGTTTCAACTGGTGTATTGCGGACTACCTGTTGGAACTGGTGTATAGCGGACCACGTTTTGGACCTGACATATAGCGGACCATGTGTTGGACCTGGTGTATAGCGGACTACGTGTTGGACCTGACGTACAGTGGGCCACGTGTTTGACCTGTTGTATAGCGGACCACATGTTGGACCTGATGTACAGTGGGCTACGTGTTGGACCTGACATATAGCGGACCACGTGTTGGACCTGGTGTATAGCGGACTACATGTTGGACCTGACGTACAGTGGGCCACGTGTTGGACCTGTTGTATAGCGGACCATGTGTTGGACCTGGTGTATAGGGAACCACGTGTTGGACCTGACGTACAGTGGACCACGTGTTGGATCTGGTGTATAGCGGACTACGTGTTGGAACTGGTGTATAGCGGACTACGTGTTGGACCTGACGTACAGTGGGCCACGTGTTGGACCTGTTGTATAGCGGATCACATGTTGGACCTGACGTACAGTGGGCCACGTGTTGGACCTGACATATAGCAGACCACGTGTTGGACCTGGTGTATAGCGGACCACGTGTTGGACCTGGGGTATAGCGGACCACGTGTTGGACCTGGTGTATAGCGGACCACGTGTTGGACCTGGTGTATAGCGGACTACGTGTTGGACCTGACATATAGCGCACTACATCTTGGACCTGGTGTATAGCGGACCGTGTTGGGCCTGGTGTATAGCGGACCACGTGTTGGAACTGGTGTATAGCGGACTACTTGTTGGACAGGTGTATAGTGAACCACTTGATGCACCTGGTGTATAGCGGACTACGTGTTGGTCCTGACATACAGTGGGCCACGTGTTGGACCTGACATATAGCGGACTACGTGTTACACCTGGTGTATAGCGGACTACGTGTGGCACCTGACATACAATGGGCCACGTGTTGGACCTGACATATAGCGGACCACGTGTTGGACCTGACATATAGCGGACCACGTGTTGGACCTGGTGTATAGCGGACCATGTGTTGGACCTGGTGTATAGCGGACCACGTGTTGAACCTGACGTACAGTGGACCACGTGTTGGACCTGGTGTATAGCGGAGCACGTGTTGGAACTGGTGTATAGCGGACAACGTGTTGGAACTGGTGTATAGCGGACCACGTGTTGGACCTGATGAATAGTGGACCACGTGTTGGACCTTGTGTATAGCGGACTACGTGTTGGAAATGACGTACAGTGGGCCACTTGTCGGACCTGTTGTATAGCGGACCACATGTTGGACCTGACGTACAGTGGGCCACGTGTTGGACCTGACATATAGCGGACCACGTGTTGGACCTGTTGTATAGCGGACCACGTGTTGGACCTGACGTACAGTGGACCGCGTATCGGACCTGGTGTACAGCGGACCACGTGTTGGACATGACATATAGCGGACCATGTGTTGGACCTGGTTTATAGCAGACAACGTGTTGGACCTGACATATAGCGGACCACGTGTTGGACCTGGTGTATTGCGGACTACGTGTTGGACCTGGTGTATAGCGGACTACGTGTTGGACCTGACGTATAGCAGACCATTTGTTGCACCGGACATATAGCGGACTACGTCTTGGACCTGGTGTATAGCGGACCGTGTTGGACCTGGTGTATAGTGAACCACGTGATGCACCTGGTGTATAGCGGACTACGTGTTGGTCCTGACATACAGTGGGCCACGTGTTTGACCTGACATATAGCGGACCACGTGTTGGACCTGACATATAGCGGACTACGTGTTGCACCTGGTGTATAGCGGACTACGTGTTGGAACTGGTGTATAGTGGACCACGTGTTGGACCTGACATATAGGGTACCACGTGTTGGACCTGGTGTATAGCGGACTACGTGTTGGACCTGACGTACAGTGGACCACGTGTTGGACCTGTTGTATAGCAGACCACATGTTGGACCTGACGTACAGTGGGCCACATGTTGGACCTGACATATAGCGGACCACGTGTTGGACCTGGTGTATAGCGGACCACGTGTTGGACCTGGTGTATAGCGGACCACGTGTTGGACCTGACGTACAGTGGACCACGTGTTGGACCTGGTGTATAGCGGACCACGTGTTGGACCTGACATATAGCGGACCACGTGTTGGACCTGGTGTATAGCGGACTACGTGTTGGACCTGACGTACAGTGGCCCACGTGTTGGACCTGGTGTATAGCAGACCACAAGTTGGACCTGACATACAGCGGACCACGTGTTGGACCTGTTGTATAGCGGACTACGTGTTGGACCTGACGTACAGTGGGATACGTGTTGGACCTGGTGTATAGCGGACCATGTGTTGGACCTGGTGTATAGCGGACCATGTGTTGGACCTGGTGTATAGCGGACCACGTGTTGGAATTGGTGTATAGCAGACTACGTGTTGGAACTGGTTTATAGCGGACCACGTGTTGGACCTGACATAAAACGGATTACGTGTTGGACCTGGTGTATAGCGGACCACGTGTTGGACCTGGTGTATAATGGACCATGTGGTGGACCTGTCGTATAGCGGAGCATTTGTGTGAAGCCTGTTGATATGCTGTATATTTTGAGGGATTGAAGTGTGAGTGTTAAATCTCTATATACATTGTTGGTACTTCTCTGCCCCCCCTTATTTCCTACGGTAATCCCACCAGGAAGCTGCACACCACCGCTGCTACACTACCACATATAGGTGTTGGTAACAACTGATTGGACTTTATCTAGGAAGATTAAAGGACAGTACAGACTTGTTTATATCCAGGGATGGACTTTATTGCCATATGTTTACACGGCACAGCAACTGGCCCCTCTTTATTTTCCTTGATTCGAACCTCATTAGACTATATATATATAAATATGTACACACTCTGTGGTGATAACATGGGCTATATTCCCTTTATTCGGTTACCTATCGGAGGGCAGCAGCTATTTCCTCCCGGAGCTCTGGCGTTTTCTGCTGTGTTTTGTAGGTTGTTCCCATACGGTGGATCTTTAATTTAAGAAGTTCTGCATCACACAAAACTTCCATAAAGACCATCTACCACTCCATGGTGGGGGGAAGGGGGTGCGGTAGAGAGAGACTGAGATAGATAGATAGATAGATAGATAGATAGATAGATAGATAGATAGATAGATAGATAGATAGAGGGAAAGATAGAAAGATAGATAGATATATAGATAGATATAGGGATAGATAGAGGGATAGATAGATAGATAGATATATAGATAGATAGATAGATAGATAGAAAGATAGACAGACAGACAGACAGACAGACAGATAGATAGATAGATAGATAGATAGATAGATAGATAGATAGATAGATAGATAGATAGATAGATAGATAGAGGGATAGATAGAGTGATAGATAGAGGGATAGATAGATAGATAGATAGATAGATAGATAGATAGATAGATAGATAGATAGATAGATAGAGGGATAGATAGAGGGATAGATAGAGGGATAGATAGAGGGATTTATAGAGGGATATATAGAGGGATAGATAGAGGGATTTATAGAGGGATAGATAGATAGATAGATAGATAGATAGATAGATAGATAGATAGATAGATAGATAGATAAATAGAGGGATAGATAGATAGAGGGATAGATATATATATATAGATAGATAGATAGATAGATAGATAGATAGAGGGATAGATAGAGGGATAGATAGAGGGATAGATAGATGACATACCTCGGCCCTGACACCTCCATATCGTCTCCTCTCCCTCGATCACCAGAATTTGATTAACAATCTCAAGAGATTCTCTGAACAACATTATAATTCTCCCCAAATTTCCTTCAGAAAAGCAGTGTAAAACAAACTCTTGATCCCCCGAACAGCTCCCCATCATACTCGGGAGAGAGGGGTGGGAGGGGGGATAGTGTCAGCAGCAGCAGTAGTCTCCCCCAGCCTGGTCCTATTAGGCCTCCTTGGACTCACTCTGCTGGACATGTAGAGATCGGATGGTCAGAGCCCCTCATAATAACAATGAAGCTGGAATGTGTCTAATCCATGGAGTCTATTTATATGTGATCACCAAATGCGGAGGGAATAAGGAGATACTGGTATAGTGGGGGTCACGTAGTTGCAGTCTGAGATACTGGTATAGTGGGGGTCATGTTGCTGCAGGATGAGATACTGGTAAAGTGGGGGTCATGTTGCTGTAGGATGAGATACTGGTATAGTGGGGGTCATGTTGCTGTAGGATGAGATACTGGTATAGTGGGGGTCACGTTGCTGCAGGATGAGATACTGGTATAGTGGGGAGGCATGTTGCTGCAGGATGAGATACTGGTATAGTGGGGGTCGTGTTGCTGTACGATGAGATACTGGTATAGTGGGGGTCACATTGCTGCAGGATGAGATACTGGTATAGTGGGGGTCATGTTGCTGTAGGATGAGATACTGGTATAGTGGGGGTCATGTTGCTGCAGTCTGAGATACTGGTATAGGGGGGGGGTAATGTTACTGCAGGATGAGATAGTTACATAGTTACATAGTAATTAAGGTTGAAAAAAGATGTTTAGTCCATCAAGTTCAACCTGTTAAGATCTCCTCTGATCTGCAATATGCAGATTTGTTACTAATTAATTAATTGTTAAATAATTATTAATAGTATAGTATTGGAGGATGAATAAAGAGTTAGTCCATCAAGTTCAACCTTTTAGAACTCTATTGATCTTTTTAATATGTGGACTTTTTATTGTTAATTGTTAATTGATCCGGAGGAAGGAAAACAGAAAAAAAAAAAAACATTGAAACTTTGCCAATTGTCTCATAAGGGGAGAAAAAGCAACATTCCTTCCTGACCACAGAAACTGGCGATTACATTTCTCCCTGGATCAATATTCCTTCACTAGTTATCTAGGATAACCTTGAATGCCCTCTTTATTCAAAAATATATATAACCCTGTAGCGGAACCCATCACTGTTTTACCCTGTTTTATGATTATTATGGTTAAAATATGATCCTACAATATGTATGCTGGTTTATGCTCTGCAGAATATTATCCAGACTTTTGCAGACCTAGGCTAATAGATATTCCTATTACAGAGATTCAAGAGATAAGAAAGTTGTAAAGGATCCTTGCATTTTCCAAAGTGTTTTCATTCTCAGATAAGAACAAAGAAGTGTAATTGAATCAATGTCTGATTGTATCCAAGTTGCCAGGGAGGTGTGACCCACCTATTGTTCTCTTTATGTGTATTGTGTCGCCAAATATGGGCATGTGTATTGCCTGTGGGAAGAGATGGGTATAAATATTTCTGCAATAACAAAATAAAGTCAGTACTCATTTGACTCCCAAATTGTGTGTCGTCCAATATGGGAGGTCGGGAATGGTGAAACTGTAGTGCCTCTTGGGTATTTTATCGTATACCAGCGGAGATTTTGGACTGCGTGTTCCTGCTCCGTTACATTTGTTGGCAAGTGGCGGGATTGTTCCCACGGTCAGAAGGACAGCTACAGGAGACACCATTCCGTGGAGTACAAATTGAGGGCAACGCTAGTATCCGTACAGCGCCCCTGGCTACAGCAGGATGGAACCGGCTAGTTTTCAGACAGCGTTCCATCATGAGGAGGAGGAGGCGGCCGCGGACTACAGGGATGCAGACAGAAAGGAACTCATGGTTACAGTACCTCGTATTACCCCACAGAATGAGTTTGGAAGAGAACTCCAAAGCAGACTGGCCTTTTTCCCAGGTACGCTTCCCATGAAAACCTTGGAATGGTTAATGACAGATGTCCACAAATCCATAATGGAAAAGCTGCGGGCACGGGAACGGTCCATCTTGGGAGCTGCTAACCCACCTCCCAGCATTAACCCCCCCCCCCAGCCCTGCGTCCGGGTGGTGGGAACTACCAAACCCCTCCACGGTACATCAGGTGCCACACGTGTAACCAGCAGGGTCACATGCAGAGAGACTGTCCCAGAAACAGAAACCGCTCCACGTGGAATACTCCAACTAATTCCCCCCCCCCAGTGGCAGTGTGTACCCCAGGGGGCCGAAGGTGTCGTCCTTCCCCCCCAGCGGCAGTGTGTACCCCAGGGAGCTGAAGGTGTCGTCCTTCCTCCCCAGCGACAGTGTGTACCCCAGGGAGCTGAAGGTGTCGTCCTTCCTCCCCAGCGACAGTGTGTACCCCAGGGAGCTGAAGGTGTCGTCCTTCCTTCCCAGCAGCAGTGTGTACCCCAGGGGGCCGAAGGTGTCGTCCTTCCCCCCCAGCGGCAGTGTGTACCCCAGGGAGCCGAAGGTGTCGTCCTTCCTCCCCAGCGGCAGTGTGTTCCCCAGGGAGCCGAAGGTGTCGTCCTTCCTCCCCAGCAGCAGTGTGTACCCCAGGGAGCTGAAGGTGTCGTCCTTCCTCCCCAGCGACAGTGTGTACCCCAGGGGGCCGAAGGTGTCGTCCTTCCCCCCCAGCGGCAGTGTGTACCCCAGGGGGCAGAAGGTGTCGTCCTTCCCCCCCAGTGGCAGTGTGAACCCCAGGGGGCAGAAGGTGTCGTCCTTCCCCCCCCCGCGGCAGTGTGAACCGCAGGGGGCAGAAGGTGTCGTCCTTCCCCCCCAGCAGCAGTGTGAACCCCAGGGGGCAGAAGGTGTCATCCTTCCCCCCCAGCGGCAGTGTGAACCCCAGGGGGCAGAAGGTGTCGTCCTTCCCCCCCAGCGACAGTTTACCCTAACCAGGGGAGACACCAATCTCCCAGACGGCGCAGATGGGACCGTGGTCTCTGCGCCCGCAGCCTGTCCAGATCCCCAACTACCCTCACTGGGACAACCGGAGGAGGGGGTAAGTACAAATTTCCCTCCCCAGCTAACTTCTAATGTGGCCCCAGGGTTAACAGAGGAAATGTTAACCCCCACTGACCCCCAAGTTTCCCTGGCTACTGAGCCGGAATATGTCCCAGGTACCCCAGCAGAAGAGCTGACAGCGGGGCAGAGTGCAGTCGGCCTCTGCCCTCCCTTTGTCCCTTGTACAGAGCAGGAGGTCCTGCAGGTTATACCAGCAGAAGAGCTGGCATCAGGGCAGAGTGCCGCTGGCCTCTGCCCCTCAAGTCCCCTCAGCATGTTGCACCATCACCCCAGCGAAATATCCAGGTGCCCGGTTAGACTTCCCCCCAAAGGGGAGATGTGTGACGAAGTGCCCTTCGCCACTTTGGCTTGGAGAGGACTGTTTGCCAGCCTCCTGCCCTGCGACTATGGCCCAGGGACATATTGCCCTTCAAACACAGTATTCGGCCATACCAGAGTGTATGTCACTCATTCTGGCCCTTTACATACAGGGCCGTCATTCGGTACTTGCCCTGTGGGAGCGGTGATACCCCAGATAACTATGCCATGGAGCCCTTTTAAATGATGAAAGACTATGGGAAAGACTTTAGCTACATGGCAATTGAACTATGTGAAGAGGATCTGAGCGCTATTCGGTAGTTTTCTGCGCTCAGATCCCAGCTATCTGGGGATATGTGAAATATGAGTCAATGTGAATTGCAGTAATGCTGATGGGTTGTCAAACTAGAGAATTGACCAACAAATACTTTTGTCCGGACATCCCCAGGCCGATCCGTTGGGATCAGACCGTGTATGCCGGCTTATGGTCACGGGGGAGGTGTGTAGCGGAACCCATCACTGTTTTACCCTGTTTTATGATTATTATGGTTAAAATATGATCCTACAATATGTATGCTGGTTTATGCTCTGCAGAATATTAGCCAGACTTTTGCCAGACTTTTGCAGACCTAGGCTAATAGATAATCCTATTACAGAGATTCAAGAGATAAGAAAGTTGTAAAGGATCCTTGCATTTTCCAAAGTGTTTTCATTCTCAGATAAGAACAAAGAAGTGTAATTGAATCAATGTCTGATTGTATCCAAGTTGCCAGGGAGGTGTGACCCACCTATTGTTCTCTTTATGTGTATTGTGTCGCCAAATATGGGCATGTGTATTGCCTGTGGGAAGAGATGGGTATAAATATTTCTGCAATAACAAAATAAAGTCAGTACTCATTTGACTCCCAAATTGTGTGTCTTCCAATATGGGAGGTCGGGAATGGTGAAACTGTAGTGCCTCTTGGGTATTTTATCGTATACCAGCAGAGATTTTGGACTGCGTGTTCCTGCTTCGTTACAAACCCCTTTTTGAAGTTGACTATGAACCCATGGCAGAGCGAAGTGGAAGGGGAGTGGGTGGTGACCAGAGAAGGAAGCAAAGGATAGGAGTGGTTTCTGATTGGTAGAGAGGGGAGAGAGGAGGGGTTTCAGCAGAGGTTTCTTAAAGGGGTACATGTGGCAGTTGAGCACACATGAGCCTAAGTTGGTGCTGTAGGTTAGTTGTGAGTAGTGCCATTTACCCATAATGTCATCTGCAGATATGGAGTCTCTGCTAGGTCAGATTAGGGAGGCTGCAGCTGAAAAAGGCCAGGATTGGCTGTCAGCATTAGTGGCCTCCATTCCCAGAGTTACCCCTGCTAGGGATATTTCTCCCTCTATGGTTCCACCTACCCCTCCTCCTATTTATAGTAGGGAACCATCCCCTGATATCCCTAATTCTCCCCCTTCCCCTCCTCCTGGATCCCCCCTCCTTCACCTATCTCCCTCCCCCCAATCCACCTCGGCCATCCTACCTCAAGAGGCCTGTCATCGTCCGTCCAGAAGAACCAGGCCTCCGGCAAGACTGTGCCTTGGTCCATCAGCCCCTTCAGTGAGCCGGCCCCTCCTGCTGGTCTGAATGATGCTGGGCCTGGAGGGAAGTCGCGGGCGAAGAGGCACGCCGGTGAGGCATCCAGCGGGCTGAAGGTACCCCGGCTGGGAGTTCCAGAGAAGGCACAACATGTGGTCCGGCAGCAGGAGCTGGCACGTGGCTCCAGGAAGCTCGGCGGGACGAAAATGGCGCGACCGGAAGTGACGTCAGCGTCACTTCCTGTGGCCCGGCAGCAAGGAATGGCACGACCGGAAGTGACGTCAGCGTCACTTCCGGCGGCTCGGCGGAGGACGGCGGAGGCCAGCAGGGACGGCGCTGACAACAGGAAGGGTGAGTTACGGGTCCTGCGGGATCTGAGGTCTGTGATCATCACAGGCACTGGGTCAGCTGCAGCAGTGAGGTCTGATGCTTGGTCTGAGAGGCAGCAAGCCCAGGAAGAGGCAGTGCCACCTGGGGGTGTGGACCAGCCACAACCCAGGGTGGTGGGTATGCTCACTAGGAGCAGGGGGGTCATAGGCCTGGGAAGGGAGCTACCTGGGGGGGGAGCCAGTGCACTAGAACAGAGAATTAGGAGCCAGCAGCAGGCACCCCCCCAGGCAGATGGATTATTCAGCACCCAGAGGAGCCCAGGGGACAGACAACCTGATGGGGAGTGGCGGGTTAACCCTGTCACAACAAGGCCAGGCGGTAAGGGGTTACAGGCTAGAACCCAAGCTGGGAATGGGCGCAAAAGGTTGCTGCAGGATGAGATACTGGTATAGTGGGGGTCATGTTGCTGCAGGATGAGATACTGGTATAGTGGGGGTCATATGTCGCTGTAGGATGAGATACTGGTATAGTGGGGAGGCATGTTGCTGCAGGATGAGATACTGGTATAGTGGGGGTCATGTTGCTGCAGGATGAGATACTGGTATAGTGGGGGTCATGTTGCTGCAGTCTGAGATACTGGTATAGTGGGGGTCATGTTGCTGCAGGATGAGATACTGGTATAGTGGGGATCATGTTGTTGCAGGATGAGATACTGTTATAGTGGGGGTCATGTTGCTGCAGGATGAGATACTGGTATAGTGGGGGTCGTGTTGCTGTAGGATGAGATACTGGTATAGTGGGGGGCACGTAGTTGCAGTCTGAGATACTGGTATAGTGGGGGGTCATGTTGCTGCAGGATGAGATACTGGTATATTGGGGTCATGTTGCTGCAGGATGAGATACTGGTATAGAGGGGGTCACGTTGCTGCAGGATGAGATACTGGTATAGTGGGGGTCATGTTGCTGTAGGATGAGATACTGGTATAGTGGGGGTCACGTTGCTGCAGGATGAGATACTGGTATAGTGGGGAGGCATGTTGCTGCAGGATGAGATACTGGTATAGTGGGGGTCGTGTTGCTGTACGATGAGATACTGGTATAGTGGGGGTCACAGTTGCTGCAGGATGAGATACTGGTATAGTGGGGGTCATGTTGCTGTAGGATGAGATACTGGTATAGTGGGGGTCATGTTGCTGCAGTCTGAGATACTGGTATAGGGGGGGGGGGTAATGTTACTGCAGGATGAGATAGTTACATAGTTACATAGTAATTAAGGTTGAAAAAAGATGTTTAGTCCATCAAGTTCAACCTGTTAAGATCTCCTCTGATCTGCAATATGCAGATTTGTTACTAATTAATTAATTGTTAAATAATTATTAATAGTATAGTATTGGAGGATGAATAAAGAGTTAGTCCATCAAGTTCAACCTTTTAGAACTCTATTGATCTTTTTAATATGTGGACTTTTTATTGTTAATTGTTAATTGATCCGGAGGAAGGAAAACAGAAAAAAAAAAAAAACATTGAAACTTTGCCAATTGTCTCATAAGGGGAGAAAAAGCAACATTCCTTCCTGACCACAGAAACTGGCGATTACATTTCTCCCTGGATCAATATTCCTTCACTAGTTATCTAGGATAACCTTGAATGCCCTCTTTATTCAAAAATATATATAACCCTGTAGCGGAACCCATCACTGTTTTACCCTGTTTTATGATTATTATGGTTAAAATATGATCCTACAATATGTATGCTGGTTTATGCTCTGCAGAATATTATCCAGACTTTTGCAGACCTAGGCTAATAGATATTCCTATTACAGAGATTCAAGAGATAAGAAAGTTGTAAAGGATCCTTGCATTTTCCAAAGTGTTTTCATTCTCAGATAAGAACAAAGAAGTGTAATTGAATCAATGTCTGATTGTATCCAAGTTGCCAGGGAGGTGTGACCCACCTATTGTTCTCTTTATGTGTATTGTGTCGCCAAATATGGGCATGTGTATTGCCTGTGGGAAGAGATGGGTATAAATATTTCTGCAATAACAAAATAAAGTCAGTACTCATTTGACTCCCAAATTGTGTGTCGTCCAATATGGGAGGTCGGGAATGGTGAAACTGTAGTGCCTCTTGGGTATTTTATCGTATACCAGCGGAGATTTTGGACTGCGTGTTCCTGCTCCGTTACATTTGTTGGCAAGTGGCGGGATTGTTCCCACGGTCAGAAGGACAGCTACAGGAGACACCATTCCGTGGAGTACAAATTGAGGGCAACGCTAGTATCCGTACAGCGCCCCTGGCTACAGCAGGATGGAACCGGCTAGTTTTCAGACAGCGTTCCATCATGAGGAGGAGGAGGCGGCCGCGGACTACAGGGATGCAGACAGAAAGGAACTCATGGTTACAGTACCTCGTATTACCCCACAGAATGAGTTTGGAAGAGAACTCCAAAGCAGACTGGCCTTTTTCCCAGGTACGCTTCCCATGAAAACCTTGGAATGGTTAATGACAGATGTCCACAAATCCATAATGGAAAAGCTGCGGGCACGGGAACGGTCCATCTTGGGAGCTGCTAACCCACCTCCCAGCATTAACCCCCCCCCCAGCCCTGCGTCCGGGTGGTGGGAACTACCAAACCCCTCCACGGTACATCAGGTGCCACACGTGTAACCAGCAGGGTCACATGCAGAGAGACTGTCCCAGAAACAGAAACCGCTCCACGTGGAATACTCCAACTAATTCCCCCCCCCCCAGTGGCAGTGTGTACCCCAGGGCACCGAAGGTGTCGTCCTTCCCCCCCAGCGGCAGTGTGTACCCCAGGGAGCTGAAGGTGTCGTCCTTCCTCCCCAGCGACAGTGTGTACCCCAGGGAGCTGAAGGTGTCGTCCTTCCTCCCCAGCGACAGTGTGTACCCCAGGGAGCTGAAGGTGTCGTCCTTCCTTCCCAGCAGCAGTGTGTACCCCAGGGGGCCGAAGGTGTCGTCCTTCCCCCCCAGCGGCAGTGTGTACCCCAGGGAGCCGAAGGTGTCGTCCTTCCTCCCCAGCGGCAGTGTGTTCCCCAGGGAGCCGAAGGTGTCGTCCTTCCTCCCCAGCAGCAGTGTGTACCCCAGGGAGCTGAAGGTGTCGTCCTTCCTCCCCAGCGACAGTGTGTACCCCAGGGGGCCGAAGGTGTCGTCCTTCCCCCCCAGCGGCAGTGTGTACCCCAGGGGGCAGAAGGTGTCGTCCTTCCCCCCCAGTGGCAGTGTGAACCCCAGGGGGCAGAAGGTGTCGTCCTTCCCCCCCCGCGGCAGTGTGAACCGCAGGGGGCAGAAGGTGTCGTCCTTCCCCCCCAGCAGCAGTGTGAACCCCAGGGGGCAGAAGGTGTCATCCTTCCCCTCCAGCAGCAGTGTGAACCCCAGGGGGCAGAAGGTGTCATCCTTCCCCCCCAGCGACAGTATGAAACCCAGGGGGCAGAAAGTGTCGTCCTTCCCCCCCAGCGGCAGTGTGAACCCCAGGGGGCAGAAGGTGTCGTCCTTCCCCCCCAGCGACAGTTTACCCTAACCAGGGGAGACACCAATCTCCCAGACGGCGCAGATGGGACCGTGGTCTCTGCGCCCGCAGCCTGTCCAGATCCCCAACTACCCTCACTGGGACAACCGGAGGAGGGGGTAAGTACAAATTCCCCTCCCCAGCTAACTTCTAATGTGGCCCCAGGGTTAACAGAGGAAATGTTAACCCCCACTGACCCCCAAGTTTCCCTGGCTACTGAGCCGGAATATGTCCCAGGTACCCCAGCAGAAGAGCTGACAGCGGGGCAGAGTGCAGTCGGCCTCTGCCCTCCCTTTGTCCCTTGTACAGAGCAGGAGGTCCTGCAGGTTATACCAGCAGAAGAGCTGGCATCAGGGCAGAGTGCCGCTGGCCTCTGCCCCTCAAGTCCCCTCAGCATGTTGCACCATCACCCCAGCGAAATATCCAGGTGCCCGGTTAGACTTCCCCCCAAAGGGGAGATGTGTGACGAAGTGCCCTTCGCCACTTTGGCTTGGAGAGGACTGTTTGCCAGCCTCCTGCCCTGCGACTATGGCCCAGGGACATATTGCCCTTCAAACACAGTATTCGGCCATACCAGAGTGTATGTCACTCATTCTGGCCCTTTACATACAGGGCCGTCATTCGGTACTTGCCCTGTGGGAGCGGTGATACCCCAGATAACTATGCCATGGAGCCCTTTTAAATGATGAAAGACTATGGGAAAGACTTTAGCTACATGGCAATTGAACTATGTGAAGAGGATCTGAGCGCTATTCGGTAGTTTTCTGCGCTCAGATCCCAGCTATCTGGGGATATGTGAAATATGAGTCAATGTGAATTGCAGTAATGCTGATGGGTTGTCAAACTAGAGAATTGACCAACAAATACTTTTGTCCGGACATCCCCAGGCCGATCCGTTGGGATCAGACCGTGTATGCCGGCTTATGGTCACGGGGGAGGTGTGTAGCGGAACCCATCACTGTTTTACCCTGTTTTATGATTATTATGGTTAAAATATGATCCTACAATATGTATGCTGGTTTATGCTCTGCAGAATATTAGCCAGACTTTTGCCAGACTTTTGCAGACCTAGGCTAATAGATAATCCTATTACAGAGATTCAAGAGATAAGAAAGTTGTAAAGGATCCTTGCATTTTCCAAAGTGTTTTCATTCTCAGATAAGAACAAAGAAGTGTAATTGAATCAATGTCTGATTGTATCCAAGTTGCCAGGGAGGTGTGACCCACCTATTGTTCTCTTTATGTGTATTGTGTCGCCAAATATGGGCATGTGTATTGCCTGTGGGAAGAGATGGGTATAAATATTTCTGCAATAACAAAATAAAGTCAGTACTCATTTGACTCCCAAATTGTGTGTCTTCCAATATGGGAGGTCGGGAATGGTGAAACTGTAGTGCCTCTTGGGTATTTTATCGTATACCAGCGGAGATTTTGGACTGCGTGTTCCTGCTTCGTTACAAACCCCTTTTTGAAGTTGACTATGAACCCACGGCAGAGCGAAGTGGAAGGGGAGTGGGTGGTGACCAGAGAAGGAAGCAAAGGATAGGAGTGGTTTCTGATTGGTAGAGAGGGGAGAGAGGAGGGGTTTCAGCAGAGGTTTCTTAAAGGGGTACATGTGGCAGTTGAGCACACATGAGCCTAAGTTGGTGCTGTAGGTTAGTTGTGAGTAGTGCCATTTACCCATAATGTCATCTGCAGATATGGAGTCTCTGCTAGGTCAGATTAGGGAGGCTGCAGCTGAAAAAGGCCAGGATTGGCTGTCAGCATTAGTGGCCTCCATTCCCAGAGTTACCCCTGCTAGGGATATTTCTCCCTCTATGGTTCCACCTACCCCTCCTCCTATTTATAGTAGGGAACCATCCCCTGATATCCCTAATTCTCCCCCTTCCCCTCCTCCTGGATCCCCCCTCCTTCACCTATCTCCCTCCCCCCAATCCACCTCGGCCATCCTACCTCAAGAGGCCTGTCATCGTCCGTCCAGAAGAACCAGGCCTCCGGCAAGACTGTGCCTTGGTCCATCAGCCCCTTCAGTGAGCCGGCCCCTCCTGCTGGTCTGAATGATGCTGGGCCTGGAGGGAAGTCGCGGGCGAAGAGGCACGCCGGTGAGGCATCCAGCGGGCTGAAGGTACCCCGGCTGGGAGTTCCAGAGAAGGCACAACATGTGGTCCGGCAGCAGGAGCTGGCACGTGGCTCCAGGAAGCTCGGCGGGCCGAAAATGGCGCGACCGGAAGTGACGTCAGCGTCACTTCCTGTGGCCCGGCAGCAAGGAATGGCATGACCGGAAGTGACGTCAGCGTCACTTCCGGCGGCTCGGCGGAGGACGGCGGAGGCCAGCAGGGACGGCGCTGACAACAGGAAGGGTGAGTTACGGGTCCTGCGGGATCTGAGGTCTGTGATCATCACAGGCACTGGGTCAGCTGCAGCAGTGAGGTCTGATGCTTGGTCTGAGAGGCAGCAAGCCCAGGAAGAGGCAGTGCCACCTGGGGGTGTGGACCAGCCACAACCCAGGGTGGTGGGTATGCTCACTAGGAGCAGGGGGGTCATAGGCCTGGGAAGGGAGCTACCTGGGGGGGGAGCCAGTGCACTAGAACAGAGAATTAGGAGCCAGCAGCAGGCACCCCCCCAGGCAGATGGATTATTCAGCACCCAGAGGAGCCCAGGGGACAGACAACCTGATGGGGAGTGGCGGGTTAACCCTGTCACAACAAGGCCAGGCGGTAAGGGGTTACAGGCTAGAACCCAAGCTGGGAATGGGCGCAAAAGGGCCCCACTGGTGGAGGGGCCTGGAAGCCGGGTAAGCCAGGCAAGGAGAGAAGTTTCTATAGGGCCCAGGGCGGGAGTGGCAGCTGCAGGGTATTGGGAGGACGCAGAGAGCGACGAGCAGGGTGGGAGGTATGACATTTCATCCCCAGACGAGAGGTCGGAGAGTGGGGTAGTAGATGGAGGAAGGCAAGGCAGAAGCTACTCCCCTGGTAGAACTAGGGTTAGGATCAGGAGTGGAAGGCGGCGAGAGGAGACCTCACAGAAGTTACACTGCAGGAGAAGTGGCAGGGATGAGCCCCGCAGGCTGGAAAGGGCCTTGGGGGGGAGGCAAGGAATGTCTCATGTGTACCAATCACACAGGTCCTCGGCCTTTTATACAGGTTTGCAGATGTCATCAGCACGAGCGGCAGCGACACGCCGGCGGAGTGGCGACAACAACCCATCAAGTTCAGTTGCCGCACGGTGGGATGCTATCCCGGCGGAGTTGTGCAAGAAAGCCGCAACACCTAACTCTGGAGGTGAGTGCCTTGCACACGGCTCATGCACACACACAGCACAATCAATACAAGGAACACAATCAGACACTATAGTGGAGCTCCTGAGGACTGTGTTGTCTAAGTTAGAAGGTGGGAAGTCAGCGGCGCAGGCATGGGTCCCAGCAACGCTGGTAGATGCAGGGCAGGCAGAGAGTGCGGGGGAGAGCCAGAAAACAGGTAAGAGTGACTTGGCATCTATCGTGGTAGCGGATACGGCGCTAGCAGCCCCCACCCTCTGCAGGATAGGCCCTCTGGGAGTTCATGTAGCTCAGGATCTAAAAGATAGGATATGGAAGCGGGAGTTTATAGAAATATTTTCCTTGCTGCCGCTGGATCAGTATTTTGAGGTCAAGGAGGACTCATCCCGGGAGGAGGGCAAAAAAGAAGAGGATGAGAGGAAGCGTAGGTTTAGGAGAATCCCAAAAACCTTCGCGAATTGGTCGCAAGCGTTCGCAATCTTGGCAAGCATAGTCGGGGAAAGGAAGCCAGAATATTGCTGTGCTCTATTCTGCTACCAGGATGAAATAGACAGCATCCATAGGACATACGGGGGGATGGCCTGGTGGGCGTACGACGAACAGTTCAGGCAGAGGATGGCGGTTAGGGAGGAAATGAGATGGGATGATAGGGAGGTAGGCATATGGATGAAGATAGTCACCCCACTCAGAGCGGCTCAGTCCTTTCGTGGGTCCGGTAATAGGCAGCAGCAGGTCACCAGCTCAGTTAGGAAGGGATGTTGTTTCCTATACAACGAAAGTTCATGCAAATGGGGATCTGCCTGCAGATTCAGGCACGAGTGTTCGGAATGCGGGCATCCACACCCATTGTTCCGGTGTTTCAAGAAATTGCGCGGAACTGCAGGGCAGTCTGAGCCCACTTCCAAAGGCGAGAACGCCGATCAGGCTAGAAAGGATGCTTCCTTGGTTAAAAATGTACGGTAGGCGAAGAGGGTATGCTAAAAAGGCGGAGTTGATTCGTGATGGTTTTGACGGCGGTTTTCCTATTCCTTTTAAGACTTTTCCTGAGCTATTGTTCGTTCCCCCTAATTTAAAATCGGCAGGTCAGTTTCCCGGCATCGTTAGGGAAAAGATTACAAAAGAACTAGCTTTGGGACGGATGGCTGGCCCCTTTCGGGAGCCACCCGTCCCAAACTTGAGGTTATCGCCATTAGGCATGGTTCCCAAAAAGGAGCCTGGCAAGTACAGGCTGATACATCACCTTTCTTACCCCAAAGGGGGATCGGTGAATGATGAGATCGATAAGGACTTGTCAGCGGTTAGGTACACCCCATTTGATCAGGCCTTAAAGCTCGTTCGGTTAGCAGGCAGGGGCGCCCTATTGGCAAAGGTAGACATTGAGTCTGCTTTCAGATTGCTTCCGGTAAACGCGGAGAGTCAGCATCTACTAGGTTGCCACTTTCAAGGCAACTATTATGTCGATTTGTGTTTGCCTATGCGATGCTCTATATCATGCGCATATTTTGAAGCTTTCAGTTCCTTTGTTCAATGAGTGGTTCAGGTCAAGTCAGGATCCAAGTCCCTAGTCCATTATTTAGATGATTTCCTTTTTGTTGGACAGGGGGGTTCTCAGGTATGTGGGGATCTGATGGACGTGTTCATGTCCGTAGCGAAAGACTTCGATATCCCTATTGCGAGAGAAAAGACAGAGGGTCCATGTACAGTGCTTAGCTTCCTGGGGATTACAATTGATTTGGGGAGGTTAGAGTGTCGTCTGCCGGACGATAAAATAACCGATCTCAGGGCCAGAGTGGAGGAAACACGGGGAGGCCCTTCAGGCCCTTCAGTCCCTGAGGCCCTTCAGTCCCTGATAGGAAAGTTAAACTTTGCCTGTCGGATAATTCCTATGGGAAGGATTTTTTCTAGGCGCTTGTCGTTGGCGACTGCTGGGGTTAAACAGCCTCATCACTTTATTAGGGTCACCAGGGATATCAAGGAGGATTTAGAAGTGTGGGTAAGGTTCTTGGATTCTTTTAACGGGAGATGTTTTATCCCGGCAGTTCCCGTCAGCAACTCGGAGATAGACCTTTTTATGGATGCAGCCGGTAGCGTCGGATTCGGGGCCTATTTAAAGGGGCAATGGTGCGCTGAGCAGTGGCTGCCGGAGTGGGTTTCAATAGGGCTAACTAAAAATTTGGCATTCCTAGAACTCTTTCCTATAGTGATCGCAATGTTTATTTGGGGGGATCAGCTTAGAGACCAGCAGCTGATATTTCATTGTGACAACATGGGGGTGGTTCAGGCGGTCAATTCCCTGTCGGCTTCCTCTCTGCCGGTGATAAGATTGATCAGACAGTTGGTTCTTAGGTGCATGCAGTGTAACATTAACTTTAGGGCTAAGCATGTACCTGGGGTTCAAAATGTGATAGCAGATGCGTTGTCCCGGTCACAGTGGGATCGTTTCCGGCAGGTGGCTCCAGCGGCGTCCGAGACAGGAATCCCGTTACCACGCCACTTATGGAACATGGGAGCGTGGAGCTAGGGGAGTTGATAAAGAATTCGCTGGTGCCAACCACATGGAGGGGTTATAAGAAAGTGTGGCTGGAGTGGGAAGCTTTTGGGGAGGAATTAGCCAGAAAAAGTGGCGGTGAGGTAAATGATCTGAGTACCCTCATCGCGTTCATGCTGCAGTGCCAGGAGCGGGGAATATCCCCGTCCGTGGTAGGTAGGAAGATAACAGCCCTGGCCTTCATGTTGAAGCTGCAGGGGAGGCCAGATGTCACAAAAAATTTCTGTGTGAGGCAGGCTTTAAAGGGAATGAGACGGGGGACCAAGCGAAAGGATGTGAGGAGGCCTATATCATTTGCAGTTTTGCAATCCTTATATGGCGAGCTAGGTGGAATTTGCAAATCTGAGTACGAGGCGCTATTGTTCCAGACGGCGTTTTCGCTCGCTTTCTTTGGGGCGCTTCGGATTAGCGAACTGGTAAGCCGGAACAAGACAGTTATGGGAGGTCTTTAGGAGCAGGATGTAGAAGATTTGGGTCATTCACTGGTTATATGGGTTAGGCGGTCGAAGACCGACATTTATGGTAAGGGGTCTGCCATTTATTTGCATCCTATTTCATTCGCAGTATGCCCTTGTAAATTAGTAGCTAGTTTCAGGGTAGTTAGAGGTAAGAAGCAGGGTTCCTTCCTAATGCACGAAGATGGGAGTCCTTTATATCAGTTCCAGTTCATTTCCGTTCTCAAGTTAACATTGGGTAGAATTGGGCTGACACCATCTCAGTTTGGGTCGCATTCGTTTAGGATCGGGGCAGCAACTGAGGCAGCGGGGTCAGGTATGGGGGATGACTGGGTTAAGAGAATTGGTAGATGGGGGTCTAATAGCTTCAGGTCATATATTCGGCCAGAGTTAGTGACTGGTAATTAAGGCTTTGTTTATGACAGGTTCCACCTGGCAGGTGTGGCTCACGGGTCACTCGTATATTTACTGGACCAGGAAGGAGGCTGGGATCAAGGATGGAGGTTTGCAGCTGGGATTCCCTTCAGATCGGGTGTCACTCCGGTGGTTGGGGGTTAGAGGGCTTAAGTGGCACAAGCTGGTGGAGCATATAGCGGGGTATGCCAGAATGTTTGAAGGGCCTGAGGTGCTGTTTGTTCACGCTGGGGGAAACGACTTAGGCAACATGCCAATCAAGGAGTTGATCAGGATAATGAAGCGTGATGTAGAGCGCTTGTTGGCTCTCTTCCCGGGTTTGGTGATAGTATGGTCAGAAATGATACAGCGTAGGAAGTGGAGGGCTCCCATGGATGGGGCAACGATGGACAGGTGTAGGAAGCGAGTCAACAAGGCAATGTCGAGTTTCATTAGGAGGCATGGAGGGATCTCCATAAGGCACTTTGACTTTGAGATAGTTGACGTTGAGTGATATTTTATGAAAGATGGGGTGCACTTAAATCCAATTGGGTTAAATTTGTTTATTTATGCAATTAAGGACAGCATTGCAAGGGCCATAGCTTCGGTGGCGGAACGCACGTGACGTGCGTTTGTGGCGGTAGTGCTTGCCCTCCTACGTTGGTGAAGGAGGAGGAGCCTCTAGGGGCACGGGGTCCCCTGAGGGGTTTTAGGCTAAGTAGGGTGGGAAAGCACTAGTTGGTATATTGTTTAATTAAAAATTGGTTTGGTTTTACCTGTTAAGGCTAATAAAGAAGCTGTGGCCAGTTTTTTATACCCAGATTGGTGTCATGTCGTTATTTCAGGTTTGTTGGGCTTTGGGGATATCCCAGGTATGACGGTAACTGGTCAATGAACCCACGGCAGAGCGAAGTGGAAGGGGAGTGGGTGGTGACCAGAGAAGGAAGCAAAGGATAGGAGTGGTTTCTGATTGGTAGAGAGGGGAGAGAGGAGGGGTTTCAGCAGAGGTTTCTTAAAGGGGTACATGTGGCAGTTGAGCACACATGAGCCTAAGTTGGTGCTGTAGGTTAGTTACCACCCTCCCTCCCTCTTGTTTCGCTATCTTGGAATGTTATTAAAAAAAAAAAAAAAAAAAAAAAAAGCATGCATAAAAGTTTTGTAAGGTATATGTTACGTGTTTTATATGTCACAGCAGGGGGCGGTAGTGCTTGCCCTCTTACGTTGGTGAAGGAGGAGGAGCCTCTAGGGGCACGGGGTCCCCTGAGGGGTATTAGGCTAAGTAGGGTGGGCAAGCACTAGTTGGTATATTGTTTAATTAAAATTTGGTTTGGTTTTACCTGTTAAGGCTAATAAAGAAGCTGTGGCCAGTTTTTTATACCCAGATTGGTGTCATGTCGTTATTTCAGGTTTGTTGGGCTTTGGGGATATCCCAGGTATGACGGTAACTGGTCAATCGAATCCGCTGTCACCACCTCCTCTGGTAGAGAATTCCACAGTTTAACCACCCTCACTGTGAAGAACCCTTTTCTTTCTTTAAGGTGGAATCTTTTTACTTCTAACCTCAGGATGTCCTCTTGTCAGTTGAAAACCTCTTGGCACAAAAAGTTCACCTGACAAATCTTTATACTGACCCTGGATGTATTTATATAAGGTAATCATATCCCCTCGTAGACGCCTTTTTTATTGTAGCGAAAAAAAGTTTAGTTTGGTTAGTCATTCTTCATAACTTAGCCCCTCCATTCCCCTTATTAGTTTTGTTTCCCTTCTCTGTACTTTTTCCAGCTCTAAAATTTCCTTTTTATGAAGTGGTGCCGAAAATTGTCCTCCATATTCCAAATGAGGGCGTACTAGAGATTTGTATAGTGGCAGAATTATATTTGCTTCCCTGGCTTCTATACCATTCTTAATACATGCTAATATTTTATTTGCCTTTGCAGCTGCTGCTTGGCTTTGAGCACTGTTACCTAGGTGGTTGTCCACAAGCACTCCCAAATCCCTTTGAATATTTGATACACCTAGATTTGCTTCATTAAGATTATAAATTGCATGGCTATTTTTCCTTCCCAGATGCATAACTTTACATTTATTCGTATTAAATCTCATCTGCCATTTGATTCCTCAATTTTATGTAAATCCATTTGGAGGGAAAGCACATCACTATCTGATTTAATTACCTTGCACAACTTCGTGTCACCAGCGAAAATGGAGACACCACACTCCAATCCTACCTCTAAGTCATTAATAAATATGTTAAAAAGGAGAGGACCTAATACTGAACCTTGAGGAACCCCACTTACCACATTAGTCCAATCGGAGTATGTTCCATTTACAACAACCCTTTGCTTCCTGTCTTTTAGCCAGCTCTCAATCCATGAGTAGATATTTACTGCAACTCCTGTATCTCTTAGTTTTCACAATAGTCTCCCATGTGGCACTGTATCAAAAGCCTTTGCAAAATCCAAAAAGACTACATCCACTGAGTTGCCTTGATCCAGGTTCCTACTAACCGCCTCATAGAAACTAATTAGATTTGTTTGACATGACCTATCCCTCATAAATCCATGTTGACTCCTACTTATAATCCTGTTCAAATAGACAAATTCTTGTATATTAACCCTTCTAAAAGCTTCCCCACTACAGAAGTGAGGCTCACTAGTCTATAATTCCCCGGATTTGCTCTTGCTTCCTTTTTTAATATAGGTATCACATCAGCTTTTCTCCAGTCATCTGGTAGAGACCCTGTGTTGAGTGAATTGTGAAAAATTAAATATAATGGTTTGGCTATTACAGAACCCAGTTCCCTTAGTACCCTTGGATGTATTCCATCAGTACCCTTGGATGTATTCCATCAGTACCGGTGGATGTATTCTTTCAGTACCCGGGGATGTATTCCATCAGGACCCGGGGCTTTATTAACATTTATTTTTTCCAACCTCTTTTGGACCAACCACTGGTACCTCCCTTGTGTATACCGAAGAAAAGAACCTATTTACCTCATCTGCCTGTTCCTGGTCACTAATTATCAGACGGCCTGTGTCACATTGTAATGTTCCTATAGCTTCCTTCCTTGCCTTCTTCCCATTAATATACTTAAAAAATATTTTAAGGTTAGTCTTACTCTCTTTTGCAATTCCTTTTTCCTTTTCTATTTTAGCCAGTCTAATCGCGCTTTTGCTTCCTTGGTGATTTCCTTGTATTCCTGTAAAGCAGTCTCTGTCCCCTCTTGTTTGTATAATTTAAATGCCTGTTTTTTTACTCTGTATCTTGATCTTTAAATCATTATTAAGCCACATGGGTTGTGATTTACTCTTTTTACTTTTATTCCCACTTGGTATATGCCGATGTGTATGTATATTTAGTAAGGATTTAAATGTTGTCCACTTGTGGTCAGTGTTTTTACCTGCCAGTTCTCTGTCCCAGTCTATACTTTTTATTGCTGCCCTTAGACCGTTAAAATCTGCCCTTTTAAAATTAAGAGTTTTCGTTGGCCCCTTAAAATTTAGTTTTTTTAATTCAATCTCAAATGAGACTGTGTTGTGATCACTGTTTCCCAAAGGTTGCCCTATTTCACATTTGATACTATATCAATATTATTTGTGATGACAAATCCAAGATGGCGTCATTTCTAGTAGGCTCTTGTACAACCTGGGCCAGATAATTATCCCTGAGTGTACTCAAGAACCTGCTCCCCTTAGCTGAACTGCTGGTCTCATTTATCCAGTTTATTTCAGGGTAATTATAATCTCCCATTATTAGAACTTGCCCGTGCTTAGCTGCATTTTCAATCTGTAACAATAATTGTATTTCCTAACTTTCAGCTATATTTGGGGGTTTATAGCATACTCCTACTAATATTCTTTTGAAATTTACTGCTCCGCTATTTATCTCTACCCACAAACATTCAGCTTTATCACTAGGTCCACCATAAATATCTTCTCTGACTATAGGCTTAAATTCAGTCTTAACATACAGACAGATCCCTCCTCCTCTTTTACCATTGCCTCTATCTTTCCTAAATAGGTTATAACCATCCAGATTAACAGTCCAGTCATGAGATTCATCCCACCACGTTTCAGTAATGCCTATTAGATCCAATTTTTCATTAATTGCTAATAATTCTAACTCTCCCATTTTTCCTGGCAAGCTTCTGGCATTAGCAAGCATACAACATGTGTTATGAGTCTGAAGTGCCTGCCACTGTACTTGAATTACTTAGTACTACCTCCCTATTGACTATATTCCCCCTCCCCCCATCTCCTCCCCTATGAGTTGTTATTTTATCCCTTATACCCTCTACACTTTTTACTCCATTACTTCTATCTAGTCCCTCCCCCCCACCTACTAGTTTAAAAACTCCTCCAGCCTTTCTACCATCCTATCACCTAGTACAAAAGCTCCCTCATCATTAAGGTGCAATCCATCCCTGCTGTACAGATTGTACCGAAGTGAGAAGTCAGCCCAGTGCTCTAAAAACTCAAACACCTCCTCACTGCACCACATCTTTAGCCACGCATTAACCTCCCTAAGCTCCTTCTGCCTCCCTGGGCTAGCACGTGGCACTGGTAGTATCTCAGAAAATACTACCTTGGAGGTCCTTGCCTTCAGCTTATTACCTAGTTCTCTTAATTCATTCTTTAGGACACTCCATCTTCCACTAACTTTGTCATTGGTACCAATATGTACCAAGACCGCCGGGTCATTTCCAGCCCCTCCCAATAATTTGTCTACCTGATCCACAACATGACGAACCCGAGCACCCGGGAGACAGCAAACTGTTTGATTGCTGGGATCTGGGTGACAAATCACTCTGTCTACCTTCCTAATAATAGAGTACCCTACAACCAAAACCTGTCTGTTGCTCTGCCTATTCTGCCCTCCCACTCCTCCAGTAGAGCTGTTCTCCCGGCTGTTAGAGGGAACATCTCTATCTGGCATTGCCATTCCTGAATGGACATCCCCAACAGTTTCACTCAATCTGGCAAATCTGTTGGTGTTTGCCAACTCAGAACTGGCCTGCCTCCTCCTGTTCCCCCTGCTTCCCTTTGTAACTGTAACCCAGCTACCTCCCTGGACATCCTCACTAGCCCCAGATAGTGTGGGTGGTCTTGCTGTTGTGGGAATAGTGGTATAGTGGGGGTGCTCTTGATGTTGTGGGGGTAGTGGTATAGTGGGAGGACCCTTGATGCTGTGGGAGTAGTGTTATACTGGCGGGGGGCCATTGATGTTGTAGAAATAGTGGTATAGTGGGGGTCTCCTGATGTTGAGGGAGTAGTGGTATATTGGGGGGGGGGCTCTTGATGTTGTGGGAGTAGTGGTATAGTGTGTGGGGGGCTATTGATGTTGTGGGGTTAGTGGTATAGTGTGTGGGGCTCTTGATGTTGTGGGGGTGGTCTTGATGTTGTGGGAGTAGTGGTATAGTGTGGGAGGTCTTGATGTTGTGGGAATAGTGGCATAGTGGGGGGACTCCTGATGTTGTGGGGGTGGTGGTATAGTGGGGGGACCCTTGATGCTGTGTGAGTAGTGGTATAATGGGGAGGGGGGGCTCTTGATGTTGTGGGAGTAGTGGTATAGTGGGAAGGACTCTTGATGTTGTGGGAGTAGTGGTAGAGTGTGGGGGAACTCTTGATGTTGTGGGAGTAATGGTATAGTGGGGGGGCTCTTGATGTTGTGGGGGTAGTGGTATAGTGTGGGAGGTCTTGATGTTGTGGGAATAGTGGTATAGTGGGGGGGCTCTTGATTTTGTGGGGGTGGTGGTATAATGGGGGGTCCCTTGATGCTGTAGGAGTAGTGGTATAATGTAGGGGGGCTCCTGATATTGTTGGAGTAGTGGTATAGTGTGGGGGTCTTGATGTTGTGGGGGTAGTAGTATAGTCGGGGGGGGGCTCTTGATGTCGTGGGAATAGTGGTATAGTGTGGGGTGGCTCTTGATTTTGTGGGGGTAGTGATATAGTGGGGGGGGGCTCTTGATGTTGTGGAGTAGTGGTACAGTGTGTGGGGGGCTCTTGATGTTGTGGGGGTAGTGGTATAGTGTGGGGGGTCTTCATGTTGTGGGAATAGTGGTATAGTGGGGGGGCTCTTGATGTTGTGGGGGTGGTGGTATAGTGGGGGGACGCTTGATGCTGTGGGAGTGATGGTATAATGGGGGGTCTCTTGATGTTGTGGGAGTAGTGGTATAGTGTGGGGGGGCTCCAGATGTTGTAAGGGTAGTGGTATAGTGTGGGGGTTTTTGATGTTGTGGGGGTAGTGGTATAGTGGGGGTACAATTGATGCTATAGGAGTAGTGGTATAGTGGGGGGGGGCTCTTGATGTTGTGGGAGTAGTGGTATATTGTGGGGGGCTCTTGATGTTGTGGGAGTAGTGGAATAGTGTGTGGGGTGGTCTTGATGTTGTGGGGGTAGTGGTATAGTGGGGGGGGCTCTTGATGTTATGGGGGTGGTGATATAGTGGGGGGACCCTTGATGCTGTGGGAGTAGTGGTATAGTGGGGGGGCTCTTGATGTTGTGGGAGTAGTGGTATAGTGTGGGGGGCTCTTGATGTTGTGGCAGTAGTGGTATAGTGTGGGGGGGCTCCTGATGTTGTGGGGGTAGTGGTATAGTGGGGAGACCCTTGATGCTGTGGGAGTAGTGGTATAGTGTGTGGGGGGGTCCTGATGTTGTGGGGGTAGTGGTATAGTGGGGAGCCCCTGGATGCTGTGGGAGTAGTGGTATAGTGGTGGGGGGCTCCTGATGTTGTAAGGGTAGTGGTATAATGTGGGAGTCCTGATGTTGTGGGGGTGGTGGTATAGTAGCGAGACCTTTGATGCTGTGGGAGTAGTGGTATAGTGGGGGGGCGTTTGATGCTGTTGGAGTAGTGTAATAGTGGGGGGGGGGCTTTTGATGCTATGGGAGTAGTGGTATAGTGTGGGGGGGCTCTTTATGTTGTGAGGTTAGTGGTATAGTGGGGGGACTCTGGATGCTGTGGGAGTCGTGGTATAGTGTGGGGGGAGGGCTCCTGATGTTGTTGGAGTAGTGGTATAGTGTGGGGGGTCTTGATGTTGTGGGGGTAGTGGTATAGTGGGGGGCTCTTGATGTCGTGGGAGTAGTGGTATAGTGTGGGGTGGCTCTTGATGTTGTGGGGGTAGTGGTATAGTGAGGGGAGCTCTTGATGTTGTGGGAGTAGTGGTATAGTGTTTGGGGGGCTCTTGATGTTGTGGGGGTAGTGGTATAGTGTGGGGGGTCTTGATGTTGTGGGAATAGTCATATAGTGGGGGGGTTCTTGATGTTGTGGGGGTAGAGGTATAGTGGGGGGGCTCTTGATGCTGTGGGATTAGTGGTATAGTGAGGGGGGGCTCTTGATGTTGTGGGGGTAGTCGTATATTGGGGGGGGGGCTCTTGATGCTGTGGGAGTAGTGGTATAGTGGAGGGGGGCTCTTGATGTCGTGGGAGTAGTTGTATAGTGTTGGGGGGTTCCTGATATTGTTGGAATAGTGGTATAGTGGGAGTGCTCTTGATGTTGTGGGAGTAGTGGTATAGTGGGGGGGGGCTCTTGCTTTTCTGGGAGTACTGGTATAGTGGTAGGGGTCTTGATGTTGTGGGAATAGTGGTATAGTGGGTTGGGCTCTTGATGTTGTGGGAGTAGTGGTATAGTGGGGGGACCCTTGATGCTGTGGGAGAAGTGGTATAGTGGGGGGGCTCTTGATGTTGTGGGGGTAGTGGTATAGTGTGGGGGGTCTTGATGTTGTGGTAATAGTGGCATGGGGGGGCTCTTGATGTTGTGGGGGTGGTGGTATAGTGGGGGACCCTTAATGCTGTGGGAGTAGTGGTATAGTGGGGGGGCTCTTGATGTTGTGGGAGTAGTGATATAGTGCGGGAGGGCTCTTGATGTTGTGGGAGTAGTGGTATAGTGTTTGGGGGGCTCTTGATGTTGTGGGGGTAGTGGTATAGTGTGGGGGGTCTTGATGTTGTGGGAATAGTCATATAGTGGGGGGTTCTTGATGTTGTGGGGGTAGTGGTATAGTGGGGGGGCTCTTGATGCTGTGGGAGTAGTGGTATAGTGTGGGCGGGGGGCTCTTGATGTTGTGGGGGTAGTGGTATAGTGGGGGGGGGCTCTTGATGCTGTGGGAGTAGTGGTATAGTGGGGGGGCTCTTGATGTTGTGGGAGTAGTTGTATAGTGTGGGGGGGCTCCTGATATTGTTGGAATAGTGGTATAGTGGGAGTGCTCTTGATGTTGTGGGAGTAGTGGTATAGTGGGGGGACCCTTGATGCTGTGGGAGTAGTGGTATAGTGGGGGGGGCTCTTAATTTTGTGGGAGTAGTGGTATAGTGGTAAGGGTCTTGATGTTGTGGGAATAGTGGTATAGTGGGGTAGGCTCTTGATGTTGTGGGAGTAGTGGTATAGTGGGGGGGTCTTGATGCTGTGGGAGAAGTGGTATAGTGGGGGGGCTCTTGATGTTGTGGGGGTAGTGGTATAGTGTGCATGGCTAAAAAAGTGGTGCAGTGCAGAGGGTTTTGGGTTTTTAGAGCACTGGGCTGACTTCTCACTTGGGTACAATCTCTATAGCAGGGATGGATTGCACCTTAATGATGAGGGCGCTTTTGTGCTAGGGAATAGGATGGTAGAACGGCTGGGGGAGTTTTTAAACTTGTAGGTGGGGGGGAGGGACTATATAGAAGTATTGGGGTAAATAGGGTAGAGAGGGAAAGGGATGAATTATTTACCCATGGGGGAGGAGAAGGGGGGAGGGTTACAATAGAAAGTAGGGAGATATTAATAGGGGCCTCAAATACAGTGGCAGGCACTTCACAACAGCAGAGCCATAGCAACATAAAGTGTATGATTGCAAACGCAAGAAGTTTGCCTGGGAAAATGGATGAGCTAGAAATATTAGCAGTACAAGAAAAATGGGGCTTAATAGGCATTACGGAAACATGGTGGGATGAATCTCATGACTGGACTGTTAATCTGGATGGTTATAACCTATTTAGGAAAGATAGGGGAAATGGTAAAAGAGGAAGAGGGATCTGTCTTTATGTTAAGCCTGAATTTAAGCCTATAGTTAGAGAAGATATTTATGCTGGCACTAACGGCATCATTGAATCCTTGTGGGTTGAGCTAAATAGTGGAGGAGCTAATTCTAAATGCATATTGGTGGGAGTATGCTATAAACCCCCAAATATAGCTGAAAGTGAGGAAATACAATTATTGTTACAGATTGGAAATGCAGCTAAGCATGGGCAAGTTTTAATAATGGGAGACTTTAATTACCCTGATATAAACTGGATAAACGAGACCAGCAGCTCAGCTAAGGGGAGCAGGTTCTTGAGTACACTCAGGGATCATTATCTAGCCCAGGTAATACAAGAACCTACTAGAAATGGGGCCATCTTGGATTTAGTCATCACAAGTAATATTGATATAATATCAAATGTAAAAATAGGGGAACCCTTGGGGAACAGTGATCACAACACAGTCTCATTTGAGATTGAATACAAAAAACAGAGTTGTAAGGGGCCAACAAAAACTCTAAATTTTAAAAGGGCTAACTTTAATGGGCTACGGGCAGCAATACAACATATAGACTGGGACAAAGAACTTACAGGGAAGGATACTGAAAATAAATGGACAACATTCAAATCCTTACTAAATAAACATACTCATCGGCATGTACCATGTGGAAATAAAATGAATAGGAGTAAATCACATCCCATGTGGCTTAACAATAAATTAAAGATCATGATGAGGAAAAAGAAATATGCATTTGAATTATACAAGCAGGAGGGAACAGAGGCATCTTTATGTGACTATAAGGAAATCAACAAGGCTTGCAAAAGGGCTATTAGACTGGCTAAAATAGAAAATGAGAAGTCAGTTGCAATGGAAAGTAAGACTAACCCTAAAATATTTTATAAATATATTAATGGGAAGAAGGCCAGGAAGGAATCGATAGGACCATTACAATGTGACACAGGCCATCTGATAATTAGTGACCAGGAAAAGGCAGATGAGGTAAATAGGTTCTTTTCGTCGGTTTACACAAGGGAGGTACCAGTGGTTGGGACACTGCAACATAATGGGGCTACACTACCTTCACTAAATAATTGGTTAACGCAGGAAGAAATACAAAAGAGGTTGGAGAAAATAAATGTTAATAAAGCCCCAGGTCCTGATGGAATACATCCAAGGGTACTGAGGGAGCTGGGTTCTGTAATAGCCAAACCATTATATCTAATCTTTAAAGACTCGCTCACTACAGGGTCTCTACCAGATGACTGGAGAAAAGCAGAGGTGATACCTATATTTAAGAAGGGATCTAGAGCAAATCCGGGGAATTATAGACCAGTGAGCCTCACTTCTGTAGTTGGGAAGCTTTTAGAAGGGTTAATAAGGGACAGAATACAAGAATATGTCTATTTGAACAGGATCATAGGTAGCAGTCAACACGGATTTATGAAGGAAAGGTCGTGTCAGACCAATCTAATTAGTTTTTATGAGGAGGTTAGTAGGCACTTTGATCAGGGCAACTCAGTGGATGTAGTCTTTTTAGATTTTTCAAAGGCATTTGATACAGTGCCACATGGAAGACTAGTGAGCAAACTAAGGGATACAGGAATTGCAGTAAATATCTGCTCATGGATCGAGAGCTGGCTAAAAGACAGGAAGCAAAGGGTTGTTGTTAATGGAACATACTCCGATTGGTCTAATGTGATAAGTGGGGTTCCTCAGGGCTCAGTATTGGGTCCTCTCCTTTTTAACATATTTATTAATGACATTGAAGTAGGACTCAAATGTAGTGTCTCCATTTTTGCTGATGACACTAAGTTGTGCAAGGTAATAAAATCAGATAATGATGTACTTTCCCTACAAAAGGATTTGCATAAATTAGAGAAATGGGCGGCTAAATGGCAGATGAGATTTAATACAAATAAATGTAAGGTTATGCATTTGGGAAGGAACAATAGCCAAGCAATCTATAATCTTAATGGAGCAAATCTAGGGGTATCAGATATTGAAAGGGATTTGGGAGTACTAGTGGACAACCACCTAGGTAACAGCGCTCAAAGCCAAGCAGCGGCTGCAAAGGCAAATAAAATATTAGCATGTATTAGGAAGGGTATAGAAGCCAGGGAAGGAAATATAATTCTGCCACTATACAAATCTCTAGTACGCCCTCATTTGGAATATGGAGTACAATTTTGGGCACCACCTCACAAAAAAGACATTTTAGAGCTGGAAAAAGTACAGAGAAGGGCTACAAAACTAATAAGGGGAATGGAGGGGCTAATTTATGAAGAAAGACTAGCAAAATTAAACTTATTTTCGCTAGAAAAAAGTCGTCTAAGAGGAGATATGATTACGTTATTTAAATACATCCAGGGTCAATATAAGGCTTTGTCAAGTGAACTTTTTGTAGCAAGAGATTTTCAACTGACAAGAGGACATCCGTTGAGGTTAGAGGAAAAAAGATTTCACCTTAAACAAAGAAAAGGGTTCTTCACAGTTAGGGTGGTTAAACTGTGGAATTCTCTACCAAAGGAGGTGGTGACAGCGAATTCGATAGACAACTTCAAAAAGGGGTTAGATATATTTCTGAATAAAGAGGGCATTCAAGGCTATCCTAGATAACTAGCAAGGAATACTGATCCAGGGAGAAATTTGATCGCCAGTTTCTGGGGTCAGGAAGGAATTTTGCTTTTTTTTCCCCTTATGAGACAATTGGCAAAGTTTCAATGGTTTTTTTTTTTATGTTTGCCTTCCTCTGGATCAATTAACAATAATTAACAATTAACAATAATAATAAATAGTCCAAATTAAAAAGATCAATAGAGATCTGAAAAGGTTGAACTTGATGGACTAACTCTTTATTCATTCTCCAATACTATACTATTAATAATTATTTAATCAATAATTTAATTAATAACTAATCCGCATATTGCAGATCAGAGGAGATCTTAACAGGTTGAACTTGATGGACTGAAAGTCTTTTTTCAACCTTAATTACTATGGCCCTCATTCAATTGCGATTTGGCCAATTGAATAGTGCTCTAAATAAGCACATAACATATTTTTTTTAAAGAAGTTTTTAGCTAGTAAACATCTATCCAAAAGCAAGGTCTTCACTAACTAAAAACTTCTTTAAAAAAAATATGTTATGTGCTAATTTAGAGCCCTATTCAATTGGCCAAATCGCAATTGAATGAGGGCCTATGTAACTATGTAACTATGTAACTATGTTGTGGTAATAGTGGCATGGGGGGGCTCTTGATGTTGTGGGGGTAGTAATATAGTTTGAGGGGTCTTGATGTTGTGGGAATAGTGGTATAGTGGGGGGGGCTCTTGATGTTGTGGGGGTGGTGGTATAGTGGGGGGACCCTTGATGTTGTGGGAGTAGTGGTATAGTGGGGGGACCCTTGATGCTATAGGAGTAGTGGTATAGTGGGGGGTAGAGATGTTGCGAATAGTTCGCCGGCGGACTGCTCCCAGCGAACATAGCATGTTCGCGTTCGCGGCGAACTGCCAACATATGCGATATTCGACCTATACTTTATCATTGATCAAACTTTGACCCTGCATGTCACAGTCAGCAGACACATTCCAGCCAATCAGCAGCATACACTCCCTTCTAGAGCCTTCTACCTCATGGACAGCAGCCATTTTTGAATCATAACTAACTTGCAGTCTTACTGAGAGGAGGCTGAGTGTAGGTGATACTGCATCAATAGGGAAAACCATAGCTAGGCTACTGTACACAGTTTGCAATACCGTCCTAAAGAACTCTTTTGATCTCTGCTGCAAGGACACCCCTGTGTCTCTTCCCCCCCTTATCATCATCCTCCCCTCACCTTAGCACCCAACCCTAACACCCCTCACACTTATCCATAACACCCATCAACCTAACACCTAACCCTAACAGCCCTCACACTCATCCCTAAGACCTAACACCCCTCACACTTATTCCTAACATGCCTCACCCTAACACCCCTTACACTTATCCTTAACACCCCTCACCCTAACCCTAACACCCCTCACACTTATCCCTAACACCCCTTACCCTAACCCTAACACCCCTCACACCTATCCATAACACCCCTCACCCTAACACCCCTCACACTTATCCCTAACACCCCTCACCCTAACACCTAACCCCTAACCCTAACCCCCCCTCACACTTATCCCTAGCACCCCTCACCCTAACCCTAACACCCCTCACACTTATCCCTATAACCCCTTACCCTAACCCCCTAACACCCCTCACACTTATCCATAACACCCATCAACCTAACACCTAACCCTAACATTCTCACACTTATCCCTAAGACCTAACACCCCTCACACTTATCCCTAACACCCCAAACACCCTTCACACTTATCCCTAACACCCCTCACCCTAACACCTAACCCTAACATTCTCACACTTATCCCTAAGACCTAAAACAACCTCACACTTATTCCTAACATGCCTCACCCTAACACCCCTTACACTTATCCTTAACACCCCTCACCCTAACCCTAACACCCCTCACACTTATCCCTAACACCCCTTACCCTAACCCTAACACCCCTAACACCTATCCATAACACCCATCACCCTAACACCTAACCCCTAACCCTAACACCCCTCACACTTATCCCTAACACCCCTCACCCTAACCCTAACACCCCTCACACTTATCCCTAACACCCCTCACCCTAACCCTAACACCCCTCACACTTATCCCTAACACCCCTCACCCTAACAACTAACCCTAACATCCCTCACACTTATCCCTAACACCTCTCACCCTAACCCTAACACCCCTCACACTTATCCCTAACACCCCTCACCCTAACACCTAACCCTAACACCCCTCACACTTATCCCTAATACCCCTCACCCTAACCCTAACACCCCTCACACTTATCCCTAACACCCTTCACCCTAACCCTAACACCCCTCACACTTATCCTTAACACCCCTCACCCTAACCCTAACACCCCTCACACTTATCCCTAACACCCCTCACCCTAACACCTAACCCTAACACCCCTCACACTTATCCCTAAAACCACTCACCCTAACCCTAACACCCCTCAAACTTATCCCTAACACCCTTCACCCTAACCCTAACACCCCTCAAACTTATCCCTAACACCCCTCACCCTAACCCTAACACCCCTCACACTTATCCCTAACACCCCTTACCCTAACCCTAACACCCCTCACACTTATCCATAACACCCATCAACCTAACACCTAACCCTAACATTCTCAAACTTATCCCTAAGACCTAACACCCCTCACACTTATTCCTAACATGCCTCACCCTAACACCCCTTACACTTATCCTTAACACCCCTCACCCTAACACCTAACCCTAACACCCCTCACACTTATCCCTAACACCCCTTACCCTAACCCTAACACCCCTCACACTTATCCCTAACACCCCTCACCCTAACCCTAACACCCCTCACACTTATCCATAACACCCCTTACTCTAACCCTAACACCCCTCACACTTATCCCTAACACCCCTTACCCTAACTCTAACACCCCTCACACTTATCCCTAACACCCCTTACCCTAACCCTAACACCCCTCACACTTATCCATAACACCCATAAACCTAACACCTAACCCTAACATTCTCACACTTATCCCTAAGACCTAACACCCCTCACACTTATTCCTAACATGCCTCACCCTAACACCCCTTACACTTATCCCTAACACCCCTCACCCTAACAACTAACCCTAACATCCCTCACACTTATCCCTAACACCTTTCACCCTAACCCTAACACCCCTCACACTTATCCCTAACACCCCTCACCCTAACACCTAACCCTAACACCCCTCACACTTATCCCTAATACCCCTCACCCTAACCCTAACACCCCTCACACTTATCCCTAACACCCTTCACCCTAACCCTAACACCCCTCACACTTATCCTTAACACCCCTCACCCTAACCCTAACACCCCTCACACTTATCCCTAACACCCCTCACCCTAACACCTAACCCTAACACCCCTCACACTTATCCCTAAGACCCCTCACCCTAACCCTAACACCCCTCAAACTTATCCCTAACACCCTTCACCCTAACCCTAACACCCCTCAAACTTATCCCTAACACCCCTCACCCTAACCCTAACACCCCTCACACTTATCCCTAACACCCCTTACCCTAACCCTAACACCCCTCACACTTATCCATAACACCCATCAACCTAACACCTAACCCTAACATTCTCAAACTTATCCCTAAGACCTAACACCCCTCACACTTATTCCTAACATGCCTCACCCTAACACCCCTTACACTTATCCTTAACACCCCTCACCCTAACACCTAACCCTAACACCCCTCACACTTATCCCTAACACCCCTTACCCTAACCCTAACACCCCTCACACTTATCCCTAACACCCCTCACCCTAACCCTAACACCCCTCACACTTATCCATAACACCCCTTACTCTAACCCTAACACCCCTCACACTTATCCCTAACACCCCTTACCCTAACTCTAACACCCCTCACACTTATCCCTAACACCCCTTACCCTAACCCTAACATCCCTCACACTTATCCATAACACCCATAAACCTAACACCTAACCCTAACATTCTCACACTTATCCCTAAGACCTAACACCCCTCACACTTATTCCTAACATGCCTCACCCTAACACCCCTTACACTTATCCCTAACACCCCTCACCCTAACACCCCTCACACTTATCCTTAACACCCCTTACCCTAACACCTAACCCCCTCACCCTTATCCCTAACACCCCTTACCCTAACACCCCTCAAACTTATCCCTGTGTCTCTTCCCCCCCTTATCATCAAGGGAGGGGGGAGGATGATGAGGGAGGGGGCAAGAGACACAGGGGAGGATGATGATGGAGGGGGGAAACAGACACAGGGGAGGATGATGAGGGAGGGGGTAAAGAGATACAGGGGAGAGTGATGAGGAAGGGGGGAAAGAGACACAGGGGAGGGTGATGAGGAAGGGGGGAAAGAGACACAGGGGAGGATGATGAGGGAGGGGGGGAGAGACACAGGGGAAGATGATGAGGGAGGGGGAAAAGAGACACAGGGGAGGATGATGATGGAGGGGGGAAGAGACACAGGGGAGGATGATGAGGGAGGGGGTAAAGAGATAAAGGGGAGGATGATGAGGGAGGTGGGAGGATGATGAGGGAGGGGGGATGAGACACAGGGGAGGGTGATGAGGAAGGAGGGAAAGAGACACAGGGGAGGATGATGAGGGAGGGGGTAAAGAGATACAGGGGAGGGTGATGAGGAAGGGGGGAAAGATACACAGGGGAGGATGATGAGGGAGGGGGGGAAGAGACACAGGGGAAGATAATGAGGGAGGGGCAAAAGAGACACAGGGGAGGATGATGAGAGTGGGTGGGAAGAGACACAGGGGAAGATGATGAGGGAGGGGGGGAAGAGGCACAGGGGAAGATAATGAGGGAGGGGCAAAAGAGACACAGGGGAGGATGATGAGAGAGGGGGGGAAGAGACACAGCGGAAGATGATGAGGGAGGGGGAAAAGAGACACAGGGTAGGATGATGATGGAGGGGGGAAGATACACAGGGGAGGATGATGAGGGAGGGGGGAAGAGACACAGGGGAAGATAATGAGGGAGGGGCAAAAGAGACACAGGGGAGGATGATGAGAGAGGGGGGAAGAGACACAGGGGAAGATGATGAGGGAGGGGCAAAAGAGACACAGGGGAGGATGATGAGGGAGGGGGGAAAGAGACACAGGAGAGGATGATGATGGAGGGGGAGGAACGACACCTTCTGCTCCCTGGGGTTCACACTGCCGCTGGGGGGGAAGGACGACACCTTCTGCCCCCTGGGGTTCACACTGCCGCTGGGGGGGAAGGACGACACCTTCTGCCCCCTGGGGTACACACTGCCGCTGGGGGGGAAGGACGACACCTTCTGCCCCCTGGGGTTCACACTGCCGCTGGGGGGGAAGGACGACACCTTCTGCCCCCTGGGGTTCACACTGTCGCTGGGGAGGAAGGACGACACCTTCAGCTCTCTGGGGTACACACTGCCGCTGGGGAGGAAGGACGACACCTTCTGCTCCCTGGGGTACACACTGTCGCTGAAGAGGAAGGATGACACCTTCTGCTCCCTGGGGTACACACTGTCGCTGGGGATGAAGAACGACACCTTCAGCTCCCTGGGGTACACACTGCCGCTGGGGAGGAAGGACGACACCTTCTGCACCCTGGGGTACACACTGCTGCTGGGGAGGAAGGACGACACCTTCTGCACCCTGGGGTACACACTGCCGCTGGGGGGGAAGGACGACACCTTCGGCCCCCTGGGGTACACACTGCCGCTGGGGAGGAAGGACGACACCTTCGGCTCCCTGGGGTACACACTGTCGCTGGGGAGGAAGGACGACACCTTCTGCTCCCTGGGGTACACACTGCCGCTGGGGATGAAGAACGACACCTTCAGCTCCCTGGGGTACACACTGCCGCTGGGGGGGAAGGACGACACCTTCGGCCCCCTGGGGTACACACTGCTGCTGGGGAGGAAGGACGACACCTTCTGCTCCCTGGGGTACACACTGCCGCTGGGGGGGAAGGACGACACCTTCGGCCCCCTGGGGTACACACTGCCGCTGGGGGGGAAGGACGACACCTTCGGCTCCCTGGGGTACACACTGTCGCTGGGGAGGAAGGACGACACCTTCTGCTCCCTGGGGTACACACTGTCGCTGGGGATGAAGAACGACACCTTCAGCTCCCTGGGGTACACACTGCCGCTGGGGAGGAAGGACGACACCTTCTGCTCCCTGGGGTACACACTGCCGCTGGGGAGGAAGGATGGCACCTTCTGCTCCATGGGGTACACACTGTCGCTGGGGAGGAAGGACGACACCTTCTGCTCCCTGGGGTACACACTGACGCTGGGGAGGAAGGACGACACCTTCTGCTCCCTGGGGTACACACTGTCGCTGGGGATGAAGAACGACACCTTCAGCTCCCTGGGGTACACACTGCCGCTGGGGAGGAAGGACGACACCTTCGGCCCCCTGGGGTACACAAGGCCGCTGGGGGGAAGGACGACACCTTCTGCTCCCTGGGGTACACACTGCCGCTGGGGGGGAAGGACGACACCTTCTGCTCCCTGGGGTACACACTGCCGCTGGGGGGGAAGGACGACACCTTCAGCCCCCTGGGGTAAACACTGCCGCGGGGGGGGAAGGATGGCACCTTCTGCTCCATGGGGTACACACTGTCGCTGGGGAGGAAGGACGACACCTTCTGCTCCCTGGGGTACACACTGTCGCTGGGGAGGAAGGACGACACCTTCTGCTCCCTGGGGTACACACTGTCGCTGGGGATGAAGAACGACACCTTCAGCTCCCTGGGGTACACACTGCCGCTGGGGAGGAAGGACGACACCTTCGGCCCCCTGGGGTACACAAGGCCGCTGGGGGGGAAGGACGACACCTTCTGCTCCCTGGGGTACACACTGCCGCTGGGGGGGAAGGACGACACCTTCAGCTCCCTGGGGTACACACTGCCGCTGGGGGGGAAGGACGACACCTTCGGCCCCCTGGGGTACACACTGCCGCTGGGGGGGAAGGACGACACCTTCGGCTCCCTGGGGTACACACTGTCGCTGGGGGGGGGATTAGTTGGAGTATTCCACGTGGAGCGGTTTCTGTTTCTGGGACAGTCTCTCTGCATGTGGCCCTGCTGGTTACACGTGTGGCACCTGATGTACCGTGGAGGGGTTTGGTAGTTCCCACCACCCGGACGCAGTGCTGGGGGGGGTTAATGGTGGGAGGTGGGTTAGCAGCTCCCAAAATGGACCGCTCCCGTGCCCGCTGCTTTTCCATTATGTATTTGTGGACATCTGTCATTAACCATTCCAAGGTTTTTATGGGAAGCGTACCTGGGAAAAAGGCCAGTCTGCTTTGGAGTTCTCTTCCAAATTCATTCTGTGTGGCAATAAGAAGTACTGTAACCATGAGTTCCTTTCTGTCTGCATCCCTGTAGTCCACGGCCGCCTCCTCCTCCTCATGATGGAACGCTGTCCGAAAACTAGCCGGTTCCATCCTGCTGTAGCCAGGGGCGCTCTACGGATACTAGCGTTGCCCTCAATTTGTACTCCACAGAATGGTGTCTCCTGTAGCTGTCCTTCTGACCATGGGAACAATTCCGCCACTTGCCACCAAATGTAACGGAGCTGGAACACGCTGTCCAATATCTCCGCTGGTATACGGTAAAATATCCAAGAAGCACTACAGTCTCACCATTCCCAACCTCCCATATTGGACGACACACAATTTGGGAGTCAAATGAATACTGACTTTATTTTGTTATGTGCAGAAATATTTATACACATCTCTTCCCACAGGCAATCCACATCCCCCATAGTTGGCCACACAATACACATAAAGAGAACAATAGGTGTGGTCACCCCTCCCTGAGGCTCCTTGATACAATCAGACAATAATTAAATCAGCCGTCTCTGTTCTTATGTTTGAGAATGAATAAACGTTCTTATCTATAACAGGATTATCTCTCCTGCCAAGGTCTGCACTAGCCTGGGGCCAATATTCTGCAGAGCATAAACCAACCTACATACAGTATATTACTAGGATCATATTTTAACCAAGAATTAAATAACCATAAACAGGGTAAAACAGTGATGGGTTCCGTTACAGGGGGGTCTTGATGTTGTGAGAATAGTGGTATAGTGGGGGGGCTCTTGATGTTGTGGGGGTGGTGGTATTGTGTGGGGACCCTTGATGCTGTGGGGGTAGTGGTATAGTGGGGGGGGCTCTTGATGTTGTGGGAGTAGTGGTATAGTGGGGAGGGTCTTGATGTTGTGGGGTTGGTGGTATTGTGTGGGGACCCTTGATGCTGTGGGGGTAGTGGTATAGTGTGGGGGGTCTTGATGTTGTGGGAATAGTGGTATATTGGGGGGGCTCTTGATGTTGTGGGGGTGGTGGTATAGTGTGGGGGGTCTTGATGTTGTGGGGTAGTGGTATAGTGGGGGGGGCTCTTGATTTTGTGGGAGTAGTGGTATAGTGGGGGGACCGTTGATGTTGTGGGGGTAGTGGTATTGTCGGGGGACCCTTGAAGCTATAGGAGTAGTGGTATAGTGGGGGGACCCTTTATGCTGTGAGAGTAGTGGTATAGTGGGGGGGGCTCTTGATGCTGTGGGAGTAGTGGTATAGTGGGGGGGCTCTTGATGCTGTGGGAGAAGTAGTATAGTGGAGGGGGCTCTTGATGCTGTGGGAGTAGTGCTATAGTGTGGGGGGGCTCTAGATGCGGTGGGAGTAGTGGTATAGTGGGGGGGCTCTTGATGCTGTGGGAGTAGTGGTATAGTGTGTAGGGGGCTCTTGATGCTGTGGGAGTAGTGGTATATTGGGGGGGTCTTGATGTTGTGGGAATAGTGGTATAGTGGGGGGGCTTGTGATGTCGTGGGAGTAGTGATATAGTGGGGGGGGCTCCTGATGTTGTTGGAGTAGTGGTATAGTGTGGAGGCTCTTGATGTTGTGGGGGTAGTGGTATAGTGTGGGTGCTCTTGATGTTGTGGTGGTAGTGGTATAGTGGGGGGGGGCTCTTGATGTTGTGGGAGTAGTGGTATATTGGTGGGGCTCTTGATGTTGTGGGGGTGGTGGTATAGTGTGGAGGGTCTTGATGTTGTGGGGTAGCGTTATAGTGTGGGGTCTCTTGATGTTGTGGGGGTAGTGGTATAGTGGGGGGACCGTTGATGTTGTGGGGGTAGTGGTATTGTCGGGGGACCCTTGAAGCTATAGGAGTAGTGGTATAGTGGGGGGACCCTTTATGCTGTGGGAGTAGTGGTATAGTGGGGGGGGCTCTTGATGTTGTGGGAGTAGTGGTATAGTGTGTGTGTGTGGGGGCTCTTGATGTTGTAGGAGTAGTGGTATAGTGTGGGGGGGGGGCTCCTGATGTTGTGGGGGTAGTGGTATAGTGTGGGGGGGGGCTCTTGATGTTGTGGGAGTAGTGGTATAGTGTGGGGGGGACCGTTGATGTTGTGGGAGTAGTGGTATATTGGGGGGGGGGGGCTCTTGATGCACTGGGAGTAGTGGTATAGTGGGGGGACCTTTTATGCTGTGGGAGTAGTGGTATAGTGTGGGGGGTCTTGATGTTGTGAGAATAGTGGTATAGTGGGGGGGCTCTTGATGTTGTGGGGGTGGTGGTATTGTGTGGTGACCCTTGATGCTGTGGGGGTAGTGGTATAGTGGGGGGGGGGGGCTCTTGATGTTGTGGGAGTAGTGGAATAGTCGGGTGGGCTCTTGATGTTGTGGGGTTGGTGGTATTGAGTGGGGACCCTTGATGCTGTGGGGGTAGTGGTATAGTGTGGGGGGTCTTGATGTTGTGGGAATAGTGGTATAGTGGGGGGGCTCTTGATGTTGTGGGGGTGGTGGTATAGTGTGGGGGGTCTTGATGTTGTGGGGTAGTGGTATAGTGGGGGGGGGCTCTTGATGTTGTGGGAGTAGTGGTATAGTGGGGGGACCATTGATGTTGTGGGGGTAGTGGTATTGTCGGGGGACCCTTGAAGCTATAGGAGTAGTGGTATAGTGGGGGGACCCTTTATGCTGTGGGAGTAGTGGTATAGTGGGTGGGGGCTCTTGATGTTGTGGGAGTAGTGGTATAGTGTTTGGGGGGGCTCTTGATGTTGTGGGAGTAGTGGTATAGTGTGGGGGGGGCTCCTGATGTTGTGGGGGTAGTGGTATAGTGTGGGGGGGGGCTCTTGATGTTGTGGGAGTAGTGGTATAGTGTGGGGGGGGGCTCTTGATGTTGTGGGAGTAGTGGTATATTGGGGGGGCCCTTGATGCTGTGGGAGTAGTGGTATAGTGGGGGGGGCTCTTGATGCTGTGGGAGTAGTGGTATATTGGGGGGGCTCTTGATGCTGTGGGAGTAGTAGTATAGTGGAGGGGGCTCTTGATGCTGTGGGAGTAGTGGTATAGTGTGGGGGGGATCTTGATGCTGTGGGAGTAGTGGTATAGTGGGGGGGGGCTCTTGATGCTGTGGGAGTAGTGGTATAGTGTGTGGGGGGGGGCTCTTGATGCTGTGGGAGTAGTGGTATATTGGGGGGGCTCTTGATGCTGTGGGAGTAGTGGTATAGTGAGGGGCTCTTGATGCTGTGGGAGTAGTTGTATAGTGGAGGGGGCTCTTGATGCGGTGGGAGTAGTGGTATAGTGTGGGGGGGGGCTCTTGATGCTGTGGGAGTAGTGGTATAGTGGGGGGGCTCTTGATGCTGTGGGAGTAGTGGTATATTGGGGGGGGCTCTTGATGCTGTGGGAGTAGTGGTATATTGGGGGGGCTCTTGATGCTGTGGGAGTAGTGGTATAGTGGGGGGGGGGCTCTTGATGTTGTGGGAGTAGTGGTATATTGGGGGGGCTCTTGATGCTGTGGGAGTAGTGGTATAGTGGGAGGGGGCTCTTGATGCTGTGGGAGTAGTGGTATAGTGGGGGGCTCTTGATGCTGTGGGAGTAGTAGTATAGTGGAGGGGGCTCTTGATGCTGTGGGAGTAGTGGTATAGTGTGGGGGGGCTCTTGATGCTGTGGGAGTAGTGGTATAGTGGGGGGGCTCTTGATGCTGTGGGAGTAGTGGTATATTGGGGGGGCTCTTGATGCTGTGGGAGTAGTGGTATATTGGGGTGGCTCTTGATGCTGTGGGAGTAGTGGTATAGTGGGGGGGCTCTTGATGTTGTGGGAGTAGTGGTATATTGGGGGGCTCTTGATGCTGTGGGAGTAGTGGTATAGTGTGGGGGCTCTTGATGCTGTGGGAGTAGTGGTATAGTGGGGGGGGCTCTTGATGCTGTGGGAGTAGTGGTATAGTGTGGGGGCTCTTGATGCTGTGGGAGTAGTGGTATAATGGGGGGGGGGCTCTTGATGCTGTAGGAGTAGTGGTATAGTGGGGAGCTGGTCTTGTGGAAGGGGTACAGTATAATATAAACCCTCAGGGTGGGGGGTATCTTCCAGGAAAAGAGAAATATAATAAGACATCATAGCTTGAAGTTAAAGAGAAGATTTAGTGCATGGACTACACTCTCATACATTGCTCTGCACTCTCATACATTGCTCTGCACTTTCATACATTGCTCTGCACTCTCATACATTGCTCAACACTCTCATACATTGCTCAACACTCTCATACATTGCTCCGCACTCTCATACATTGCTCTGCACTCTCATACATTGCTCAACACTCTCATACATTGCTCCACACTCTCATACATTGCTCCACACTCTAGTACATTGTTCCGCACTCTAGTACATTGCTCCGCACTCTAGTACATTGCTCTGCACTCTCATACATTGCTCTGCACTTTCATACATTGCTCTGCACTCTCATACATTGCTAAGCACTCTCATACATTGCTCAACACTCTCATACATTGCTCCGCACTCTCATACATTGCTCTGCACTCTCATACATTGCTCCGCACTCTCATACATTGCTCCGCACTCTTATACATTGCTCCACACTCTAGTACATTGCTCTGCACTCTCATACATTGCTCTGCACTCTCATACATTGCTCCACACTCTAGTACATTGCTCTGCACTCTCATACATTGCTCTGCACTCTCATACATTGCTCTGCACTTTCATACATTGCTCTGCACTCTCATACATTGCTCAACACTCTCATACATTGCTCAACACTCTCATACATTGCTCTGCACTTTCATACATTGCTCTGCACTCTCATACATTGCTCAACACTCTCATACATTGCTCAACACTCTCATACATTGCTCCGCACTCTCATACATTGCTCTGCACTCTCATACATTGCTCAACACTCTCATACATTGCTCCACACTCTCATACATTGCTCCACACTCTAGTACATTGTTCCGCACTCTAGTACATTGCTCCGCACTCTAGTACATTGCTCTGCACTCTCATACATTGCTCTGCACTTTCATACATTGCTCTGCACTCTCATACATTGCTAAGCACTCTCATACATTGCTCAACACTCTCATACATTGCTCCGCACTCTCATACATTGCTCTGCACTCTCATACATTGCTCCGCACTCTCATACATTGCTCCGCACTCTTATACATTGCTCCACACTCTAGTACATTGCTCTGCACTCTCATACATTGCTCTGCACTCTCATACATTGCTCCACACTCTAGTACATTGCTCTGCACTCTCATACATTGCTCTGCACTCTAGTGCATTGCTCTGCACTCTAGTACATTGCTCTGCACTCTCATACATTGCTCGGCACTCTCATACATTGCTCTGCACTCTAGTGCATTGCTCCACACTCTCATACATTGCTCTGCACTCTCATACATTGCTCCGCACTCTCGTACATTGCTCTGCACTCTCGTACATTGCTCCGCACTCTCATACATTGCTTTACACTGTCATACATTGCTCCGCACTCTCGTACATTGCTCAACACTCTCATACATTGCTCCGCACTCTCATACATTGCTCTGCACTCTCATACATTGCTCAACACTCTCATACATTGCTCCACACTCTCATACATTGCTCCACACTCTAGTACATTGTTCCGCACTCTAGTACATTGCTCCGCACTCTAGTACATTGCTCTGCACTCTTATACATTGCTCTGCACTTTCATACATTGCTCTGCACTCTCATACATTGCTCCACACTCTCATACATTGCTCTGCACTCTCATACATTGCTCCACACTCTAGTACATTGCTCCGCACTCTTATACATTGCTCCACACTCTAGTACATTGCTCTGCACTCTCATACATTGCTCTGCACTCTCATACATTGCTCCACACTCTAGTACATTGCTCTGCACTCTCATACATTGCTCTACACTCTCATACATTGCTTTACACTGTCATACATTGCTCCGCACTCTCGTACATTGCTCCGCACTCTCGTACATTGCTCTGCACTCTCGTACATTGCTCTGCACTCTCATATATTGCTCTGCACTCTGATAGACCTCTCTCCATGGCACCAGCTGATTGGGATTACAGAAGTCATTGATGGGAGAGGATTTTTCCGGGTTTTTGTTTCTGGAATGATTGGGGTATCTGGCATTCCCGGGGTGTTAAAGTATTACCAGGAAAGTCCAGATATTTAATCATGAGCTGGAAATAGTGATCTCATCGCAGCCTCAGGGCGCGCTCTATCAGAGTATTAATAGAACAGAGAGAGGTGTCTGAGAGAGGACACAGGCGCAGCAGGGTGGGGGTTATCACAAGTGACTGACAAGAAATCTGCTGCACCTGAAAGGGAGCCCCTAAAGGACTGGCACCCACTCTGTGAATAGGGCCAAAACACGGGGCCCCTAAAGGACTGGCACCCACTCTATGCATAGGGCCAAAACACAGGGCCCCTGAGGACTGGCACCCACTCTGTGCATAGGGCCAAAACACGGGGCCCCTAAAGAACTGGCACCCACTCTGTGCATAGGGCCCAAACACAGGGCCCCTGAAGGACTGGCACCCACTCTATGCATAGGGCCATAACACGGGGCCCCTAAAGGACTGACATAGGGCCAAAACATGGAGCCCCTGAAGACTGGCACGCACTCTGTGCATAAGGCCAAACCACAGGGCCCCTGAGGACTGGCAACCACTCTGTGCATAGGGCCAAAACACGGGGCCCCTAAAGGACTGGCACCCACTCTATGCATAGGGCCATAACACGGGGCCCCTAAAGGACTGACATAGGGCCAAAACATGGAGCCCCTGAAGACTGGCACGCACTCTGTGCATAAGGCCAAACCACAGGGCCCCTGAGGACTGGCAACCACTCTGTGCATAGGGCCAAAACACGGGGCCCCTAAAGGACTGGCACCCACTCTATGCATAGGGCCAAAAGACAGGGCCCCTGAGGACTGGCACCCACTCTGTGCATAGGGCCAAAACACGGGGCCCCTAAAGGACTGGCACCCACTCTATGCATAGAGCCAAAACACGGGGCCCCTAAAGGACTGGCATACACTCTGTGCATAGGGCCAAAACACGGACCCCTAAAGGACTGGCACCAACTCTATGCATAGGGCCAAAACATGGGGCCCCTAAAGGACTGACACCCACTCTGTGCTTAGGGCCAAAACACAGGGACCCTGAGGACTGGCACCCACTCTGTACACAGGGCCAAAACACGGGCCCCTAAAGGACTGGCACCCACTCTGTGCTTAGGGCCAAAACACGGGGCCCCTAAAGGACTGGCACCCACTCTGTGCATAGGGCCCAAACACGGGGCCCCTGAGGACTGGCACCCACTCTGTGCATAGGGCCAAAACACGGGGATCCTGAGGACTGACACCCACTCTGTGCATAGGGCCAAAACATGGGGCCCCTAAAGGACTGGCACCCACTCTATGCATAGGGCCAAAACACGGGGCCCCTAAAGGACTGGCACCCACTCTATGCATAGGGCCATAACACAGGGCCCCTAAAGGACTGACATAGGGCCAAAACATGGAGCCCCTGAAGACTGGCACCCACTCTGTGCATAAGGCCAAACCACGGGGCCCCTGAGGACTGGCAACCACTCTGTGCATAGGGCCAAAACACGGGGCCCCTAAAGGACTGGCTCCCACTCTGTGCATAGGGCCATAACACGGGGCCCCTAAAGGACTGACACCCACTCTGTGCATAGGGCCAAAACACGGGGCCCCTGAGGACTGACACCCACTCTGTGCATAGGGCCAAAACACGGGGACCCTGTGGACTGGCACCCACTCTGTGCATAGGGCCAAAACACGGGGCCTCTGAGGACTGACACCCACTCTGTGAATAGGGCCAAAACAACAGGGACCCTGAGGACTGGCACCCACTCTGTGCATAGGGCCAAAAAAAGGGGACCCTCAAGACTGACATCCACTCCGTGCATAGGGCCAAAACACGGGGCCCCTGAGGACAGACAACCACTCTGTGCATAGGGCCAAAACAAGGGGACCCTGAGGACTGACATCCACTCTGTGCATAGGGCCAAAACACGGGGACCCTGAGGACTGGCACCCACTCTGTGCATAGGGCCAAAACACGGGGACCCTGAGGACTGACACCCACTCTGTGCATATAACCAAAACATGGGGCCCCTGAGGACTTGCGCCCACTCTGTGCATAGGGCCAAAACACAGGGCCCCTGAGGACTGAAACCCACTCTGTGCATATAACCAAAACATGGGGCCCCTGAGGACTGGCACCCACTCAGTGCATAGGGCCAAAACACGGGGCCCCTGAGGACTGGCACCCACTCTGTGCATAGGTCAAAAACACGGGGCCCCTGTGGACTGGCACCCACTCTGTGCATAGGGCCAAAACACGGGGCCCCTGAGGACTGGCACCCACTCTGTGCATAGGTCAAAAAAACGGGGCCCCTGTGGACTGGCACCCACTCTGTGCATAGGTCAAAAACACGGGGCCTCTGAGGACTGACACCCACTCTGTGCATAGGGCCAAAACACGGGGCCCCTAAAGGACTGGCACCCACTCTGTGCATAGGGCCAAAACACGGGGCCCCTGAGGACAGACAACCACTCTGTGCATAGGGCCAAAACAAGGGGACCCTGAGGACTGACATCCACTCTGTGCATAGGGCCAAAACACGGGGACCCTGAGGACTGGCACCCACTCTGTGCATAGGGCCAAAACACGGGGACCCTGAGGACTGACACCCACTCTGTGCATATAACCAAAACATGGGGCCCCTGAGGACTTGCACCCACTCTGTGCATAGGGCCAAAACACAGGGCCCCTGAGGACTGAAACCCACTCTGTGCATATAACCAAAACATGGGGCCCATGAGGACTGGCAACCACTCAGTGCATAGGGCCAAAACACGGGGCCCCTGAGGACTGGCACCCACTCTGTGCATAGGTCAAAAACACGGGGCCCCTGTGGACTGGCACCCACTCTGTGCATAGGGCCAAAACACGGGGCCCCTGAGGACTGGCACCCACTCTGTGCATAGGTCAAAAAAACGGGGCCCCTGTGGACTGGCACCCACTCTGTGCATAGGTCAAAAACACGGGGCCTCTGAGGACTGACACCCACTCTGTGCATAGGGCCAAAACACGGGGCCCCTGTGGACTGACATCCACTCTGTGCATAGGGCCAAAACACGGGGACCCTGAGGACTGACATCCACTCTGCATATAAACAAAACACGGGGACCCTGAGGACTGGCACCCACTCTGTGCATATAAACAAAACATGGGGCCCCTGAGGACTGGCACCCACTTTGTGCATATAACCAAAACATGGGGCCCCTGATGACTGACACCCACTCTGTGCATAGGGCCAAAACATGGGGCCCCTGAGGCCTGCACCCACTCTGTGCATAGGGCCAAAACACGGGGACCCTGAGGACTGGCACCCACTCTGTGCATGTAACCAAAACACGGGGACCCTGAGGACTGACACCCACTCTGTGCATAGGGCCAAAACATGGGGCCCCTAAAGGACTGGCACCCATTCTGTGCATAGGGCCAAAACATGGGGCCCCTAAAGGACTGGCACCCACTCTGTGCATAGGGCCAAAACACGGGGACCCTGAGGACTGACACCCACTCTACGCATAGGGCCAAATCATGGGCCCCCTGAGGACTGGCACCCACTCTGTGCATAGGGCCAAAACACGGGGCCTCTGAGGACTGACACCCACTCTGTGCATAGGGCCAAAACACGGGGACCCTGAGGACTGACACCCACTCTGTGCATAGGGCCAAAACACGGGGACCCTGAGGACTGACACCCACTTTGTGCATAGGGCCAAAACACGGGGACTCTGAGGACTGACATCCACTCTGTGCATAGGGCCAAAACACGGGGACCCTGAGGACTGGCACCCACTCTGTGCATAGGGCCAAAACACGGGGCCCCTAAAGGACTGGCACCCATTCTGTGCATAGGGCCAAAACATGGGGCCCCTAAAGGACTGGCACCCACTCTGTGCATAGGGCCAAAACACGGGGACCCTGAGGACTGACACCCACTCTACGCATAGGGCCAAATCATGGGCCCCCTGAGGACTGGCACCCACTCTGTGCATAGGGCCAAAACATGGGGCCCCTGTGGACTGACACCCACTCTGTGCATAGGGCCAAAACACAGGGACCCTGAGGACTGACACCCACTCTGTGCATAGGGCCAAAACATGGGGCCCCTGATGACTGACACCCACTCTGTGCATATAACCAAAACATGGGGCCCCTGAGGACTGACACCCACTCTGTGCATAGGGCCAAAACACGGGGCCCCTGAGGACTGACACCCACTCTGTGCATATAACCAATACATGGGGCCCCTGAGGACTGACACCCGCTCTGTGCATATAACCAAAACATGGGGCCCCTGATGATTGACACCCACTCAGTGCATATAACCAATACATGGGGCCCCTGATGATTGACACCCACTCTGTGCATAGGGCCAAAACACGGGGGCCCTGAGGACTGACACCCACTCTGTGCATAGGGCCAAAACACGGGGACCCTGAGGACTGACACCCACTCTGTGCATAGGGACAAAACACGGGGCCCTTGAGGACTGACACCCACTCTGTGCATATAACCAAAACATGGGGCCCCTGATGACTGACACCCACTCTGTGCATAGGGCCAAAACACGGGGGCCCTGAGGACTGACACCCACTGTGTGCATAGGGCCAAAACACGGGTCCCCTGAGGACTGGCACCCACTCTGTGCATAGGGCCAAAACATGGGGCCCCTGAGGACTGACACCCACTCTGTGCATAGGGCCAAAACATGGGGCCCCTGATGACTGACACCCACTCTGTGCATATAACCAAAACATGGGGCCCCTGAGGACTGACACCCACTTTGTGCATAGGGCCAAAACACGGGGCCCCTGAGGACTGACACCCACTCTGTGCATATAACCAATACATGGGGCCCCTGATGATTGACACCCACTCTGTGCATAGGGCCAAAACACGGGGGCCCTGAGGACTGACACCCACTCTGTGCATAGGGCCAAAACACGGGGACCCTGAGAACTGACACCCACTCTGTGCATAGGGACAAAACACGGGGCCCTTGAGGACTGACACCCACTCTGTGCATATAACCAAAACATGGGGCCCCTGATGACTGACACCCACTCTGTGCATAGGGCCAAAACACGGGGGCCCTGAGGACTGACACCCACTGTGTGCATAGGGCCAAAACACGGGGCCCCTGAGGACTGGCACCCACTCTGTGCATAGGGCCAAAACAAGGGGACCCTGAGGACTGACATCCACTCTGTGCATAGGGCCAAAACACGGGGACCCTGAGGACTGGCACCCACTCTGTGCATAGGGCCAAAACACGGGGCCCCTGAGGACTGCCACCCACTCTGTGCATATAACCAAAACATGGGGCCCCTGAGGACTTGCACCCACTCTGTGCATAGGGCCAAAACACAGGGCCCCTGAGGACTGAAACCCACTCTGTGCATATAACCAAAACATGGGGCCCCTGAGGACTGGCACCCACTCAGTGCATAGGGCCAAAACACGGGGCCCCTGAGGACTGGCACCCACTCTGTGCATAGGTCAAAAACACGGGGCCCCTGTGGACTGGCACCCACTCTGTGCATAGGGCTAAAACACGGGGCCCCTGAGGACTGGCACCCACTCTGTGCATAGGTCAAAAAAACGGGGCCCCTGTGGACTGGCACCCACTCTGTGCATAGGTCAAAAACACGGGGCCTCTGAGGACTGACACCCACTCTGTGCATAGGGCCAAAACACGGGGCCCCTGTGGACTGACATCCACTCTGTGCATAGGGCCAAAACACGGGGACCCTGAGGACTGACATCCACTCTGCATATAAACAAAACACGGGGACCCTGAGGACTGGCACCCACTCTGTGCATATAAACAAAACATGGGGCCCCTGAGGACTGGCACCCACTTTGTGCATATAACCAAAACATGGGGCCCCTGATGACTGACACCCACTCTGTGCATAGGGCCAACACATGGGGCCCCTGAGGACTGGCACCCACTCTGTGCATAGGGCCAAAACACGGGGACCCTGAGGACTGGCACCCACTCTGTGCATGTAACCAAAACACGGGGACCCTGAGGACTGACACCCACTCTGTGCATAGGGCCAAAACATGGGGCCCCTAAAGGACTGGCACCCATTCTGTGCATAGGGCCAAAACATGGGGCCCCTAAAGGACTGGCACCCACTCTGTGCATAGGGCCAAAACACAGGGACCCTGAGGACTGACACCCACTCTACGCATAGGGCCAAATCATGGGCCCCCTGAGGACTGGCACCCACTCTGTGCATAGGGCCAAAACACGGGGCCTCTGAGGACTGACACCCACTCTGTGCATAGGGCCAAAACACGGGGACCCTGAGGACTGACACCCACTCTGTGCATAGGGCCAAAACACGGGGACCCTGAGGACTGACACCCACTTTGTGCATAGGGCCAAAACACGGGGACTCTGAGGACTGACATCCACTCTGTGCATAGGGCCAAAACACGGGGACCCTGAGGACTGGCACCCACTCTGTGCATAGGGCCAAAACACGGGGCCCCTAAAGGACTGGCACCCATTCTGTGCATAGGGCCAAAACATGGGGCCCCTAAAGGACTGGCACCCACTCTGTGCATAGGGCCAAAACACGGGGACCCTGAGGACTGACACCCACTCTACGCATAGGGCCAAATCATGGGCCCCCTGAGGACTGGCACCCACTCTGTGCATAGGGCCAAAACATGGGGCCCCTGTGGACTGACACCCACTCTGTGCATAGGGCCAAAACACAGGGACCCTGAGGACTGGCACCCACTCTGTGCATAGGGCCAAAACATGGGGCCCCTGATGACTGACACCCACTCTGTGCATATAACCAAAACATGGGGCCCCTGAGGACTGACACCCACTTTGTGCATAGGGCCAAAACACGGGGCCCCTGAGGACTGACACCCACTCTGTGCATATAACCAATACATGGGGCCCCTGAGGACTGACACCCGCTCTGTGCATATAACCAAAACATGGGGCCCCTGATGATTGACACCCACTCTGTGCATAGGGCCAAAACACGGGGGCCCTGAGGACTGACACCCACTCTGTGCATAGGGCCAAAACACGGGGACCCTGAGAACTGACACCCACTCTGTGCATAGGGACAAAACACGGGGCCCTTGAGGACTGACACCCACTCTGTGCATATAACCAAAACATGGGGCCCCTGATGACTGACACCCACTCTGTGCATAGGGCCAAAACACGGGGGCCCTGAGGACTGACACCCACTGTGTGCATAGGGCCAAAACACGGGTCCCCTGAGGACTGGCACCCACTCTGTGCATAGGGCCAAAACATGGGGCCCCTGAGGACTGACACCCACTCTATGCATAGGGCCAAAACACGGGGCCCCTGAGGACTGGCACCCACTCTGTTCATAGGGCCAAAACACGGGGACCCTGAGGACTGACACCCACTCTGTGCACAGGGCCTAAACACGGGGCCCCTAAAGGACTGGCACCCACTCTGTGCATATAACCAAAACATGGGGCCCCTGATGACTGACATCCACTCTGTGCATGTAACCAAAACACAGTGCCCCTGTGGACTGACACCCACTCTGTGCATAGGGCCAAAACATGGGGCCCCTGAGGACTGACACCCACTCTATGCATAGGGCCAAAACACGGGCCCCTGAGGACTGACACCCACTCTGTGCACAGGGCCTAAACACGGGGCCCCTAAAGGACTGGCACCCACTCTATGCACAGGGCCAAAACACGGGGACCCTGAGGATTGGCACCCACTCTGTGCACAGGGCCTAAACACGGGGCCCCTAAAGGACTGGCACCCACTCTGTGCATAGGGCCAAAACACGGGGACCCTCAGGACTGGCACCCACTCTGTGCACAGGGCCAAAACATGGGGCCCCTGTGGACTGACACCCACTCTGTGCATAGGGCCAAAACACGGGGCCCCTGAGGACTGACATACACTCTGGGCATAGGGCCAAAACACGGGGACCCTGAGGACTGGCACCCACTCTGTGCATAGGGCCAAAACACGGGGCCCCTGAGGACTGCCACCCAGTCTGTGCATATAACCAAAACATGGGGCCCCTGTGGACTGACACCCACTCTGTGCATAGGGCCAAAACACGGGGCCCCTGAGGACTGACATCCACTCTGGGCATAGGGCCAAAACACGGGGACCCTGAGGACTGGCACCCACTCTGTGCATAGGGCCAAAACACGGGGCCCCTGAGGACTGCCACCCAGTCTGTGCATATAACCAAAACATGGGGCCCCTGAGGACTGGCACCCACTCTGTGCATAGGGCCAAAACACAGGGCCCCTGAGGACTTACAATGCTTATTGATGGCGGCTCACTCTGCCAGTCTCTACACCGGCTCACACGCCCACATACCTCTGATCTATCCTGAATGTTCTGCCATGCTTATCCACCTCATCCAATGCTTATCGATGGCGGCTCCCTCTGCCAGTCTCTACATTGGCTCACACGCCCACATACCTCTGATCTATCCTGAACGTTCTGCCATGCTTATCCACCTCATCCAATGCTTATCGATGGCGGCTCCCTCTGCCAGTCTCTACACTGGCCCACACGCCCACATACCTCTGATCTATCCTGAACGTTCTGCCATGCTTATCCACCTCATCCAATGCTTATCGATGGCGGCTCCCTCTGCCAGTCTCTACATTGGCTCACACGCCCACATACCTCTGATCTATCCTGAACGTTCTGCCATGCTTATCCACCTCATCCAATGCTTATCGATGGCGGCTCCCTCTGCCAGTCTCTACACTGGCTCACACGCCCACATACCTCTGATCTATCCTGAACGTTCTGCCATGCTTATCCTTCTCATCCAATGCTTATCGATGGCGGCTCCCTCTGCCAGTCTCTACACTGGCTCACACGCCCATATACCTCTGATCTATCCTGAACGTACTGCCATGCTTATCCACCTCATCCAATGCTTATCGATGGCGGCTCCCTCTGCCAGTCTCTACACTGGCTCACACGCCCACTTACCTTTGATCTATCCTGAACGTTCTGCCATGCTTATCCTTCTCATCCAATGCTTATCGATGGCGGCTCCCTCTGCCAGTCTCTACATTGGCTCACACGCCCATATACCTCTGATCTATCCTGAACGTACTGCCATGCTTATCCACCTCATCCAATGCTTATCGATGGCGGCTCCCTCTGCCAGTCTCTACACTGGCTCACACGCCCACATACCTCTGATCTATCCTGAACGTTCGGCCATGCTTATCCACCTCATCCAATACTTATGGTCATACATCTATAAGTTTCTCTCATAGATATCAGCGACAGAAATAATTACTATAATATATTAATACTTGTGAATATAATTTAATTTATTATAAATCTTTAGTTTATACACACAGCTGGATCTCACAGCTGTACAGATAACATCACATTACATGATAGTACATAGCTCACGAGGCATGCTTGTCTCTACGTTTTCTTCTTCTTGCCCTTGGCTCCCTTCTTTTCTTTCTTTCCTTTGTCTTTCGAGGTCTCCTCTTCCCCACTGGCCATGGCTTTACTTCTTTTCTTCCCAAGGGGTGTTTTTGCATACCAGGCCTGTGACCCCAAAGAGAGGAAAGAAGATTATATTGTTATCATGGAGAGAAAAATGACAAATGTCCTCATGGGGCAAAATAGGCAAAACACTGGGGGCGAGGGGGACAAATGCTTCTTATCTTCCACACACCGCCATATGTTGCCAATTCTTGTGACAGTACATATGGCTGACAGCTACATTACATCCACATCTCGTGGTCCTGCCATGATGTCACCCACCTTGAACGCTTCCTCTTCCTCTTTGTACACTGGCTCCTGTCTGGATAATGAGGCCAGGAATTCTGTAGCCACCAAAGGCTTTTGCTGCAACTGCTTGACCCTCCTCTCATTCAGTATAGCCTCTACCGCCTGCACCATGTGACTAGGTGTGAAGCCATCAGTGATCTTGGCCAAGGCGCTGAGATTTAAGGAGGAGCTGACACTACCTGCATGTTGGGAAATCAGCTGCTTCCAGAGAACTGATAGAAAATAAGAGGGGATAATTATATAGAAGGAGTGTAAAGTCTGGGCGAGTGATGGTGATAAGGAAGGATGAGGGCACAGAGAAGGCCCCACTCACCTAGCCTCGCTGCATAGTCGGGTCTTGGGACCAGAACAATCTTCTTATATACTTTGCATAAAGGTTTAATCTCAGCATCAAATGGCCTCTGACTGGTCCCCACAATAAGGATTCGATCCTCACCCTTCAGGGATTTCAGCACTTTTGGGAGATCCTTCTTCAGGCGCTTGGGCTCCAACTGTGAGATGGTATTGCTTGGGTTAGACATGTAACACAATAGAGCTGGACACACGGCTTGGGTTAGACATGTAACACAATAGAGCTGGACACAAGGCTTGGGTTAGACACGTAACACAATAGAGCTGGACACAAGGCTTGGGTTAGGCACATAACACAATAGAGCTGGACACAAGGCTTGGTTTAGACACTTAACACAATAGAGCTGGAAACAAGGCTTGGGTTAGGCACTTAACACAATAGAGCTGGACACAAGGCTTGGGTTAGACATGTAACACAATAGAGCTGGACACAAGGCTTGGGTTAGACACCTAACACAATAGAGCTGGACACAAGGCTTGGGTTAGACACTTAACACAATAGAGCTGGACACAAGGCTTGGGTTAGACACTTAACACAATAGAGCTGGACACAAGGCTTGGGTTAGACATCTAACACAATAGAGCTGGACACACGGCTTGGGTTAGACACATAACACAATAGAGCTGGACACAAGGCTTGGGTTAGACACGTAACACAATAGAGCTGGACACAAGGCTCGGGTTAGACGAGTAACACAATAGAGCTGGACACAAGGCTTGGGAAAGACACCTAACACAATAGAGCTGGACACGAGGCGTGGGTTAGACACCTAACACAATAGAGCTGGACACAAGGCTTGGGTTAGACACCTAACACAATAGAGCTGGACACAAGGCTTGGGTTAGACACGTAACACAATAGAGCTGGACACGAGGCGTGGGTTAGACACCTAACACAATAGAGCTGGACACGAGGCTTGGGTTAGACACCTAACACAATAGAGCTGGACACAAGGCTTGGGTTAGACACTTAACACAATAGAGCAGGACACAAGGCTTGGGTTAGACACCTAACACAATAGAGCTGGACACAATGCTTTGGTTAGACACCTAACACAATAGAGCTAGAGACAAGGCTTAGGTTAGACACCTAACACAATAGAGCTGGACACAAGGCTTGTGTTAGACACGTAACACAATAGAGCTGGACAAAAGGCTTGGGTTAGACACCTAACACAATAGAGCTAAACACAAGGCTTGGGTTAGACACGTAACACAATAGAGCTGGACACAAGGCTTGGGTTAGACACTTAACACAATTGAGCTGGACACACGGTTTGGGTTAGACGAGTAACACAATAGAGCTGGACACAAGGCTTGGGTTAGACGAGTAACACAATAGAGCTGGACACAAGGCTTGGGTTAGACACTTAACACAATAGAGCTAGACACAAGGCTTGGGTTGGGACACTTAACACAATAGAGCTGGACAAAAGGCTCGGGTTAGACACCTAACAAAATAGAGATGGACACAAGGCTTGGGTTAGACACGTAACACAATAGAGATGGACACAAGGCTTGGGTTAGACACCTAACACAATAGAGCTGGACACGAGGCGTGGGTTAGACACCTAACACAATAGAGCTGGACACAAGGCTTGGGTTAGACACGTAACACAACAGAGTAGGACACGAGGCTTGTGTTAGACACCTAACACAATAGAGCTGGATACAAGGCTTGGGTTAGACACCTAACACAATAGAGCTGGACACGAGGCGTGGGTTAGACACCTAACACAATAGAGCTGGACACAAGGCTTGGGTTAGACACGTAACACAACAGAGCTGGACACGAGGCTTGGGTTAGACACCTAACACAACAGAGCTGGACACAAGGCTTGGGTTAGACACGTAACACAATAGAGCTGGACACAAGGCTTGGGTTAGACACGTAACACAACAGAGCTGGACACAAGGCTTGGGTTAGACACGTAACACAATAGAGCTGGACACAAGGCTTGGGTTAGACACCTAACACAATAGAGCTGGACACACGGCTTGGGTTAGACACTTAACACAATAGTGCTGGACACAAGGCTTGGGTTAGACTCGTAACACAATAGAGCTGGACACAAGGCTTGGGTTAGACACATAACACAATAGAGCTGGACACAAGGCTTGGGTTAGACACATAACACAATAGAGCTGGACACAAGGCTTGGGTTAGACACCTAACACAATAGAGCTGGACCCAAGGCTTGGGTTAGACACCTAACACAATAGAGCTGGACACAAGGCTTGGGTTAGACACGTAACACAATAGAGCTGGACACACGGTTTGGGTTAGACACGTAACACAATAGAGCTAGACACAAGGCTTGGGTTAGACATGTAACACAATAGAGCTAGACACAAGGCTTGGGTTAGACACAATAGAGCTGGACACAAGGCTTGGGTTAGACACGTAACACAATAGAGCTGGACACAAGGCTTGGGTTAGACACTTAACACAATAGAGCTGGACACACGGTTTGGGTTAGACGAGTAACACAATAGAGCTGGACACAAGGCTTGGGTTAGACGAGTAACACAATAGAGCTGGACACAAGGCTTGGGTTAGACACTTAACACAATAGAGCTAGACACAAGGCTTGGGTTGGGACACTTAACACAATAGAGCTGGACACAAGGCTTGTGTTAGACACCTAACACAATAGAGATGGACACAAGGCTTGGGTTAGACACGTAACACAATAGAGATGGACACAAGGCTTGGGTTAGACACCTAACACAATAGAGCTGGACACGAGGCGTGGGTTAGACACCTAACACAATAGAGCTGGACACAAGGCTTGGGTTAGACACGTAACACAACAGAGCTGGACACGAGGCTTGTGTTAGACACCTAACACAATAGAGCTGGACACAAGGCTTGGGTTAGACACCTAACACAATAGAGCTGGACTGAGGCGTGGGTTAGACACCTAACACAATAGAGCTGGACACAAGGCTTGGGTTAGACACGTAACACAACAGAGCTGGACACGAGGCTTGGGTTAGACACCTAACACAACAGAGCTGGACACAAGGCTTGGGTTAGACACCTAACACAATAGAGCTGGACACAAGGCTTGGGTTAGACACGTAACACAACAGAGCTGGACACGAGGCTTGGGTTAGACACGTAACACAACAGAGCTGGACACAAGGCTTGGGTTAGACACTTAACACAATAGAGCTGGACACAAGGCTTGGGTTAGACACGTAACACAACAGAGCTGGACACGAGGCTTGGGTTAGACACGTAACACAACAGAGCTGGACACAAGGCTTGGGTTAGACACGTAACACAATAGAGCTGGACACAAGGCTTGGGTTAGACACCTAACACAATAGAGCTGGACACACGGCTTGGGTTAGACACGTAACACAATAGAGCTGGACACAAGGCTTGTGTTAGACACCTAACACAATAGAGCTGGACACAAGGCTTGTGTTAGACACGTAACACAATAGAGCTGGACACAAGGCTTGGGTTAGACACCTAACACAATAGAGCTGGACACAAGGCTTGGGTTGGGACACTCAATAGTACAGAGCTGGACACAGATTTTTTTGCCTAATATAAGAAGTGGACACTGGACTTGGGTATAAATAATGGATAGTATAATGGTGGCCGCTGGCGTTCAGTACTCACCGGCTTCTCAGCCTTTGGGACCTTCTTATAAAACGTTTTCTCGGCATCTCCAATCCATATGACAGAGGGCTGGAGCTGGCGCGCTACCTGTAGGGACACAAGATGGCGGTCTTGAGAAGGCCGGAGCCAGACACTCACCAGTAGACACGTTTATTCTGCTTTGGTCAGTTATTGTATTACCAGTATGTAATAGTTACACGTGTACAGACCTACACATAATCAGCACATAACATGTAACAGCGTGCTCAGCAGCCCTTGCGTGTGCGTGTACACTTTATATATCACAGGGTCACTGTGAAGTACGGAACTTGCTTATGTGTCCTTGTAAACTAATGAGCTTTCCTTTGGACCTTAACGTATGCACTGTATCTGCCACATTCCCGTTGTACAGATATAAACTTCCTGTACATTTAACATTTCTTCACACTTCAGGAAACTAATTATTGGAAACTAAAATGGCCGAATCCGTGGTGGCAGGAAATACATGTGGAAGTAATAAATCCGAGGCCGCATTATTTTATTACTTTGTTCTCAGGTGCCGTTCTTCTAAAGACGATACTTTGATGACACAGTATTAGAGTATACACCGTCTGTATGAGAGAGAGAGAGAGAGGGAGGGAGAGAGAAAGAGGGAGGGAGAGAGAAAGAGGGAGGGAGGGAGGGAGGGAGGGGAGAGAGAGGAGAGAGAGGGGTGAGAGGGAGGGAGGGAGGGAGGGGAGAGAGAGGGGTGAGAGGGAGAGAGAGGGGTGAGAGGGAGGGAGAGGGAGGGAGGGGGAAAGGGAGAGAGAGAGAGAGAGAGAGAGTAGAGAGAGAAAGGAGAGAGATGGGGGAGAGAGAGAGAGAGAGAGGAGAGAGAGAGAGGAAAGAGGGAGATAAAGAGAGAGAGGCGGGAGAGAGAGGGAGGGAGAGAGAGGGAGGGAGGGAGGGAGGGGAGAGAGGGGTGAGAGGGAGGGAGGGAGGGAGGGAGGGGAGAGGGGGGGAGAGGGGGAGAGAGAGGGAGAGAGAGAGAGAGAGCGAGGGAGGGAGAGAGAGAGAGAGAGGGAGGGAGAGAGAAAGAGGGAGGGAGAGAGAAAGAGGGAGGGAGGGAGGGGTGAGAGGGAGGGAGAGAGAAAGAGGGAGGGAGGGGTGAGAGGGAGGGAGAGAGAGAGAAAGA
>CM050173.1:119353796-119544635 GCA_027410445.1 Discoglossus pictus
TGCTCTATATACATATATAACTGTACTAATATACATACACTGCTCTATATACACATATACTGTACTAATATACATACACTGCTCTATATACATATATACTGTACTAATATACATACACTGCTCTATATACACATATACTGTACTAATATACATACACTGCTCTATATACACCTATACTGTACTAATATACATACACTGCTCTATATACATATATACTGTACTAATATACATACACTGCTCTATATACATATATACTGTACTAATATACATACACTGCCCTATATACATATACTGTACTAATATACATACACTGCTCTATATACACCTATACTGTACTAATATACATACACTGCTCTATATACATTATATACTGTACTAATATACATACACTGCTCTATATACACATATACTGTACTAATATACATACACTGCTCTATATACATTTATACTGTACTAATATACATACACTGCTCTATATACACATATACTGTTACTAATATACAATACACTGCTTATATACATATATACTGTACTAATATACATACACTGCTCTATATACAAATATACTGTACTAATATACATACTCTTCTCTATAACACATATAACTGTACTAATATACATACACTGCTCTATATACATATATACTGTACTAATATACATACACTGCTCTATATACACATTACTGTACTAATATACATACACTGCTTATATACACATATACTGTACTAATATACATACACTGCTCTATATACACCTATACTGTACTAATATACATACACTGCTCTATATACACATATAAGTACTAATAATATACACTGCTCTATATACACATATACTGTACTAATATACATACACTGCTCTATATACACCTATACTGTACTAATATACATACACTGCTCTATATACATCTATACTGTACTAATATACATACAGTGCTCTATATACACATATACTGTACTAGTGTACATACACTGCTCTATATACACATATACTGTACTAATATACTACACTGCTCTATTACACATATACTGTACTAGTGTACATACACTGCTCTATATACACCTATACTGTACTAATATACATACACTGCTCTATATACACATATACTGTACTAGTGTACATACACTGCTCTATATACATATATACTGTACTAATATACATACACTGCTCTATATACACATATACTGTACTAATATACATACACTGCTCTATATACACATATACTGTACTAGTGTACATACACTGCTCTATATACACATATACTGTACTAATATACATACACTGCTCTATATACACATATACTGTACTAATATACATACACTGCTCTATATACACCTATACTGTACTAATATACATACACTGCTCTATATACACATATACTGTACTAATATACATACACTGCTCTATATACACATATACTGTACTAATATACATACACTGCTCTATATACATATATACTGTACTAATATACATACACCGCTCTATATACACATATACTGTACTAATATGCATACAGCTCTATATACACATATACTGTACTAATATACATACACTGCTCTATATACACTATACTGTACTAATATACATACACTGCTCTATATACATATATACTGTACTAATATACATACACTGCTCTATATACATATATACTGTACTAATATACATACACTGCTCTATATACACATATACTGTACTAATATACATACACTGCTCTATATACATATATACTGTACTAATAACATACACTGCTCTATATACACCTATACTGTACTAATATACATACACTGTTCTTATACACATATACTGTACTAGTGTACATACACTGCTCTATATACACTTATACTGTACTATATACATACACTGCTCTATATACATATTACTGTACTAATATACATACACTGCTCTATATACACATATACTGTACTAATATACATACACTGCTCTATATACATATATACTGTACTAATATACATACACTGCTCTATATACATATATACTGTACTAATATACATACACTGCTCTATATACACATATACTGTACTAATATACATACACTGCTCTATATACACATATACTGTACTAATATACATACACTGCTCTATATACACATATACTGTACTAATATACATACAGTGCTCTATATACACATATACTGTACTAATATACATACACTGCTTGATATACATATATACTGTACTAATATACATACACTGCTTTATATACACATATACTGTACTAATATACATACACTGCCCTATATACACATATACTGTACTAATATCATACACTGCTCTATATACACTATACTGTACTAATATACATACACTGCTCTATATACACATATACTGTACTAATATACATACACTGCTCTATATACACATATACTGTACTAATATACATACAGTGCTCTATATACACATATACTGTACTAATATACATACACTGCTTGATATACACATATACTGTACTAATATACATACACTGCTCTATATACACATATACTGTACTAATATACATACACTGCTCTATATACACATATACTGTACTAATATACATACACTGCTCTATATACACATATACTGTACTAGTGTACATACACTGCTCTATATACACATATACTGTACTAATATACATACACTGCTTTATATACACATATACTGTACTAATATACATACACTGCTCTATATACACATATACTGTACTAATATACATACACTGCTCTATATACATATATACTGTACTAATATACATACACTGCTCTATATACACATATACTGTACTAATATACATACACTGCTCTATATACACATATACTGTACTAGTGTACATACACTGCTCTATATACACATATACTGTACTAATATACATACACTGCTTTATATACACATATACTGTACTAATATACATACACTGCTCTATATACACATATACTGTACTAATATACATACGCTGCTCTATATACACATATACTGTACTAATATACATACACTGCTCTATATACATATATACTGTACTAATATACATACACTGCTCTATATACACATATACTGTACTAATATACATACACTTCTCTATATACACATATACTGTACTAATATACATACACTGCTCTATATACATATATACTGTACTAATATACATACACTGCTCTATATACATATATACTGTACTAATATACATACACTTCTCTATATACATATATACTGTACTAATATACATACACTGCTCTATATACATATATACTGTACTAATATACATACACTGCTCTATATACATATATACTGTACTACTATACATACACTGCTCTATATACACATATACTGTACTAATATACATACACTGCTCTATATACATATATACTGTACTAATATACATACACTGCTCTATATACATATATACTGTACTAATACACATACACTGCTCTATATACACATATACTGTACTAATATACATACACTGCTCTATATACACATATACTGTACTAATACACATACACTGCTCTATATACACATATACTGTACTAATACACATACACTGCTCTATATACACATATACTGTACTAATATACATACATACACTGCTCTATATACATATATACTGTACTAATATACATACACTGCTCTATATACACATATACTGTACTAATATACATACACTGCTCTATATACATATATACTGTACTAATATACATACACTGCTCTATATACACATATACTGTACTAATACACATACACTGCTCTATATACACATATACTGTACTAATATACATACACTGCTCTATATACACATATACTGTACTAATATACATACACTGCTCTATATACACATATACTGTATAATGTCACATGCACTGCTCTATATACATATATACTGTACTAATATACATACACTGCTCTAATACACACATATACTGTACTAATATACATACATGCTCTATATACACATATACTGTACTAATATACATACACTTCTCTATATACACATATACTGTACTAATATACATACACTGCTCTATATCATATATACTGTATAATATACATACACTGCTCTATATACATATACTGTACTAATATACATACACTGCTCTATATACACATATACTGTACTAATATACATACGCTGCTCTATATACACATATACTGTACTAATATACATACACTGCTCTATATACACATATACTGTACTAATATACATACACTGCTCTATATACACATATACTGTACTAATTATACATACACTGCTCTATATACACATATACTGTACTTATATACATACACTGCTCTATATACACATATACTGTACTAATATACATACACTGCTCTATATACACATATACTGTACTAATATACATACACTGCTCTATATACACATATACTGTACTAATATACATACACTTCTCTATATACACATATACTGTACTAATATACATACACTCTCTATATATACATTATACTGTACTTATATACATACACTGCTCTATATACATATATACTGTACTAATGTACATGCACTGCTCTAATATACATATATACTGTACTAATATACATACACTTCTCTATATACATATATACTGTACTTATATACATACACTGCTCTATATACACATATACTGTACTAATATACATACGCTGCTCTATATACACATATACTGTACTAATATACATACACTTCTCTATATACATATATACTGTACTAATATACATACACTGCTCTATATACACATATACTGTACTAATATACATACACTTCTCTATATACATATATACTGTACTAATATACATACACTGCTCTATATACACATATACTGTACTAATATACATACACTTCTCTATACACACATATACTGTACTAATATACATACACTCTATATACATATATACTGTACTAATATACATACAACTGCTCTATATACACATATACTGTACTAATATACATACACTGCTCTATATACATATATACTGTACTAATATACATACACTGCTCTATACACATATACTGTACTAGTATACATACACTGCTCTATATACACATATACTGTACTAATATACATACACTGCTCTATATACACATATACTGTACTAATATACATACACTGCTCTATATACACACATATACTGTACTAATATACATACACTGCTCTACATACATATATACTGTACTAATATACACACACTGCTCTATATACACATACACTGTACTAATAAACATACACTGCTCTATATACACATATACTGTACTAATATACATACACTGCTCTATATACATATATACTGTACTAATATACATACACTGCTCTATATACATATATACTGTACTAATATACATACACTGCTCTATATACATATATACTGTACTAATATACATACACTGCTCTATATACATATATACTGTACTAATATACATACACTTCTCTATATACACATATACTGTACTAATATACATACACTTCTCTATATACATATATACTGTACTTATATACATACACTGCTCTATATACATATATACTGTACTAATGTACATGCACTGCTCTATATACATATATACTGTACTAATATACATACACTTCTCTATATACATATATACTGTACTTATATACATACACTGCTCTATATACATATATACTGTACTAATATACATACACTTCTCTATACACATATATACTGTACTAATATACATACGCTGCTCTATATAACACATATACTGTACTTTATACATACATGCTCTATATACACATATACTGTACTAATATACATACACTGCTCTATATACACATATACTGTACTAATATACATACACTGCTCTATATACACATATACTGTAACTAATATACATACACTGCTCTATATACATATATACTGTACATATACATACATGCTCTATATACACATATACTGTACTAATATACATACACTTCTTTATATACACATATACTGTACTAATATACATACACTGCTCTATATACATATATACTGTACTAATATACATACACTGCTCTATATACACATTACTGTACTAATATACATACACTGCTCTATATACACATATACTGTACTAATATACATACACTGCTCTATATACATATATACTGTACTAATATACATACACTGCTCTATATACATATATACTGTACTAATATACATACACTGCTCTATATACACATATACTGTACTAATATACATACACTGCTCTATATACACATATACTGTACTAATATACATACAGTGCTCTATATACACATATACTGTACTAATATACATACACTGCTCTATATACACATATACTGTACTAATATACATACAGTGCTCTATATACACATATACTGTACTAATATACATACACTGCTCTATATACACATATACTGTACTAGTGTACATACGCTGCTCTATATACACATATACTGTACTAATATACATACACTGCTCTATATACATATATACTGTACTAATATACATACACTGCTCTATATACACATATACTGTACTAATATACATACACTTCTCTCTATACACATATACTGTACTAATATACATACACTGCTCTATATACACATATACTGTACTAATATACATACACTTCTCTATATACATATATACTGTACTAATATACATACACTGCTCTATATACATATATACTGTACTAATATACATACACTGCTCTATATACATATATACTGTACTACTATACATACACTGCTCTATATACACATATACTGTACTAATATACATACACTGCTCTATATACATATATACTGTACTAATATACATACACTGCTCTATATATATACTGTACTAATACACATACACTGCTCTATATACATATACTGTACTAATATACATACACTGCTCTATATACATATATACTGTACTAATATACATACACTGCTCTATATACACATATACTGTACTAATATACATACACTGCTCTATACACATATACTGTACTAATATACATACACTTCTCTATATACACATATACTGTACTAATATACATACACTGCTCTATATACATATATACTGTACTAATATACATACACTGCTCTATATACACATATACTGTACTAATATACATACACTGCTCTATATACACATATACTGTACTATATACATACACTTCTCTATATACACATATACTGTACTAATATAATACACTCTGCTCTATATAATATATACTGTACTAATATACATACACTGCTCTATATACACATATACTGTACTAATATACATACACTGCTCTATATACACATATACTGTACTAATATACATACGCTGCTCTATATACACATATACTGTACTAATATACATACACTGCTCTATATACACATATACTGTACTAATATACATACACTGCTCTATATACACATATACTGTACTAATATACATACACTGCTCTATACACATATACTGTACTAATATACATACACTGCTCTATATACACATATACTGTACTAATATACATACACTGCTCTATATACACATATACTGTACTAATATACATACACTTCTCTATATACACATATACTGTACTAATATACATACACTTCTCTATATACACATATACTGTACTTATATACATACACTGCTCTATATACATATATACTGTACTAATGTACATGCACTGCTCTATATACATATATACTGTACTAATATACATACATTCTCTATATACATATATACTGTACTTATATACATACACTGCTCTATATACACATATACTGTACTAATATACATACACTGCTCTATATACACATATACTGTACTAATATACATACACTGCTCTATATACACATATACTGTACTAATATACATACACTGCTCTATATACACATATACTGTACTAATATACATACACTGCTCTATATACACATATACTGTACTAATATACATACATGCTCTATATACACATATACTATACTAATATACATACACTTCTCTATATACATATATACTGTACTAATATACATACACTGCTATATATACATATATACTGTACTAATATACATACACTGCTCTATATACACATATACTGTACTAATATACATACACTTCTCTATATACATATATACTGTACTAATATACATACACTTCTCTATATACATATATACTGTACTAATATACATACACTGCTCTATATACACATATACTGTACTAATATACATACACTGCTCTATATACATATATACTGTACTAATATACATACACTGCTCTATATACACATATACTGTACTAATATACATACACTTCTCTATACACACATATACTGTACTAATATACATACACTGCTCTATATACTATATACTGTACTAATATACATACACTGCTCTATATACACATATACTGTACTAATATACATACACTGCTCTATATACATATATACTGTACTAATATACATACACTGCTCTATATACACATATACTGTACTAGTATACATACACCTGCTCTACATACATATATACTGTACTAATATACACACACTGCTCTATATACACATATACTGTACTAATAAACATACACTGCTCTATATACACATATACTGTACTAATATACATACACTGCTCTATATACATATACTGTACTAATATACATACACTGCTCTATATACATATATACTGTACTAATATACATACACTGCTCTATATACATATACTGTACTAATATACATACACTTCTCTATATACACATATACTGTACTAATATACATACACTTCTCTATATACATATATACTGTACTTATATACATACACTGCTCTATATACACATATACTGTACTAATATACATACACTGCTCTATATACACATATACTGTACTAATATACATACACTTCTCTATATACACATATACTGTACTAGTATACATACACTTCTCTATATACATATATGCTGTACTTATATACATACACTGCTCTATATACATATATACTGTACTAATGTACATGCACTGCTCTATATACATATATACTGTACTAATATACATACACTTCTCTATATACATATATACTGTACTTATATACATACACTGCTCTATATACATATATACTGTACTAATATACATACACTTCTCTATACACATATATACTGTACTAATATACATACGCTGCTCTATATACACATATACTGTACTTATATACATACACTGCTCTATATACACATATACTGTACTAATATACATACACTGCTCTATATACACATATACTTGTACTAATATACATACACTGCTCTATACACATATACTGTACTAATATACATACACTGCTCTATATACATATATACTGTACTAATATACATACACTGCTCTATATACACATATACTGTACTAATATACATACACTTCTTTATATACACATATACTGTACTAATATACATACACTGCTCTATATACATATATACTGTACTAATATACATACACTGCTCTATATACATATATACTGTACTAATATACATACACTGCTCTATATACACATATACTGTACTAATATACATACACTGCTCTATATACATATACTGTACTAATATACATACACTGCTCTATATACATATATACTGTACTAATATACATCACACTGCTCTATATACACATATACTGTACTAATATACATACGCTGCTCTATATACATATATACTGTACTAATATACATACATGCTCTATATCATATATACTGTACTAAAATACATACACTGCTCTATATACACAATATACTGTACTAATATACATACACTGCTCTATATACATATATACTGTACTAAGTATACATACACTGCTCTATATACACATATACTGTACTAATATACATACACTGCTCTATATACACCTATACTGTACAAATATACATACACTGCTCTATATACATTAATATACTGTACTAATATACATACACTGCTCTATATACAATATATACTGTACTAATATACATACACTGCCCTATATACATATAATACTGTACTAATATATCATACACTGCTCTATATAACACCTATACATGTACTAATATACATACACTGCTCTATATACAAATATACTGTACTAATATACATACACTGCTCGTATATACACATATACTGGGTACTAATATACATGACACTGCTCTATATACATATATACTAGCCTAGGTGTTGGTTAGGTAAGGGTGGGGGGGTGGGTATATACATACAATGCTCTATATACACATATACTGTACCTAATATACATACACTGCTCTTATACATATATTACTGGTACTGGATAATATACATACACTGCTGCTAGATAGCACATATACTTGTACTAATATACATACACTGTCTCTATATACACATTACTGTACTAATATACATACACTGCTCTATATACATATATACTGTCTAATAGTACATTACACTGCTCTATATACACATATCTGTACATAATATACATACACTGCTCTATATACACATATACTGTATCTAATATACATACACTGCTTCTATATACACCTATACTGTACAAATATACATACACTGCTCTATATACACATTACTGTACTAATATACATACACTTGCTTCTATATACACAATATACTTGTATCTAATATACATACACTGCTCTATATACACCTATACTGTACTAATATACATACACTGCTCTATATACATCTATACTGTACTAATATACATACAGTGCTCTATATACACATATACTGTACTAGTGTACATACACTGCTCTATATACACATATACTGTACTAATATACATACACTGCTCTATATACACATATACTGTACTAGTGTACATACACTGCTCTATATACACCTATACTGTACTAATATACATACACTGCTCTATATACACATATACTGTACTAGTGTACATACACTGCTCTATATACATATATACTGTACTAATATACATACACTGCTCTATATACACATATACTGTACTAATATACATACACTGCTCTATATACACATATACTGTACTAGTGTACATACACTGCTCTATATACACATATACTGTACTAATATACATACACTGCTCTATATACACATATACTGTACTAATATACATACACTGCTCTATATACACCTATACTGTACTAATATACATACACTGCTCTATATACACATATACTGTACTAATATACATACACTGCTCTATATACACATATACTGTACTAATATACATACACTGCTCTATATACATATATACTGTACTAATATACATACACCGCTCTATATACACATATACTGTACTAATATGCATACACTGCTCTATATACACATATACTGTACTAATATACATACACTGCTCTATATACACATATACTGTACTAATATACATACACTGCTCTATATACATATATACTGTACTAATATACATACACTGCTCTATATACATATATACTGTACTAATATACATACACTGCTCTATATACACATATACTGTACTAATATACATACACTGCTCTATATACATATATACTGTACTAATATACATACACTGCTCTATATACACCTATACTGTACTAATATACATACACTGTTCTATATACACATATACTGTACTAGTGTACATACACTGCTCTATATACACATATACTGTACTAATATACATACACTGCTCTATATACATATATACTGTACTAATATACATACACTGCTCTATATACACATATACTGTACTAATATACATACACTGCTCTATATACATATATACTGTACTAATATACATACACTGCTCTATATACATATATACTGTACTAATATACATACACTGCTCTATATACACATATACTGTACTAATATACATACACTGCTCTATATACACATATACTGTACAAAATACATACACTGCTCTATATACACATATACTGTACTAATATACATACAGTGCTCTATATACACATATACTGTACTAATATACATACACTGCTTGATATACATATATACTGTACTAATATACATACACTGCTTTATATACACATATACTGTACTAATATACATACACTGCCCTATATACACATATACTGTACTAATATACATACACTGCTCTATATACACATATACTGTACTAATATACATACACCTGCTCTATATACACATAACTGTACTAATATTCATACAACTGCTCTATGATACACATATACTGTACTAATATACATACAGTGCTCTATATACACATATACTGTACTAATATACATACACTGCTTGATATACACATATACTGTACTAATATACATACACTGCTCTATATACACATATACTGTACTAATATACATACACTGCTCTAGTATACACATATACTGTACTAATATACATACACTGCTCTATATACACATATACTGTACTAGTGGTACATACAACTGCTCTATATACACATATTACTGTACTAATATACATACACTGCTTTATATACACATATACTGTACTATTATACATAACACTGCTCTATATACACATATACTGTACTAATATACATACACTGCTCTAGTATACATATATACTGTACTAATATACATACACTGCTCTATATACACATATACTGTACTAATATACATTACACTGCTCTAGTATACACATATACTGTACTAGGGTTACCATACACTGCCTCTATATACACATATTACTGTACTAATATACATACACTGCTTTATATACACATATACTGTACTAAGTATACATACACTGCTCTATATACACATATACTGTACTAATATACATACGCTGCTCTATATACACATATACTGTACTAATATACATAACACTGCTCTATATACATATATACTGTACTAATATACTACACTGCACTATATACACATATACTGTACTAATATACATACACTTCTCTATATACACATATAGCTGTACTAACTATACATACACTGCTGCTATATACATATATTACTGTAGCTAATATACATACACTGCTCTATATACATATATGACTTGTACTAATATACATACACTTCTCTATAAACATATATACGTGTACTAATATACATACACTGCTCTATATAACATATATACTGTACTAATATACATACACTGCTTCCTATATACATATATACTGTACTACTATACACATACACTGCTCTATATACAGCGATATACTGTACTAATATACATACACTGTCTCTATATACATATTAGTCTGTACTAATATACATACACTGCTCTATATACATATATACTGTACTAATACACATACACTGCTCTATATACACATATACTGTACTAATATACATACACTGCTCTATATACACATATACTGTACTAATACACATACACTGCTCTATATACACATATACTGTACTAATACACATACACTGCTCTATATACACATATACTGTACTAATATACATACACTGCTCTATATACATATATACTGTACTAATATACATACACTGCTCTATATACACATATACTGTACTAATATACATACACTGCTCTATATACATATATACTGTACTAATATACATACACTGCTCTATATACACATATACTGTACTAATACACATACACTGCTCTATATACACATATACTGTACTAATATACATACACTGCTCTATATACACATATACTGTACTAATATACATACACTGCTCTATATACACATATACTGTACTAATGTACATGCACTGCTCTATATATACATATATACTGTACTAATATACATACACTGCTCTATATACACATATACTGTACTAATATACATACACTGCTCTATATACACATATACTGTACTAATATACATACACTGCTCTATATACACATATACTGTACTAATATACATACAAGTGCTCTATATACATATATACTGTACTAATATACATACACTGCTCTATATACACATATACTGTACTAATATACATACACTGCTCCTATATACACATATACTGTACTAATATACATACGCTGCTCTATATACACTATATACTGTACTAATATACATACACTGCTCTATATACACATATACTGTACTAATATACATACACTGCTCTCTATATCACAATATACTGTCACTAATATACATACACTGCTCTATATACACATATACTGTACTAATATACATACACTGCTCTATATACACATATACTGTACTAATATACATACACTGCTCTATATACACATATACTGTACTAATATACATACACTGCTCTAATATACACTATACTGTACTAATATACATACACTTCTCTATATACACATATACTGTACTAATATACATACACTTCTCTATATACATATATACTGTACTTATATACATACACTGCTCTATATACATATATACTGTACTAATGTACATGCACTGCTCTATATACATATATACTGTACTAATATACATACACTTCTCTATATACATATATACTGTACTTATATACATACACTGCTCTATATACACATATACTGTACTAATATACATACGCTGCTCTATATACACATATACTGTACTAATATACATACACTTCTCTATATACATATATACTGTACTAATATACATACACTGCTCTATATACACATATACTGTACTAATATACATACACTTCTCTATATACATATATACTGTACTAATATACATACACTGCTCTATATACACATATACTGTACTAATATACATACACTTCTCTATACACACATATACTGTACTAATATACATACACTGCTCTATATACATATATACTGTACTAATAATATACATACACTGCTCTATATACACATATACTGTACTAATATACATACACTGCTCTATATACATATATACTGTACTAATATACATACACTGCTCTATATACAACATATACTGTACTAGTATACATACACTGCTCTTATATACATATATACTGTACTAATATACACTACACTGCTCTATATACACATATACTGTACTAATATACATACACTGCTCTAGATACACCATATACTGTACTAATATTACATACACTGCTCTCTATAACATATATACTGTACTAATATACACACACTGCTCTATATACACTATATACTGTACTAATATACATACACTGCTCTATATACACATATACTGTACTAATATACATACACTGCTCTATATACATATATACTGTACTAATATACATACACTGCTCTATATACACATATACTGTATACTAATATACATACACTGCTCTATATACATATATACTGTACTAATATACATACACTGCTCTATATACACATATACTGTACTAATATACATACACTTCTCTATACACATATACTGTACTAATATACATACACTTCTCTATATACATATATACTGTACTTATATACATACACTGCTCTATATACATATATACTGTACTAATGTACATGCACTGCTCTATATATATACTGTACTAATATACATACACTTCTCTATATACATATATACTGTACTTATATACATACACTGCTCTATATACATATATACTGTACTAATATACATACACTTCTCTATACACATATATACTGTACTAATATACATACGCTGCTCTATATACACATATACTGTACTTATATAAATACATGCTCTATATACACATATACTGTACTAATATACATACACTGCTCTATATACACATATACTGTACTAATATACATACACTGCTCTATATACACATATACTGTACTAATATACATACACTGCTCTATATACATATATACTGTACTAATATACATACACTGCTCTATATACACATATACTGTACTAATATACATACACTTCTCTATATACACATATACTGTACTAATATACATACACTGCTCTATATACATATATACTGTACTAATATACATACACTGCTCTATATACATATACTGTACTAATATACATACACTGCTCTATATACACATATACTGTACTAATATACATACACTGCTCTATATACATATATACTGTACTAATATACATACACTGCTCTATATACATATATACTGTACTAATATACATACACTGCTCTATATACACATATACTGTACTAATATACATACACTGCTCTATATACACATATACTGTACTAATATACATACAGTGCTCTATATACACATATACTGTACTAATACATACACTGCTCTATATACACATATACTGTACTAATATACATACAGTGCTCTATATACACATATACTGTACTAATATACATACACTGCTCTATATACACATATACTGTACTAGTGTACATACGCTGCTCTATATACACATATACTGTACTAATATACATACACTGCTCTATATACATATATACTGTACTAATATACATACACTGCTCTATATACACATATACTGTACTAATATACATACACTTCTCTCTATACACATATACTGTACTAATATACATACACTGCTCTATATACATATATACTGTACTAATATACATACACTGCTCTATATACATATATACTGTACTAATATACATACACTGCTCTATATACATATATACTGTACTAATATACATACACTGCTCTATATACATATATACTGTACTACTATACATACACTGCTCTATATACACATATACTGTACTAATATACATACACTGCTCTATATACATATATACTGTACTAATATACATACACTGCTCTATATACATATATACTGTACTAATACACATACACTGCTCTATATACACATATACTGTACTAATATACATACACTGCTCTATATACATATATACTGTACTAATATACATACACTGCTCTATATACACACATATACTGTACTAATATACATACACTGCTCTATATACACATATACTGTACTAATATACATACACTGCTCTATATACACATATACTGTACTAATATACATACACTGCTCTATATACACTATATACTGTACTAATATACATACACTGCTCTATATACACATATACTGTACTAATATACATACACTGCTCTATATACACACATATACTGTACTAATATACATACACTTCTCTATATACACATATACTGTACTAATATACATACACTGCTCTATATACATATATACTGTACTAATATACATACACTGCTCTATATACACATATACTGTACTAATATACATACACTGCCTCTATATACACATATACTGTACTATAGTACATACTCTGCTCTATATACACATATACTGTACTAATATACATACACTGCTCTATATACACATATACTAGAAACTAAATATACATACACTGCTCTATATACAACATATACATGTACTAATATACATACACTGCTCTATATACACATATACTGTACTAATATACATACACTGCTCTATATACACATATACTGTACTAATATACATACACTGCTCTATATACACATATACTGTACTAATATACATACACTGCTCTATATACACATATACTGTACTAATATACATACACACTGTTCTATATACACATATACTGTACTAATATACCATACACTGCTCTATATACAATATACTGTACTAATATACATACACTGCTCTATATACATATATACTGTACTAATATACATACACTGCTCTATATACACATATACTGTACTAATATACATACACTGCTCTATATACATATATACTGTACTAATATACATACACTGCTCTATATACACATATACTGTACTAATATACATACACTGCTCTATATACATATATACTGTACTAATATACATACACTGCTCTATATACACATATACTGTACTAATATACATACACTGCTCTATATACACATATACTGTACTAATATACATACATACTCTATATACACATATACTGTACTATATACATACACTGCTCTATATACTCATATACTGTACTAATATACATACACTGCTCTATATACACATATACTGTACTAATATACATACACTGCTCTATATACACATATACTGTACTAATATACATACACTGCTCTATATACACACATATACTGTACTAATATACATACACTGCTCTATATACATATATACTGTACTAATATAAATACACTGCTCTATACACACATATACTGTACTAATAAACATACACTGCTCTAAGTATACACATATACTGTACTATATACATACACTGCTCTATATACACATATACTGTACTAATATACATACACTTCTCTATATACACATATACTGTACTAATATACATACACTGCTCTATATACATATATACTGTACTAATATACATACACTGCTCTATATACACATATACTGTACTAATATACATACACTGCTCTATATACATATATACTGTACTAATATACATACACTGCTCTATATACACATATACTGTACTAGTATACATACACTGCTCTACATACATATATACTGTACTAATATACACACACTGCTCTATATACACATATACTGTACTAATAAACATACACTGCTCTATATACACATATACTGTACTAATATACATACACTGCTCTATATACATATATACTGTACTAATATACATACACTGCTCTATATACATATATACTGTACTAATATACATACACTGCTCTATATACATATATACTGTACTAATATACATACACTTCTCTATATACACATATACTGTACTAATATACATACACTTCTCTATATACATATATACTGTACTTATATACATACACTGCTATATATACACATATACTGTACTAATATACATACACTGCTCTATATACACATATACTGTACTAATATACATACACTTCTCTATATACACATATACTGTACTAGTATACATACACTTCTCTATATACATATATGCTGTACTTATATACATACACTGCTCTATAACATATATACTGTACTAATGTACATGCACTGCTCTATATACATATATACTGTACTAATATACATACACTTCTCTATATACATATATACTGTACTTATATACATACACTGCTCTATATACATATATACTGTACTAATATACATACACTTCTCTATACACATATATACTGTACTAATATACATACGCTGCTCTATATACACATATACTGTACTTATATACATACACTGCTATATACACATATACTGTACTAATATACATACACTGCTCTATATACACATATACTGTACTAATATACATACACTGCTCTATAAACACATATACTGTACTAATATACATACACTGCTCTATATACATATATACTGTACTAATATACATACACTGCTCTATATACACATATACTGTACTAATATACATACACTTCTTTATATACACATATACTGTACTAATATACATACACTGCTCTATATACATATATACTGTACTAATATACATACACTGCTCTATACTACATATATACTGTTACTAATATACATACACTGCTCTATATACACATATACTGTACTAATATACATACACTGCTCTATATACATATATATACTGTACTAATATACATACACTGCTCTATATACATATATACTGTACTAATAAACATACACTGCTCTATATACAAATATACTGTACTAATATACATACACATGCCCTATATACACATATACTGTACTAATATACATACACGGCTCTATATACACATATACTGTACTAATATACATACACTGCCTCTATATACACATATACTGTACTAATATACATACACTTCTCTATATACACATATACTGTACTAATATACATACACTGCTCTATATACATATATACTGTACTAATATACATACACTGCTCTATATACACCATATACTGTACTAATATACATACACTTCTTTATATACACATATACTGTACTAATATACATACACTGCTCTATATACACATATACTGTACTAATATACATACACTGCTCTATATACACATATACTGTACTAATATACATACACTGCTCTATATACATATATACTGTACTAATATACATACACTGCTCTATATACAAATATACTGTACTAATATACATACACTGCTCTATATACACATATACTGTACTAATATACATACACTGCTCTATATACACATATACTGTACTAATATACATACACTGCTCTATATACACATATACTGTACTAATATACATACACTGCTCTATATACACATATACTGTACTAATACACATACACTGCTCTATATACACATATACTGTACTAATATACATACACTGCTCTATATACATATATACTGTACTAATATACATACACTGCTCTATATACACACATATACTGTACTAATATACATACACTGCTCTATATACACATATACTGTACTAATATACATACACTTCTCTATATACACATATACTGTACTAATATACATACACTGCTCTATATACATATATACTGTACTAATATACATACACTGCTCTATATACACATATACTGTACTAATATACATACACTGCTCTATATACACACATATACTGTACTAATATACATACACTTCTCTATATACACATATACTGTACTAATATACATACACTGCTCTATATACATATATACTGTACTAATATACATACACTGCTCTATATACACATATACTGTACTAATATACATACACTGCTCTATATACACATATACTGTACTAATATACATACGCTGCTCTATATACACATATACTGTACTAATATACATACACTGCTCTATATACACATATACTGTACTAATATACATACACTGCTCTATATACACATATACTGTACTAATATACATACACTGCTCTATATACACATATACTGTACTTATATACATACACTGCTCTATATACACATATACTGTACTAATATACATACACTGCTCTATATACACATATACTGTACTAATATACATACACTTCTCTATATACACATATACTGTACTAATATACATACACTTCTCTATATACACATATACTGTACTTATATACATACACTGCTCTATATACATATATACTGTACTAATGTACATGCACTGCTCTATATACATATATACTGTACTAATATACATACACTTCTCTATATACATATATACTGTACTTATATACATACACTGCTCTATATACACATATACTGTACTAATATACATACACTGCTCTATATACACATATACTGTACTAATATACATACACTGCTCTATATACACATATACTGTACTAATATACATACACTGCTCTATATACACATATACTGTACTAATATACATACACTGCTCTATATACACATATACTGTACTAATATACATACACTGCTCTATATACACATATACTATACTAATATACATACACTGCTCTATATACATATATACTGTACTAATATACATACACTGCTCTATATACATATATACTGTACTAATATACATACACTGCTCTATATACACATATACTGTACTAATATACATACACTTCTCTATATACATATATACTGTACTAATATACATACACTTCTCTATATACATATATACTGTACTAATATACATACACTGCTCTATATACACATATACTGTACTAATATACATACACTTCTCTATATACATATATACTGTACTAATATACATACACTGCTCTATATACACATATACTGTACTAATATACATACACTTCTCTATACACACATATACTGTACTAATATACATACACTGCTCTATATACATATATACTGTACTAATATACATACACTGCTCTATATACACATATACTGTACTAATATACATACACTGCTCTATATACATATATACTGTACTAATATACATACACTGCTCTATATACACATATACTGTACTAGTATACATACACTGCTCTACATACATATATACTGTACTAATATACACACACTGCTCTATATACACATATACTGTACTAATAAACATACACTGCTCTATATACACATATACTGTACTAATATACATACACTGCTCTATATACATATATACTGTACTAATATACATACACTGCTCTATATACATATATACTGTACTAATATACATACACTGCTCTATATACATATATACTGTACTAATATACATACACTTCTCTATATACACATATACTGTACTAATATACATACACTTCTCTATATACATATATACTGTACTTATATACATACACTGCTATATATACACATATACTGTACTAATATACATACACTGCTCTATATACACATATACTGTACTAATATACATACACTTCTCTATATACACATATACTGTACTAGTATACATACACTTCTCTATATACATATATGCTGTACTTATATACATACACTGCTCTATATACATATATACTGTACTAATGTACATGCACTGCTCTATATACATATATACTGTACTAATATACATACACTGCTCTATATACACATATACTGTACTAATATACATACACTTCTCTATATACATATATACTGTACTTATATACATACACTGCTCTATATACATATATACTGTACTAATATACATACACTTCTCTATACACATATATACTGTACTAATATACATACGCTGCTCTATATACACATATACTGTACTTATATACATACACTGCTCTATATACACATATACTGTACTAATATACATACACTGCTCTATATACACATATACTGTACTAATATACATACACTGCTCTATATACACATATACTGTACTAATATACATACACTGCTCTATATACATATATACTGTACTAATATACATACACTGCTCTATATACACATATACTGTACTAATATACATACACTTCTTTATATACACATATACTGTACTAATATACATACACTGCTCTATATACATATATACTGTACTAATATACATACACTGCTCTATATACATATATACTGTACTAATATACATACACTGCTCTATATACACATATACTGTACTAATATACATACACTGCTCTATATACATATATACTGTACTAATATACATACACTGCTCTATATACATATATACTGTACTAATAAACATACACTGCTCTATATACACATATACTGTACTAATATACATACACTGCCCTATATACACATATACTGTACTAATATACATACACTGCTCTATATACACATATACTGTACTAATATACATACACTGCTCTATATACACATATACTGTACTAATATACATACACTTCTCTATATACACATATACTGTACTAATATACATACACTGCTCTATATACATATATACTGTACTAATATACATACACTGCTCTATATACACATATACTGTACTAATATACATACACTTCTTTATATACACATATACTGTACTAATATACATACACTGCTCTATATACACATATACTGTACTAATATACATACACTGCTCTATATACACATATACTGTACTAATATACATACACTGCTCTATATACATATATACTGTACTAATATACATACACTGCTCTATATACACATATACTGTACTAATATACATACACTGCCCTATATACACATATACTGTACTAATATACATACACTGCTCTATATACACATATACTGTACTAATATACATACACTGCTCTATATACACATATACTGTACTAATATACATACACTTCTCTATATACACATATACTGTACTAATATACATACGCTGCTCTATATACATATATACTGTACTAATATACATACGCTTCTCTATATACATATATACTGTACTAATATACATACGCTGCTCTATATACACATATACTGTACTAATATACATACTCTTCTCTATATACATATATACTGTACTAATATACATACACTGCTCTATATACATATATACTGTACTAATATACATACACTTCTCTATATACATATATACTGTACTAATATACATACACTGCTCTATATACACATATACTGTACTAATATACATACACTTCTCTATATACATATATACTGTACTAATATACATACACTGCTCTATATACACATATACTGTACTAATATACATACACTGCTCTATATACACATATACTGTACTAATATACATACACTTCTCTATACACACATATACTGTACTAATATACATACACTGCTCTATATACATATATACTGTACTAATATACATACGCTGCTCTATATACACATATACTGTACTAATGTACATGCACTGCTCTATATACATATATACTGTACTAATATACATACACTGCTCTATATACACATATATACTGTACTTATATACATACACTGCTCTATATACACATATATTGTACTAATATACATACACTGCTCTATATACACATATACTGTACTAATATACATACACTGCTCTATATACACATATACTGTACTAATATACATACGCTGCTCTATATACACATATACTGTACTAATACACATACACTGCTCTATATACATATATACTGTACTAATATACATACACTGATCTATATACACATATACTGTACTAATATACATACACTGCTCTATATACATATATACTGTACTAATATACATACACTGCTTTATATACACATATACTATACTAATATACATACACTGCTCTATATACACATATACTGTACTAATGTACATGCACTGCTCTATATACACATATACTGTACTAATATACATACACTGCTCTATATACATATATACTGTACTAATACACATACACTGCTCTATATACACATATACTGTACTAATATACATACACTGCTCTATATACACATATACTGTACTAATGTACATGCACTGCTCTATATACACATATACTGTACTAATATACATACACTGCTCTATATGCATATATACTGTACTAATATACATACACTGCTCTATATACACATATACTGTACTAATACACATACACTGCTCTATATACATATATACTGTACTAATGTACATGCACTGCTCTATATACATATATACTGTACTAATGTACATACACTGCTCTATATACACATATACTGTACTAATGTACATGCACTGCTCTATATACATATATACTGTACTAATATACATACACTGCTCTATATACACATATACTGTACTAATATACATACACTGCTCTATATACACATATATACTGTACTAATGTACATGCACTGCTCTATATACATATATACTGTACTAATGTACATGCACTGCTCTATATACACATATACTGTACTAATATACATACACTGCTCTATATACACATATACTGTACTAATATACATACACTGCTCTATATACACATATACTGTACTAATATACATACACTGCTCTATATACACATACTGTACTAGTGTACATACACTGCTCTATATACACATACTGTACTAGTGTACATACACTGCTCTATATACACATATACTGTACTAATATACATACACTGCTCTATATACACATATACTGTACTAATATACATACACTGCTCTATATACACATACTGTACTAGTATACATACACTGCTCTATATACACATATACTGTACTAATATACATACACTGCTCTATATACACATATACTCTACTAATATACATACACTGCTCTATATACACATATACTGTACTAATATACATACACTGCTCTATATACACATATACTGTACTAATATACATACACTGCTCTATATACACATATACTGTACTAATATACATACACTGCTCTATATACACATATACTGTACTAATAAACATACACTGCTCTATATACACATATACTGTACTAATATACATACACTGCTCTATATACACATACTGTACTAGTATTCATACACTGCTCTATATACACATATACTGTACTAATATACATACACTGCTCTATATACACATACTGTACTAGTGTACATACACTGCTCTATATACACATATACTGTACTAATATACATACACTGCTCTATATACATATATACTGTACTAATATACATACACTGCTCTATATACACATATACTGTAATAATATACATACACTACTCTATATACACATATATACTGTACTAATATACATACACTGCTCTATATACATATATACTGTACTAATATACATACACTGCTCTATATACACATATACTGTACTAATATACATACACTGCTCTATATACATATATACTGTACTAATATACATACACTGCTCTATATACACATATACTGTACTAATATACATACACTTCTCTATATACACATATATACTGTACTAATATACATACACTGCTCTATATACATATATACTGTACTAATATACATACACTGCTCTATATACATATATACTGTACTAATATACATACACTGCTCTATATACACATATACTGTACTAATATACATACACTGCTCTATATACACATATACTCTACTAATATACATACACTGCTCTATATACACATATACTGTACTAATATGCATACACTGCTCTATATACACATATACTGTACTAATATGCATACACTGCTTTATATACACATATACTGTACTAATATACATACACTGCTCTATATACACATATACTGTACTAATATACATACACTGCTCTATATACACATATACTGTACTAATATACATACACTGCTCTATATACACATATACTGTACTAATATACATACACTGCTCTATATACACATATACTGTACTAATATACATACACTGCTCTATATACAGATATACTGTACTAATATACATACACTGCTCTATATATACACATATACTGTACTAATATACATACACTTCTCTATATACACATATACTGTACTAATATACATACACTGCTCTATATACACATATACTGTACTAATATACATACACTGCTCTATATACACATATACTGTACTAATATACATACACTGCTCTATATACACATATACTGTACTAATATACATACACTGCTCTATATACACATATACTGTACTAATATACATACACTGCTCTATATACACATATACTGTACTAATATACATACACTGCTCTATATACACATATACTGTACTAATATACATACACTGCTTTATATACATATATACTGTACTAATATACATACACTGCTCTATATACACATATACTGTACTAGTGTACATACACTGCTTTATATACACATATACTGTACTAGGAAACATACACTGTTTATATCACATATTATAATTGTCGACTACGAGGTGTCGTCACGCTTCTCGTGGTCTTACGACTTAGCGATGAGCGCCAAAGGCGCTCATTGCCTGCAAGCCTTGCGAGGCGAGCTGTTAAACCACTAAAACGTGCAGCACAGGCGATGAACGCCAAGAGAGGCGAGCAGTGGAGGTAATGAAACACGCGGGGCTTAGCCTACAAACACTTACAAAACGCGTGATCGCTTTAGGCTGCAAGTAGTTGACAAACGGAGGACTTAGAAAAAAAAATACGAGGCGCGGGACTTGGTTAACCAAGTTAACGTGCGAAGCGTGCAAACCAAAAAACAAGAAAAACACAAGAAATACAAAAACAGACACAACAAAAACATCACACATAGCACGGGCGAACAGCCAGGACGTCTGCCAGTGATGTGAATCGCAAAGTGTTTCGGCACTTAAAAATCGTCTTAGCGAGGCGAAAAAAATGAAAATGAGGCTACACGACCCCGAATCGCGCAAAACACAGCCAGCGACGTACGCAGTTGAAAAATACTAATAGGAAGGACGCAAAATGTTTGCAAAACGCGTAAAACATAGTCCAACACTAACTTACACATTTACACAGTAAGATTCTGAAATGGAGGATTTCCTGCCTAAAGCAATGGTTTTGTATCGCGCACGCAGCCTGTATAGAGGGCACACTTGCCACAGAACTGACACTTTCTCCTCAGGTGATGACATTTTCTGTTGCCGGAATATCAGAGATTGTTAGCTCTTCAGGATACTGATTGCTGAATATTAAATACAAATAGGTAAAATACATTAATAATCATTAATAAATAAATAATTAATAAATTAATTATTTTTGAAAAATATATATATTATTAGTTAAAAAAATTGAGCAACAAAGTTATAATTTACACTTGCTTTAGTTTAGCAATACTTTCATGCTTAGCTGTTTGTAATATATTAGTTGAATAATTAATTACTAATGTACATTAATGTATTAATTATTAATTAGTAATAATTATGAAAAAAATGTATAACATTTTAAACTGCGTAAAGTTTATTAATACATTAATGCTTAACTCTTTCTAATATATTTAGACATTGATTCATTAATTATTAATGTACATTATTTAATTAAATAATTATTTGTAATCACTATGAACAACAAATCACATATATAGTTCTCAGCAGCGCCACCTTGCCAAAATCCGTTGGTAACGCAACGTTAAAACTGCGGGATTGCAAAGCTAGCCCGCTGCAACTTTGGCCCTCTCGCTGGTGGAGATGAGCACCGTAGGCTCTTATTCCTACGACCCGGTGCAACTTAGGCAGGGAGCGCTGAACGCGTTCTCTTAGCTGGTGGAAATGAACAGCGGGCTTGCGAAACGTGCCCGCCGCAACTGCAGCCCTTGAGCTGGTGGAGATGATCACCATAGGCGTTCATCCCTACGACCCTGTACGACTTAGGCGGTGAGCACCGCCGGCGCTCACTTTGCTGGTGGAGATGAGCGCCGTAGGCGCTCATCCCTACGACTCCGTACGACTTGCGCATCATACCTACAACCCACATGAACTACACATCAATGCAGAACTCAAATACACAGTTCGCAGTGCAACACCCTTAGCACTTTGAAAAAAACGCCTTGCGCATCATACCTACAACCCGCGGAACTACACATCCACACAAAACTCAAATACACAATTGAAAGTGCGAGACCCGTAGCACTTTGAAAAAATCGCCTATAAAAAATTACGGCCTGTAACACTTACAAAAGGAAACTGCCACTTAGAAAAAAAAAATAAGAGCCGCACAAATACGAACTTAACAACCCCACCACGCCCTTTGAAAAACACGCAAAATACAAACTAAAATAAAAAAAAAATACACACACAGCAAGGGGAGACGTCTGGGAATGAGGTTACACGACAATTTAAATACAATTTAAAGATCTTCGACACTCGAAAATCCCTGAAGCGAGAGAAAAAATAGGCGCCGATAAAAACGAAAGCGAGGCTACACGACCCCTAAGCACGCAAAACACGCTAAATACACTATTAGGAAGGACGCTAAATGCTCCACACACTCCTAACACATACACAATCGCCGCCATTTTACACTAACTGCAAACTAATAACATTACCATTACAAAATGCGGAACTACATAGCTAAACAAACGGTTTCCCCTCGCGCACGCAGCCTATTTACACTTCACACTGCGCACATTGCTGACACTTACACTTCAGCTCACCAACAGTGAAAATCTACATTGTATGCTGCAGGAACATCAAAACAGATTGTTAGCTCTTCAGCATGTTGCTTTCTGCATATATTAATTACAAATAGGTAAAGTATATTAATTTATAACTTTACAAATTAATTAATTAACATTACAAAATACATAGACATCAATAAATAAAATAAACAGAATCACAATAAACGTTAAAGGCTCTCAGTGTGCGCCTCACAAGGAGCGCCAACAATGTTTTGATTTGATTATATGCTCAAAAACATTATTTCTTTATAAGGTGTTAAGTTTGTTTTTTGCCATGTACTAAACCCCTGTACAGCGCTACGGAATATGTTGGCGCAATATAAATAAAGAAAATAATAATAATGAGCACAACTACACCAGGGGAGAGACTCGCAATGCGCACCGAAAGGCCATCAGCGCAGACCTTGCAATGAGAGCCAAAAGAGCTCTCATAACCAAAAATATATCAACCAAGAGGCTTGCAATGAAAGCCGAAGGCGCTCATTGCGAGCCACGCAATGAGCGCCAAAGGTGCTCAGCGCGTGGCTCACAATAAGCACCGAAGGTACTCACACAACCAAAAGACTTACTTTGTGTACCAAACAGCATTACCTGCCTTACAATTCTATTGCTGTCATTTTGTGACAAGCAAGTCACTAGTATTCTATATTTTACAATGCGTTTACTTTAATAATATATTAATGCTTAGCTCTTTAGAATACATTAAGGCATTGATTAATTGATTATTAATGTACATTAATTTATTAAATATTAATTAGGACCACAAACAATATGTATATTTTACTATGCACTGATATATCCGTGTTGCTGATGATCGCCTGATAGGGATGAAGCCAAATATTACAAATGCTTTCCATCTTATTTGACAGTTTCATTGTTTCTGCAGCTGACTCAACACAGAGAGTGACGTTTGCAGCCTTTGAACAGCATAAAGATCACCTTTACAGGTATATCATTTAATTATGTTCTTATGGAACAAAAAAGGATTAAGTATTTTTATTTTGAATTGATGACAGTTATTGATTAACGTATATTAATATATTAATCACATATAATAGTGGTCAAACTGCAAGACTTCGTCACGCTTTGCAAGCTTGCAAAGCGTGTTCGCCAGTTCTTGGCGCAAATGCGGACCCTCGCACTTTACGGTGCCTCACTTTGTAACAAAACCACCCCACAACAACCGTTAACTCGCATAACTTAGTCCTACTGCGCCTCACCTATCTAACAAAACACTCCACAAAAACTTTAACTCTCCTTCCCCTGTATCTCTCTTTCCCTCCTCCTTCCCCTGTGTCTCTCTTCCCCTCCTCCTCTCCCTACCCTGTGTCTCTCTTCCCCTCCGCCTCTTCCTTCCCTGTGTCTCTCTTCCCCTACTTGTCTCCCTCATTGCCTGCGAGCCAACATTACGAGCCGCGGGACTTAGAAAAAAAAATACCCTAGGTCACAAAACGCACTAATCCCCCGAACCACGCAAACCAAAAAAATCTCACTAATAAACACAATAATAATAATAAAAAACACTCACCCACAGCACGGGGCGACAGCCAGAGGCCGTCTGTAAGTTAGGTTACACATGAATTTAACCCCAAATTCTCCAGTTTTGGCATTCGAAAATCGGCTAAGCAAGAACAAAAATGGCGGCCAAAAATGTTTTAAACGAGGCTCCACAAAACACTGCCAGCCACGTACAACTTAGCCAAGAGATCCGAGATAAGCTCGGAACCCCACATTAACTCCTTGCTACAGTGGTCCGATCGAACCCACAAGGTGTGCCCACATTAAGCCCATACGGGCACCCCGGCATTGTCCTGACATTAACCCTTGCAGTGGGGGGTCAGGATCGTGTCCCCCACTGTATTTAAAAGGTGTTAAGTCCCTGCCGTGAGTCCTTAAAGGGCCCCCACCGACCCCCACTGGCACCTAAAATTAACCCCCCAATGCTGGGGGTCCCCACATTAACCCCACATTAACCCTTGCACTGGGGGGTCCCCGATTGCAAACGATCGGGGACCCCTGCTGCAATCAAAAATTGTATTTCCCGCCTTGCGGGTCCTTAAAGAACTGTAAAGGTTCTTAAAGGACCTGTGATAAAAAAAAAATAACCCTATCACTCATGGGGCTCTATACAGTGCCCTATCAGTCCCTAAATAACGCTGTCACTCATGGGGACAATACAGACACCATAATCCCTTAATTAACCTTGTCACTCATGGGGGTCAATACAGACCCCCATAAGCCCTTCATTAACCCGGTCAATCATAGGGGTCAATACAGACCCCCATAAGCCCTTCATTAACCCTGTCACTCATAAGGGTCAATACAGACCCCCATAAGCCCTTCATTAACCCTGTCACTCATGGGGGTCAATACAGTCCCCCATAAACCCTTAATTAACCCTGTCACTCATGGCGGTCAATAAACCCTCATATGCCCTTAATTAACACTGTCACTCATGAGGGTCAATGAAGACCTCCATAATCCCTTAATTAACCCTGACACTCATTGGGGTCAATAAAGACTCCCATAATCCATTAATTAACACTGTCACTCATAGGGGTCAATACATACCCCCATAAGCCCTTCATTAACCCTGTCACTCATGGGGGTCAATGAAGATCCCCGTAAGCCCTTAATTAACCTGGTCACTCATGGGGGTCAAAGAAGACACCCATAAACCCTTTATTGACACTGTCACTCATGGGGGTCAATACAGACCCCCATAAACCCTTAATTAACCCTGTCACTCATGGGGGTCAATCCAGACCCCCATAAGCCCTGAATTAACCCTGTCAATCATGGGGGTTAATGAAGACCCCCATAATCCCTTTATTAACCCTGCCACTCATGGAGGTCAATACAGACCCCCATAATCCCTTAATTAACCCTGTCACCTATGGCGGTCAATACAGACCTCCATAAGCCAATAATTAACCCTATCAGTCAAATAGGGGTCTATATAGACCCCTATATGACACTAAATTAACCATGTAATAACACTATAAGTGCCATAAGGGTCATCCAGGACCCTCATGACACAAAGTGTGAGCACTATATTATTAACCCTAACTATACCCCATTGACCCAACCCTGGGCCTACTTAACCCTAACAGTACCTATCTAACCCTAACTGGGCTTATTTAACCCTAACTGGGCCTATTTAACCCTACCTGGACCTATTTAACCCCATCTAAGCCTATTTAATCCCGTCTCTTATGTGGGTCTATACAGACCCTCATAAGCCTCTATTTAACCCCATTAGTCCCATAAGGGTATATAAAGACACAGATGCCTGCAGCCAATCACACCGTGAGGGTGTATCCCATTGTGATTGGCTGAAGGCAATATAGCCTTCTGATTGGTTTAAAAAAAGATTGACAGATGCATTAGTCAATCAGAATGGGATATGGGGGTGTATCCCATTCTGATTCGCTTACACCTTGGCTCCTTCTGATTAGCTGAAATTTGGTGTTTTCAGCCAATCAGAAGGTGCCATTGCCAATTTTCTTCTGGAAAAGGCTCTAGGAGGCTTATCAGCGTCGGGGAGGCCCGCAAGTGTGGACCTCCGTTGGTTTTAAAATACCCCCGCTGCCGAGCATTCATTTTTGTTTTTTTAGAGTGCAGATTCTTCCAGGGCCCAGCTGGGGCAGAAGAGGAGGAGGCCAGGGACATTGCGGGGAGGTAAGTTCAATGTATATTATGTGTATTTTATTTTGTGTCTATTTACTACTAATCTAATGTTTATTTTTAACAGGAGCCGCGCCGGAGAAGAAAATAAGGATGGGGACATGCTGGAAAGGTGAGCAGAATATTTAGAATGTTTCTTTATTGTATGTAAATGTGTTGTACTAATTTGTTTTTGTTTTGTTTTTTCCCCAGGAGGCCGATCTGAAGGGACATCTGCAAAGGTAAATGGTCTTATTTATTTTATTTTAGGTTAGATTTAGGGTTTGTGTATGGAGATAGGATTTATTGTATGTTAGATGGGGATGGTATTTTAGATAGATAGGGGGTATAGGTGTATGTTAGATAGGATTTATTGTATTTTAGTTAGTGGGGTATGCATGTATGTTAGATAGGATTTAATGTATTTTAGAGAGTGGGGTATGTGTGCATTTTACATAAGATTTCATGTATTTTAGATAGAGGGTATGTATGTGTTGTAGGTAGGATTTAATGTATTTTAGATGGGGGTGTTGTATTTGATTTGATTTCTATTGTGTTGTAGTGTATATATTTTGTATGTATTTCCTTTTCATGTGTTTATTTATTTATTTGTTTCTGTAGTTGGGGTGGTGTAATGTAGTTTTTTTATTTTCTGTAATGTTGATTTTTAATTTCATGTATTTTAGATAGCGGGTATGAATGTGTTGTAGATAGGATTTAATGTATTTTAGATGGGGGGTGCTGTATTTGATTTGCTTTCTATTGTATTGTAATGTATATATTTTGTATGTATTTCCTTTTCATGTGTGTATTTTTTTTTCTGTAGTTGGGGGGGTTGTAATGTAGGTTTTTTTATTTTCTGTAATGTTGATTTTTTATTTTTTGTGACTTAGGCTTTTTATTTTCTGTGACTTAGGTTTTATTATTTTTTGTAATTAGTGGGGTGGGGGGGTTATTAGCGGGTAGGTAGGTAGTGTAGATGTTAATAGGTTAGTATACAGGGGGGTTCCTTTAGAATTAATGGTTTATTGGGGGGTATAGTGCAGTGTAGTGTTTGTACTTTGTGTCATGAGGGTCCTAGAGAACCCTCATAGCACTTATGGGGTAATGTTAGGCTTATACCTGTCCCATTTGGGTCTAATGGGGTTAAATAGAGGCTTATGAGGGTTTGTATAGACCCCCATTAGAGACCGGGTTAAAATGGTGTAGTGCTTACACTTTGTGTCATGAGGGTCCTGGATGACCCTCATGGCACTTATAGTGTTATTATATGTTATATGTTATATGTTCATTAGTGTGCTATAGGGGTCTATATAGTTGAGGCACACAGTACACTCACATTGTGTGACAAACAGCAATTCAACACTTCAAGTCGCTAGTTAATTAATAATTAGAAATCATTACAAAAATAATGCTTTTATTTATGAATATATTGATGATTATGCGTTTATGTTTTAGGATTAAGCCTTTTTTTTAACTATTTATTGGTGACAGTTATTGATTAACATATATTAATATTTTATTTAATTAATAATTAGTAATCATTACAAAAAAAAAAAAAAAATACATTTTATACTGCAATAAAAATAATAACAATGTTTGACCTGCACTTATATCTCTGCCTTACTGCTCATTCATGTACATTGCTTTTGGAACTATAAATTAATTAATAATAATACTAATAATAATAATAAAAATAAAAAAAATAAAAATATATATATATATATAGTTCCAAAAATATGAACATTTTACAAAGCACTTACATATCTGGAGTGCTTATAATTGCCTGACAGGGATAGATAGGACCTTCAAATCATTTAAATATTTAAAGCACTTTCTTACATTGTGACATGTGCTACTTTTAAAATGTTATAATGATTTTATTTATAAATATATTCATGATTGTGCATTTATGTTTTGCATCTATGCCAATTAAACATCATAGTTTCATTCACTCACAAATTAATTGAATACAAACATTAAAAATGATTTTCATGTCATTTCACAGATTACTCATCTCTGCACCTGACTGAAGACAGAGAGTGGATTCTCAAGGATTTTTTCTCAAATACAATAAATTTCACAGGTATATGATTTAATGATGCCCTTTATTGTTTTGTATTGATGACAGTTAATGACTAATTAATTAACCTATATTTATTTAGGGCCTCATTCAATTCCAATTTGCTAAATTGAAAAAGGCTTCTATATAAGAACATAGCATATTATTTTGACATAAATATTTAGTTAATGAACATCTATCCAAAACTAAGATTTTCACCCAAAAAAAATTACAAAAAAATATATTATCTGCTTTTATAGTACCCTATTGAATTTCACAACTTGCAAATAAATGAGGCCCTTAGTATTTAATTATTAATTCATATTAACCACAAAAAAAAATATTCATACATATATGCTTACCTAATTAACTTTTGAAGAACGTAAATTAGACCTCATAAGTAAATTGATTTCATCATTAAGAAAATTACAAAATTGCACATTATTTTAAGCCCGATCTATACTTTGCTCATAGCTGTTTCTGTTTGCCCTTCTTTAGGAAAACATAATTGCCTCTTTAGGTTTACCATTGATATCAGTTATTGAATAATTCATCAACGTATGTTAATTTATTAATAACTTAATAATTAATTATTACAAAAAAAAAATACCGTAGTTATCAATAAATATATATATATATATATATATATATATATATATATATATATATATATATATATATATATATGCAATGCTTTCCTTTTTAATGTATGCCAATAAAAAAAAACTTAATGGATTAATTTACTTCATGGAAAAATTCTAAATGCTTTTCAAATAATTGCATTCTTTAATTTATACTATTTAGCTTTGGATTGAGAGCAGCTACAAACAATATGTACAGTACAAAAAAACATCTTACACCTGTATTTACAATTACAGATTACAATTGCGGACAACAAAGAAGACACGATTAAACGCAAAAGAAGAGCGGCAAGGGAAAGGAAGCAAATATGGAGAGATGCACAGTCCCCTGAAACTTCCCAACGCTTAGAAGAAGACCGACCAAGACTTTTAAATTAAAGAAAAATGAGTAAGAAAGCACAAAGTGAGTGTGCTGGAGCTTCAAAGAAAAGAACAAGTAAACAAAAACATGTCTGTGAAACATTGTCTAATGAGCCAATATTGCCTATTGACACCAATGTTCATACACATGGCACCAATGTAGATATAGAAAGTTGTAGTGATATCTAGGTTGAGGAAGCTCAGGATACTGCTTTCATTAGAGCACTGACAGTAGACACTCATTATTGTGGATTACTCAATGTTGTTTGTTAGTTTTGTGGGACCTATCATTTTCTCAAGGAAAGACCAACTGACAGAGACTTCATTAGTTGCTGTCAGAAAGGAAAGGTAAGACTTCCACAAAGACACACATTTCCAGATTACTTACAAAGTATCATGAGCGATCAAACATTTCCAAATGATATCAATAAAATAAAAAAACATCAGGTCTTATAACAGTGCAATTTCATTTGCCTCAATAGGTGCTACATTAGCAGAACATGTCCCAGGACATGGTCCTTAATGTTTTAGAGTTCAAGGACAAATTTACCACCGCACTTCACATTTACACCTACAGAAAGAATTTACACAGTTATATGTCTCGGATACAATGGAAGCTCTTGAACAAAGGATGACGCTTTCCGAAAAATAAACAATGTTTGCGCATAGTCTTTGAACAGCTGGATAAAATGATGGCCAACAACCCATACAAACAATTAGCACAGGTTGAAAAAGAACAACAGCAACATGCTCAAAGACATCAATTGCCAATGTCAAGAGTAAAAATGGTTTTAAAAAGAGATCACAAATCTGATCAAAGACGGTACAATTTACCAACAGTAAATGAGGTTGCCATTGTCTTTAAAAATGAGGATGGTGAACCACCTTTTCAGCGCGATATTAGAATATATTCACGCAATGAAGACCAACCTTTTATAAACATAAATATATTAAGTTGCAATTTGGATCCAATGACATATCCCATTATCTTTCCAAATGGTGAACCTGGTTGGGTACCGAAATTACAATTGCAAAGTTATCCCAACAGTAAAGTTTGTGTTAGATGCAATATTTCTATGCTGGAATATAAAGTGGCACAAACTGCTATTCTGGATTATTTTAATCCTAATTTATGTGGGGGAAATTTACACAACAATGGATTATTGATTCCTATCTACAAGTCAAAGCAAATAATCTACATTTTATAACATTTCAACAAAACAAGCTTCGAGTAGAACAATATTGCGGATTCATGCATTATGTCGCTGAATTGGCTACCAACAGAGACATTCCAGCTGGAAGAGCAATAACTTTGCCATCCACTTTCCAAGGATGTCCTCGCCATATGCGAGAAAGATATAATGATGCAATGGCTATTGTCATAAAATTTGGAAAACCAGATTTATTCATTACATTCACATGTAATCCACAATGGGCAGAGATCAAGGAAAATTTGAATCTGGGACAAACTACTTCTGACCGACCAGATTTAGTGGCAAGAATATTTCAAATCAAACTCAATTCATTAATACATGATATAACTAAATCACAGTTATTTGGAAAATGTGTGGCTTTTGTTTATACCATTGAATTTCAAAAAAGAGGCCTGACACATGCACACAGACTTTTAATCTTGCAGGAAAAAGATAAATTAAATACTGCAGAGAGAGTGGATTCAGTCATTACTGCTGAATTGCCACATCCAGAAAAATATTCCAAACTTTATGAGATTGTAACACACGGAATGATTCATGGGCCATGTGGAGATATCAATCCAAATTCACCATGTATGGAAAATAAAAAATGTACAAAACAATTTAAAATGCAAACTTATACTAATTGTGATGGATTCCCTTTGTATAAAAGAAGAGAAGGACAAACAGCTATTATCAGTGGCCAAAAGGTTGATAATAGATATGTTGTTCCATACAATCCACATTAGCTGATGAAGTACAATGCACACATAAATGTGGAAACTTGCACTTCTATTAAATCCATCAAATATGTGTATAAATATATATATGAGAATCAAGAAAGAGAAGAAGTACAGGTATCCTTTTAAATAATAGTGCACACCCTCGGCCTAAACAACAATATAGAGCAAAAACTACATTTAAAACGTAATATTTAAGTAGGCGCATAGGCGACGCGCGGGTAGCTAGGAGCCTCGGCTGCCCTCCTAATACTGGCTGCCCTCCTAATCTATGCAATATAGTTACCGATATCCCTTATATCAAAAATCAGCAATTTGGCTTTATATAGTTGTTATTAGGGCTCGGATAACATGCACCAAGGCTCCTTAGGTTGAGAAGTGGAAGTGATGATTATAACATTATTCAGCGTTGGGCCCATACCAAATACTCATTAATTTGTCCATAGACCCTGACACCCTTATATTTAGCACTAGCACTTTATTATATTGCGGAAATAGATTTTTCTCATTTAACTGTGTAATTGGCACTTTAACATAAATTTAACATATGGTATTCTGTATGATCACTGTCAGCACTTGGCACTTTATTTTGTGATCATTGAGTGCAACATACAAAGATAGGTTGCCATTTATCCATCCTTTGTCACTAGATATCATCACATTTAATCACATTTATTTTAAGGCTATATAGGGTCTAATATCACCAGTATTTCTGTATATATGGTAGCCCCAAGATTTATACACTTCCTAATATTCTCTTTATTACAGTTATTAGAGTTTCAGGATTTTATAACAGTTATTTTAAACTTTATCAATAAATGTTAAGTTTTAAATTTAGTTTTTGCTCTATATTGTTGTTTAGGCAGAGGGTGTGCACTATTATTTAAAAGGATACCTGTACTTCTTCTCTTTTTTGATTCTCTACAAGAGACACAACAGAATACCCTATTTTTGTGCACACCTATATTAACTCAAAAAGAGCTAAAAAGTAGTATAAGATTAAAACTTAGCCTTTAATAATTACCATATATACTCTAGTATAAGCCGAGTTTTTCAGCCCTTTTTTTAAGGCAAAAAAGGGCCCCCTCGGCTTATACTCGAGTCACTCCCCCCCCCCCCCCCACCCCCCCGTGTCTCTCTACCCCCCCGTGTCTCTCTAACCCCCCCCATGTGTCTCTAACCCCCCCGTGTGTCTCTAACCCCCCGTGTGTCTCTCTACCCCCGTGTCTCTTTCCCTCCCCCCCCCTCAACCTAAACCCCCCTCAACCCCCCTCCTCCACCTAAACCCCCCTAAATACCTCCCACCTCTCCCCTCACTTACCTGCTTGTGCTCCGGCCTCCGCTCCTTGACCCGGCGCCGGCGCGCATGTGATGTCACATGCGCGCCGCGTCATTAGCATATACCGGAGAGGAAGGTTGAGGAGGGGATTGAGGATGGGGGGGTTGAGGAGGGGGTTGAGGAGGGAGGTTGAGGATGAGGAGGGAGGTTGAGGACGAGGAGGGGGGTTGAGGAGAGAGGATGAGGATGGAGGGTTGAGGAGGGAGTTGAGGATGAGGAGGGAGGTTGAGGAGGGGGTTGATGATGAGGGAGGATGAGGAGGGTGATAAGGGAGGGGGAAGAGACACAGGGAAGGGAGAGGTTGGAAGAGACACAGGGAAAGGAGAGGTTGGAAGAGACACAGGGAAGGGAGAGGTTGGAAGAGACACGGAAGGGAGAGGGGAGAAGAGACACAGGGAAGGGAGAGGGGAGAAGAGACACAGGGAAGGGAGAGGGGAGAAGAGACACGGAGAGAGAGGGGGACACAGAGGGCACAAGAGGGACACAGGGGGCAGCACATTTCCCACCCTCGGCTTATACTTGAGTCACTCATTTTACCCAGTATTTTGTGGTAAAATGGGTGCCTCGGCTTATACTCGGGTCGGCTTATACTCGAGTATATACTATAGTTAAAATATTTATAAAAATTGCAGAGGCAGGATGTACAATTAACAGTCACTTAAGTATCATATATTAAATCCAGATATTAAAAAGGGGGAGTTGATACCAAGTACATAAATATATCACTATAAGGATAGTATAAAGGTGCTAAATCAATAAGTGCTGAAGGTGCAAAAAGTGCTAATGCATGATTATTTTATAGAACCAAAAAACCTAGGTTCTATTAAAGTGCTAAAGTGAGATTTTTAAATAATTATATATATAGTACAAGGATATAAATTCCACTATATCTGGGATAAATACTGTGCCATTTCTTAGATATATCCCAAAGTATCCCCAGTATATGGGGCTATTTAGGTAGTAGCAAAGTGACTAGTGCAATTGCATAAGCTTTTGTTTCATTGCATTCCTCGGTATTTAAATAATGTAATATTGGACCGAGAGCTCAGTTTTGTATATGTATATCCCGAGGCTTTGAATATGATACACTTGCTAAATAGCTAAAGCGACTAAAGAGACTCCTATCATAGTGTATTCACTCTAATGGTGAAGTTCTTTTTAGGGAGCTCCTAGACTGCTTGCCACGAGGTTTAGACGCCTCGCGATGACGTCATCAACCTGCGTGTACGCTCCTGCGTCTGACCAGACGCACGTTTCTAGATTTTATCAAGGATCTTTTTTATCAAGGATTATTGGCTTTTTTGATTCTCACATAATTTGTATCCTTAGTAGCAACCCTTTCTTTTCCAAGGATCTTGTCACACCTAGAGCCACCATATTCTATTGTTCCTGTATTTATAAATATATATACAAAGGATATGATGCAGCTGTTGTTGTGCAAGGTGCACAAAACGAAAAGGAAAATCAAATTTTACATGACAAACTTTCTAATTATTTAGATGCTTCCTATGTCAGTTCTCCTGAAGCAATGTGGCGTCTTCTGAAATTTGAGATGCATGATCGGTCACATGCTGTGTATCGATTATCTGTACATTTGCCACAAAGCCAGTTTGTTTGCTTTATTGCTTGCAATGAAAGAACTGCCATAGCCCAAAGTGAACACCGAGAAACAACACTTACTGCATGGTTTCAATTAAACTGCCGGGACACTGATGCCAGACAATTTTTAGACCCTATCAGCCTTATTAAATTGAGATTCGGTAAATTTAAAAGGGCTCTTTTTAAGCACACAGCATATTTTTTTTGGATAGAAGTTCACTAACTAAAAATTTCTGTAAAAAAATATGTTATGTGCTTATATAGAGCCCTTTTAAATTTACTGAATCCCAATTTAATAATGCTGTAAATTTTTGTACATGGTCAATGCCGACAATGAAAAAGAGATACTCATAAAATTATACCACAAATTTATACCGTCAGTCCAAGAGACATTGAACATTTCAGTTTAAGATTACTTCTTTTACATGTTCCCGGTGCACAAAGTTATAAACATTTATGCACAGTGAATGACATTGTTTATGATACTTTCATATTAGCTGCAAGACATCAAAACTTCATAGCAGATGATACAGAATGGGATAGGTGTCTGGAAGAAGTAGCACTATGTCAAATGCCAAAGCAAATGAGAGAAAAATTTGCATTCATTTGCATCTTTTGCAATGTACCTGATGCATTTACTTTGTGGGAAACATTTAAATTAAATATGTCTGAAGACTTCTTGAAACGTTACAATGAGCCGATTGCACACTTAAAAACGTTAATGGAAATTCGAGAAATATTTCTTGCTCATGGATTAAATTGTGCAAGTTTTAATTTGCCTGATCCAGGTCTTATAGATGACATCAACTTTGATGATTATGACACTGAGCTTCAACAACAAAAAAACACAAGAAAAACTGGCAACTTTAAATACTTTACAATTGCAAGCATTTAATGCCATCACAAATGCAATGGTCAAAGACTGTTATTTCTATCTAGATGGCCCTGGTGGATCAGGAAAAACGTATCTGTACAATTGCTTGATGAGTTACATTCGAGCACAGGATCAAATAGCAATGCCATTTGCAAAAACTGGAATTGCCGCACTTTTGTTAGAAGGTGGCAGAACTGTGCATAGTGGATTTAAACTGCCAGTTCCCATTTTAGAAACATCAATGTCAGATATTCGACTAAATTCTTTACAAGCCAAGAAATTAAAAAAAAGGAAATTAATTATCATAGATAAGGCAACAATGATGAATAATAATTTGCCATTTGGGGGAAAGGTGATGTTGTTAGAAGATTTTAGGCAAACATTACCTGTTGTGCCACATGGAAATAGGACTGACATAATTGAAACATGTATCAAGACAAGTAAACTGTGGAAAATATTTAAACACCTAAAATTAGAATTAAATATGAAATCTGAAGGCCAAAACTGATTCAATGATTGGCTCATTAATATTGGAGAAGGAAAACATCCACAAATACATAATTTACCCAATGATACCATTGAAATTCCATCACAAATGGTTTGCAAGGAATCACTCATATCGGCAATCTTTCTAAACACTCCGATTAACAACGAGTACTCAGACATTGTAAACAAAGTGATATTAATATCCAAAAATAAGGATGCATTGAATCTAAATAACAACATTTTAAAATTCATCAACGCACCCCAAAATAATTATTACAGTGCAGATTCAGTTCTGGCTGACGATAAAGACAGTGAATCTAATTTTAGTATAGAATTTATAAATTCTTTAACACCATCTGGAATGCCACCACATGTTTTGCTATTGAAAAAATGGGCAATTGTCATGAATCCAAAAATGTGAATCCAAAAAAAGGACTTTTGTAATGGGACCAGATTAATTGTGCACAATTTAAAAGATGATTTCATACATGCAGAAATTATGACTGGTACCCATAAAGGTGAACAAGTTTTTATACCAAGAATTGATTTGGCTCCAAGTGAGAGTGGTTTGCCTTTTGTCCTTCAAATGAGACAATTTCCAGTTATCATGGCATTTGCTATAACCATAAATAAATCCCAAGGACAAACTTTTAAGTCTGTGGGTATATTTTTACAGGAAGTGCACAAATCCAAATGATATTAAAGTTCCAATTGAAGACAACCAAAGTCAGGGTGATCTATTACACAATGAACATATTTTTACAAAAAAAACATTGTGTACTATGAGGTTTTGTAAACATAGAGAATAATGGTTTCATTTCCAGGACGAAATTTAATGCCACTTGGCCTCTTCTTAGAGGACCACTATTTCACATACAAAACTCTATCTGCAATTTTAGAAAACTACAACAATTAACAAAAAAAAACAAACAAAAAAAACAGAAAAAGAAAAACAACAATAAACAGTGGTTACATCCCATAGACACAATTAAAAGTCTGCTGGGAAGTCTATAGGTCACATTAAAGGTGGAAAAAAGTTCTGAAATGATTTATCTTTGTCTCATTTTTTTACAGCACAGAAACCTGACATTTTAACAGGGGTGTGTAGACTTTTTATATCCACTGTATACTTTACTAATATACATACACTGCTTGATATACACATATACTGTACTAATATACATACACTGCTCTATATACACATTTACTGTACTAATAAACATACACTGTCCATATACATATATACTGTACTAATATACATACACTGATCTATATACACACATACTGTACTGATACACTTACACTGCTTGATATACACATTTACTGTACTAATATACATACACTGCTCTATATACACATATACTGTACTAAAATATTTACACTGCACTTTATACACATATACGGTACTAATATACTTACACTGCTCTATATACATATATACTGTACTAATATACATACACTGCTCTATATACATATATACTGTACTAATATACATACACTGCTCTATATACACATATACTGTACTAATATACATACACTGCTCTATATACACCTATACTGTACTAATATACATACACTGCTCTATATACACATATACTGTACTAATATACATACACTGCTCTATATACATATATACTGTACTAATATACATACACTGCTCTATATACATATATACTGTACTAATATACATACACTGCTCTATATACACATATACTGTACTAATATACATACACTGCTCTATATACATATATACTGTACTAATATACATACACTGCTCTATATACACATATACTGTACTAATATACATACACTGCTCTATATACACATATACTGTACTAATATACATACACTGCTCTATATACACATATACTGTACTAATATACATACACTGCTCTATATACATATATACTGTACTAATATACATACACCGCTCTATATACATATATACTGTACTAATATACATACACTGCTCTATATACATATATACTGTACTAATATACATACACTGCTCTATATACACATATACTGTACTAATATACATACACCGCTCTATATACATATATACTGTACTAATATACATACACTGCTCTATATACATATATACTGTACTAATATACATACACTGCTCTATATACACATATACTGTACTAATATACATACACTGCTCTATATACACATATACTGTACTAATATACATACACTGCTCTATATACACATATACTGTATTTGCTTTTTGATGGAGCACCATGACGGAAAACATTTAAATTAAAAATTATTCAATTTTTTAATACAAAGGATTTGGGCATTAACATCGACTTAGGTTTTCTGGCACACTATCTTAATGTCTTATAGCACATACATTCCACATACCTCCCCCTTCTATTACTGCTTTTGTAAGCTACATGCTATGCTGAGATGTATTGCTCTTTATTTTACTCTGCTGTGTTCTTATCTACAACCTGATCTTTAGACTTACTGACCTATCAGGACATTATTCACAATGCTGGTCTATTTCTCACTTAACTCTGGACAATTAATTTTGTCTTGTTTTTCCAAAAACAAATTTCCCCCATCTCTTTCTGTTTACTATTTTTAGTTCATACTTGTATCAGTATCGCTTTTTGACTTGATAAAGAGAGGCATTATCTCTCGAAAGCCCGTCGCTTTATTATGAATACGTTTGTCCAATAAAAAAGGTATCACTAATCATTGCAATACTCTAATTATTCAACTATATATATATATATATATATATATATATATATATATATATATATATATATATATATTATGGCCCTGTTCAAAAGCTTACATATCCTTAGTTCTTAATACTGTGTGTTGCCCCCTTTAGCAGACGTGGACCACTTGCTCACTGGGCCTTAGGGAGATATCAGCTACACATCACTGACAAGGCCCACAGAGGCTGAAACGTAAGTCTGGGGTTTGCTGTTTCTCCTGTTCAGGGTAGAATTGCCTGGTATTTCGGGGCTGGACCATTCTAGTGAGTGAGACCAGACTGATATACTACAGGATATTTCTCCCTGTGAAGGGCACAAGGGGCTAAAAGAGGTTGTTCTCAGAGTATGTCATCATGTCCATAGAACAAAACCTATTAAGGTTAGTTTGTTCTCTGATTGAGCACCTCTATTTTGGTATTCACTTTAGCATCAATGGCAGCGTGCAGTCTTGTGTTATAGTTGTCTATGAGGCCCCTATTCTTGCAGGTGGTATAGCTTCCCATTCGTCTTGACAGAATGCCTCCAGGTCATTCGAAGTCTTTGGCCGTCTTACATGAACCGCACGTTTGAGATCTCCCCAGAGTGTATCGATGATATTAAGGTCAGGACACTGTCATTGTCATGCTGGAAAGTCCAAGAGCGTCCCATGCACAGTGCAGAACGCAAATTATCTGCCAGTATTTTCTGATAACATGCTGTATTCATCTTGCCATCGCTTGTCACAAGATTCCCCGTGCCTTTAGAGCTCACACACACCCAAAACATAAGTGAGCCACCACCATGCTTCACAGTGGGGATGGTATTCGTTTCACTATAGGCCTTGTTGACCCCTCATTTGTTTGTGACCATAAAGTTCTCAATTGGTCTCGTCACTCCAAATTACAGTGTACCAGAAGCTGTGAGGCTTGTCAAGGTGTTGTCGGGCATATTGTAACCAGGCTTTTTTTGTGGCATTGGCTTCTTTCTGGCATCTCGACCATGCTGCTCATTTTTGTTCAAGTATCGTTGTATTGTGCTCCTTGAAACAACCACACCGTCTTTTTTTCAGAGCAGCCTGTATTTCTCCTGAGGTTACCTGTGGGGTTTTCTTCTGGCAGTTGTGGCTGAAATCTTTCTTGGTCTAACTGACTTTGGCTTGGTATCAGGAGATCCCAAATTTGCCACTTCTTAATAAGTGATTGAACAGTACTGACTGGCATTTTCAAGACTTTGGATATCTTTGTATATCCTTTTCCATCTTTATGAAGATCTATTACCTTGTTACGCAGTTCTTTTGACAGTTCTTTTCTGCTCCCCTTGATTAAGTATCTAGTCTGCTCAGTGCATCCATGTGAGAAGTAACAAACTCATTGGCTATTTATACACAGATACTAATTGCAATTTAAAAAGCCACAGGTGTGGGAAATTATCCTTTAATTGCCATTTTAACCTGTGTGTGTCACCTTGTGTGCCTGTAACAAGGCCAAACATTCAAGGGGATGTAAACTTTTGATCAGGGCCATTTGGGTGATTTCTGTTATCTTTATGATTTAAAAAGGAGCCAAACAACTATGTGATAATAAATGGCTTCCTATGATCACTATCCTTCTGACCTTAATATCATTGCGCCACTCTGGGAGATCTCAAACGTGCGGTTCATGTAAGACGGCCAGAGACTTTGCATGACCTGGAGGCATTTTGCCAAGATGAATGGGCAGCTCTACCACCTGCAAGAATTAGGGGCCTCATAGACAACTATTACACAAGACTGCACGCTGCCATTGATGCTAAAGTGGGCAATGCACAGTATTAACTAAGGGGATGTAAACTTTTGATCAGGTCCATTTGCGTGATTTCTGTTCTCATTATGATTTAAAAAGGAGCCAAACAACTATGTGATAATAATTGGCTTCATATGATCACTGTCCTTCAATAAAATATATTTTTTGCATAATCAGTCATATTTTCAAAACCAATGCAAAAATGTCACAAATTCTGCCAGGGTATGCAAACATTTGAGCACAACTCTATACTGTATTGATATATATACTGTTCTATATTCACATATACTGCACTAATGTACATACACTGCTTTATAAAAATCTATATATACTCGGCTATTATACACACATTGCTTGGTATACACATATACTGTATTAATATACTGTACATACACTGCTCTATATACATATATACTGTTCTAATATACATACACTGCTCTATACACATATACTGTACTAATATACATACACTGCTCTATATACACATATACTGTACTAATATACATACACTGCTCTATATACACATATACTGTACTAATATACATACACTGCTCTATATACACATATACTGTACTAATATACATACACTGCTCTATATACATATATGCTGTGATTATATACATACACTGCTCTATATACACTTATATTGTATTAATATACATACACTGCTCTATATACACATATACTGTACTAATATACATACACTGCTCTATATACACATATACTGTACTAGTGTACATACACTGCTCTATATACATATATACTGTACTAATATACATACACTGCTCTATATACACATATACTGTACTAATATACATACACTGCTCTATATACACTTATATTGTATTAATATACATACACTGCTCTATACAAACATATACTGTACTAATATACATACACTGCTCTATATACACATATACTGTACTAATATACATACACTGCTCTATATACATATATACTGTACTAATATACATACACTGCTCTATATACATATATACTGTGATTATATACATACACTGCTCTATATACAACTATACCTTCCTACATATGGGACAAGCATTTGTATTTTCCTTTTTATGCCCCTCTGCTCCATAATTTTTTGCCTATCTGAGTGATCCCTTTAACCATACACTTTGGCAGTGGATACGACTCTTCCATCTAGTCTGGTCATTTCACATTTCATGTCACATTTTTAACACCTGAAATGCAAGTTTCTCTTTGTTTATGTCTTATATTCTGGGTCATTGCACATGATTTGTCCACCATATTAGTTTTTAGGTTTCTTGCTCCCATCCCTATGAAGTGTCAAGATTTGTAGAATACGTCAATGAAGCTAGAGTGCAATAATAAGGAAAATCTCCATGGACTTGTGAGAATTTGCCATTCATCCAGAAGTCCTCTTAAAGACAATGGCTGCACATGGTGGTCCTCTTGGAGAATATCCTGAAGGTAAGAGATCCCATGAGATCCGCTATCCATCTGGCTCCAACATATGTGGAAGGCATTACCCAACCATCACAGAAAGAGTGTTGGGACTGTCAGTAACCTATGGTAGTGGTACTCATGAGCCAGTCCTCAGAAAAGAGGAGAGCCCAACACTTTATACATCCCACCACCATTAGTCACAGTTATAGACAGATTGTAGAGGAACTTATAAGCATTGGATAATTATCTGCTAGTTTCCATGAGAATTAAGGTAGAAGTGAATTGTTTCCACATTTTAGCAAATGATGTATACCAGTCGTTGGAATTCATTTTCTTAGCAGGACTGATGTCAGGAATCCATGTTTGATGCTAATGGAAATCAAGAATCAGGGTGAAGGTGATTTGCTGTATGCACCTGAGATATAATATTTCTATATGGAGTATCTCCACTAACAGCTTTTCCAATCCTTACTGACATGTGAGTAACAAAGTAGGACATTTATGTGCATGTGCTCCCTGAATACAGTCACTTCTTAGGTGTTGTCATATGCCTCACGGTTGGAGCTAAATCCCACTTGATAAGGGTGGATCAGGGACTGCTTAGGCTTTACCTGCCTTATCAAAGAACTGGAGGCTTCCTCAATCTCTGGCGAAGGTAAAGACTCATTGAGAAAGATATTAAAGAGTGTAACTAGTAACCAGGCGTGGGGTAATGATAGACCCAACATATTTGGAGTAATTGGTGGGACGTTGGCGCTTTATTAGAACTTAGTGATGTAATGACTTAATCCACTTCCTCACTCTTTATAACTTGGCCATTCCACTGCAGAAGACCCAACACCGGCGTTCAGCATTCTCTATTTGCAAATATATTTCATAAAGAGAGGTCTGGGCGACGTCACAAAGTACACAACCCAGTGATGGAGGTAGCTTTCCTTTTGGCCAAATCCCGATTCTCTTTTAAAACACAATCACTGTGGGTGATAACAGTTGCTGTAGCACTAGTGGAGCAGAATTATACGTTGCTTATATAGAGCCACATTAAATTCCAAGCCAGTAACTCCAACGCGAAGCTTGTAACGGCTGCGTGCTTGAAATTTGGACGAGTTCTGGTGCTATTAAATTTGAAGGGCCCCGATATAATGCAATATTAATAAAGCAGTAAATATGATATCACATGCGAGTTACAGTATATGTCGTAACACATTGATTGCCGGGATCGATATAACACAAAAAATAGACATGAAATGAAGTATTTTTCTGAGCCAATTTGCGGGCTTGAGAATGTTGTGCTATTAATTTTAAGACCTAACATCACTTTTTCTTTAAATAAAAGTACAGTAGCGCGTGGTTATTTGCCTTACAAGTGATACGTTTTGGACTGCACCCCTCTTGCGGGTCCTCTCGAGCACACATTGGGCTTTGGGCTCCATTTGCATGTTACGGGCTTGCTCACGAGTGAATTAGTTGCAATTTAATAGCTGAATTGAACAAGTAGCAGTTACGGGCTTGACAGATCAAAGGATTTACGAACGCAAAGTTCAACGTTGCTCAACACGTAGGCTTTTCTCGTCTTGTGACGATTAAGCACAGTCTTCAGAGTTAGAAGTACCCTGGGGTCAGATGGGATATGGCCAAACACTATTCTCTGAAGTTGTGACATATATGTATGGATGGCGTCCAGAGTTTCACATCATTCAGGTTTATCTCTCAGTTTCTTGGGACCTGACTTATGGAACATCAGAATGATCCCTAGAGATCCGATAAGTAATGACATGAGCAAAGCGGATCTACCTTAGTAGGATCTCTGCAGCATCGGGTGAAGTTGCTTTAACAATCATGACTTTTACTGTATGTGCTGACCATTTATAAAAAATATTTATTAACAAGCCCGTCCAGAGAATCATTAATGAGGTAAGGGTGGTGTCTTAAATATATCATTATACTGGAACTCACTCCTGTCACATCCAACGCAGTGATGGCGCTACTGCTAGTGCAACAGGGGCAAAGCATTGGGTTCCCCAACATAGGGCCTCATTCAATTGCAATTTGGCAAATTAAATAGGGCTCTACATAAGCACATAGCATATTTTTTTAAGAAGTTTTTAGTTAGTGAAAACCTTGCTTTTGGATAGATATTTACTAACTAAAAACTTATTTAAAAAAAATATGTTATGTGCTTATTTAGAGCCCTATTCAATTGGCCAAATTGCAATTGAATGAGGGCCTAGTAGGGGTCTTCTCCTATGAGCAGTAGCTAGGAGTACAAATATAACCCTTTATTTATTAGGGGAGAGGGGCAGATAAATATGTTATATATTTTATGTAATATTTTCAGCTTCTTTATTTATCCCTACAGGCCTTGGGGAGAGCATGAGATGCCCAGCATTGTTTTGTTCCCTCCATGGAGCTCATGTGGGCATATTACATTTTCATATTCACTCTTGCCAAAATGTCCTTAGGCTCAGTTAATATATTGCAAATTGGGAAGTATTTAGTTAGCTTAAAATAATGTTGTAACATCTATTTGTACAAACTATCCAATGTAAGCTTCTTGTCCCAAAAATATGCCTGGACTTTGTAATAAAAATCTGATCAGTTTAGTCTAATGCAGTGCTTCCGATAGTACCATTGGGATTACAAAAAGTATGAATCAAAATAAATATTATTATAAATGTATTTTAAAGATAAATTGTAAGGCCCTCATTCAATTGCAACTTGGCCAATTGAATAGGGCTCTAAATAAGCACATAACATATTTTATTTAAATAAGTTTTTAGTTAGTGAAAACCTTGCTTTTGGATAGATATTTACTAACTAAAAACTTATTTAAATAAAATATGTTATGTGCTTATTTAGAGCCCTATTCTATTGGCCAAATCGCAATTGAATGAGGGCCTAAGGGAGGGGTGAATTATTTTGCACTGGGGCCCTCCATGCAATAGGACCAAGGTGTGTTATACACTATCTACGAGATACCTATGTGCTGTATTTGGGATGCAGGACCAGGTCACATCATATAGATAAAGTATCAGGCACATGATGTCCTGGATCCAAAGGGCCTCATTCAATTGGGATTTGGCCAATTGAATAGGGCTCAATAAGCTCATAGCATATATTTTTTTACAGAAGTTTGTAGTTAGTCAAATTATATCCAAAAGCAAGGGCTTCACTAACTAAAAACTTCTGTGAAAAAATATGCTATGTGCTTATAAAGAGCCCTATTCAATTGGCCACATCGCAATTGAATGAGGCCCAAACAGTTTACTCTTTTTAGTTACTTCTTAAACTTGCTGCTTTTGACTCAGTTTCTCCCCTCATGCTTCTGTTTGTCTTTTGTACAATTGGTTTCATTATTTGTGGGACCCTGCAGGGTGCCCCCCTTTTGCCCCTGTCAGGGGGAGGTGGGTTATGCTGATTGCTCCAATCTCCTCCAGTTACAAGTAGCCTTTTGTGCTACTAACAGGGATGAAAGACAGCAAGTCACTTTCTATAGCCGGGAAGGCGGGATTGTATTATGGAAAGCGGAACGGGGGGAGGGGGCTGCTAGGCTTTTCAGAATTATTTTCCAATTGTTGTCTTTGTAGATCACTTGGGAGGAGACCCCCGTGTCCTGTGATGTGCAGGGTCCCTTGCTTAAAGTAATTCAAGTTTAGAGTCCTTGGGATGTAACCAAAGTGCAGGTAACGGTACCATTTATTGGTGGCATAAAAAGGCATCAGTCACAGCTACACATGTCCTACCCAATATGTGGGCAAAAAAGATTACAAAAGGAAGTTGTTAGTCAAAATTACGTTTTTTACCCGAAAAATAATAATAACTGTTTATAAATATTACGCAAGATACAATAAATAGAATAACCTTTATATATATTTTTTACAAATAAAATATATATATATTTAGCATTATCTTTATTTGTAACATTCTAATATATTCTGTAGGGGTTAAGTACAAGGCAAAAACAATTGAAACACATTGGGCCTCATTCAATTGCGATGTGGGCAATTGAATAGGGCCCTAAAGAAGCACATAGCATATTTTTATTAAAGAAGTTTTTAGTTAGTGAAAACCTTGCTTTTGGATAGATGCTTGCAAACAAAAAACTTCTTTAAAAAATATATGTTATGTGCTTATTTAGGGCCCTATTCAGTTGGGCAAATTGCAATTGAATGAGGGCCATTGTCTAGAATGGATATATATATATATATATATATATATATATATATATATATATATATATATATATATATATATATTGGTATAATCTTACAATCCGGGAACACATCTTGCTCTTTAAATACAGTATGAAATATAAAGGTAAATCAGATTCAGTGAGTAGCGATGGTGGAAGTCTCTGCTCATCTCCAGCTATAAATCATCTTGTCGGGGCCTCTCGTCTGTTACCTGATGGTGGATTGAGCAGAATGAGCAGTTTCAGGCTGACAGTAAGAGAAATAAGTGCTGTCTTAACAAGCTCATTATCTTCCACTTTATTAACTACTCTGTCCTTATAGTGTGTGTGTTGGGAGGATCCCACGCCGCTCACGCCTCAGCCTTTTGTTCCGTATAGCAGATTCCATGTGCTTCTTCTCTCTGATATTGGGGCTTTTGTATCTGTGAAATCAGAGCAAATTACAGCAAACACTTTGTAGCTATTGTATCAATTAAAATATCCACTCACAGATTGTAATTATTACAATTATTAAAAAGCCAATAATCTTTAAATTACCAACATATATGCACTATGCATCAGGGAGGTTTCATTTCATTTAATAAATTTAATTTACATTTTCTCACATATAGATTAGCTGATGTAAAATTGAATACGATAACTACAATTAAATGTTGCATTTCATTTTTTTATTGCGTAAAAACATTTTGCTTATTATCAAGGCATGTTCTTCAAAAGAGCATACTATAAATTGTACACTTCCGTGAGCATTTAATTTAACCTCAGGATAGCTTTATGCCTATCTCAGGCATCCTTAAATTCCTTAACTGTGTTTGACCCCATCACTTCCTCTTCAAGGTTGTTCCATTTATGATTTGCACATTACCTCTAAATCTTCCAACTTCAGATCATGATTTCTTGTTCTTGCTCCTCTTTTTCAGGACAATACTTCCCACCGGAAATTGATTAAATCGCTATATTTGCAGGTTTCTCTCATATTTCCGTCTCGCCTCTGTCCTACACATATTGAGGTCATCATGTCTTTATTACAAGTTGTGTCATTTTAGGTGCCCTCCTTTGAGCTGATTTTATTTTATTAATATGGTTTAGAAGATATGCAGCCCCAATAAATTTGAAGCCCGTAGCGGCACCGGTACGCCGGCAAAGGCTGCAGGCTTAAAATTCAGCTGCGTTACAGAGCTATCAAGTTGAACCAAGTTATGGGCCGTAGACGCAAACCCGAAAAACATTCTTGCGAACGTTGGATGTGCGACCGTGAACATGATCAATTATTCAAACCCGTACTTACTGTCATCATTACGTCACTTATTGTCATCATTACGTCACTGAAAAATGGAGGTTAGATTTCAAAGCCTTACGGGTTTGAATTACGACTTTCGATCGGACCCGCATTCCAGAAATAATGTAATATTAATTAATCAGTAAATATTATATTATATTATATGTATTAACACATTGACTGCCGGGATTGATAAAACACAGAATTTACACATGAAATAAAGTATTTTATATTGCAGATTTGTGAGCTTGAGAATGTTGTGCTATTAATTGTAATACCTAACATCACTTTACCTTTAATTATAAGTACAGTAGTGTGTTTATATGTAGTACCCGTTGGCTTTTTGCGGGTAACGGGTTTGGACGCTAGTTGATGTGTAGAATTTAATAGCGATTTTCAAATGTAACAGTTACAGGCTTGACCCCGTAGGGTTTTTGCGCCTGTAACCTGCAGATTGTTAGTGGTTGCTTTACAGGGCGTATTTAATAGCAGTAAGTCTTACGGTCTACGGTTTTACACGTTGAGGGAATTTAATAAAGCTGTTAGTCCTTAGCACTGGATCCAGTGTATTAGTTTGGTATGATGGTGATTGTCCTTAGAACTGGATGCAGTGTATTATTCTGGTGTGATGGTGATTGTCCTTAGCACTGGATGCAGTGTATTAGTCTGGTGTGATGGTGATTGTCCTTAGCACTGGATGCAGTGTATTAGTCTGGTGTGATGGTGATTGTCCTTAGAACTGGATGCAGTGTATTAGTCTGGTGTGATGGTGATTGTCCTTAGAACTGGATGCAGTGTATTAGTCTGGTGTGATGGTGATTGTCCTTAGCACTGGATGCAGTGTATTAGTCTGGTGTGATGGTGATTTAGAACTGGATGCAGTGTATTAGTCTGGTGTGATGGTGATTGTCCTTAGAACTGGATGCAGTGTATTAGTCTGGTGTGATGGTGATTGTCCTTGGCACTGGATGCAGTGTATTAGTCTGGTGTGATGGTGATTGTCCTTGGCACTGGATGCAGTGTATTAGTCTGGTGTGATGGTGATTGTCCTTAGCACTGGATGCAGTGTATTAGTCTGGTGTGATGGTGATTGTCCTTGGCACTGGATGCAGTGTATTAGTCTGGTGTGATGGTGATTGTCCTTAGCACTGGATGCAGTGCATTAGTCTGGTGTGATGGTGATTGTCCTTAGCACTGGATGCAGTGTATTAGTCTGGTGTGATGGTGATTGTCCTTAGCACTGGATGCAGTGTATTAGTCTGGTGTGATGGTGATTGTCCTTAGCACTGGATGCAGTGTATGAGTCTGGTGTGATGGTGATTGTCCTTAGCACTGGATGCAGTGTATTAGTCTGGTGGGATGGTGATTGTCCTTAGCACTGGAAGCAGTGTATTAGTCTGGTGTGATGGTGATTGTCCTTAGAACTGGATGCAGTGTATTAGTCTGGTGTGATGGTGATTGTCCTTAGCACTGGATGCAGTGTATTAGTCTGGTTTGATGGTGATTGTCCTTAGCACTGGATGCAGTGTATTAGTCTGGTGTGATGGGGATTGTCCTTAGCACTGGATGCAGTGTATTAGTCTGGTGTGATGGTTATTGTCCTTAGCACTGGATGCAGTGTATTAGTCTGGTGTGACGGTGATTGTCCTTAGCACTGGATGCAGTGTATTAGTCTGGTGTGATGGTGATTGTCCTTAGCACTGGATGCAGTGCATTAGTCTGGTGTGATGGTGATTGTCCTTAGCACTGGATGCAGTGTATTAGTCTGGTGTGATGGTGATTGTCCTTAGCACTGGATGCAGTGTATTAGTCTGGTGTGATGGTGATTGTCCTTAGCACTAGATGCAGTGTATTAGTCTGGTGTGATGGTGATTGTCCTTAGCACTGGATGCTGTGCATTAGTCTGGTGTGATGGTGATTGTACTTAGCACTGGATGCAGTGCATTAGTCTGGTGTGATGGTGATTGTACTTAGCACTGGATGCAGTGTATTAGTCTGGTGTGATGGTGATTGTCCTTAGAACTGGATGCAGTGTGTTAGTCTGGTGTGATGGTGATTGTCCTTAGCACTGGATGCAGTGTATTAGTCTGGTGTGATTGTCCTTGGCACTGGATGCAGTGTATTAGTCTGGTGTGATGGTGATTGTCCTTGGCACTGGATGCAGTGTATTAGTCTGGTGTGATGGTGATTGTCCTTAGCACTGGATGCAGTGTGTTAGTCTGGTATGATGGTGATTGTCCTTAGCACTGGATGCAGTGTATTAGTCTGGTGTGGTGGTGATTGTCCTTAGCACTGGATGCAGTGTATTAGTCTGGTGTGATGGTGATTGTGCTTAGCACTGGATGCCGTGTATTAGTCTGGTATGATGGTGATTGTCCTTAGCACTGGATGCAGTGTATTAGTCTGGTGTGATGGTGATTGTCCTTAGCACTGGATGCAGTGTATTAGTCTGGTGTGATGGTGATTGTCCTTAGCACTGGATGCAGTGTATTAGTCTGGTGTGATGGTGATTGTCCTTAGCACCGGATGCAGTGTATTAGTCTGGTGTGATGGTGATTGTCCTTAGCACCGGAAGCAGTGTATTAGTCTGGTGTGATGGTGATTGTCCTTAGAACTGGATGCAGTGTATTAGTCTGGTGTGATGGTGATTGTCCTTAGCACTGGATGCAGTGTATTAGTCTGGTTTGATGGTGATTGTCCTTAGCACTGGATGCAGTGTATTAGTCTGGTGTGATGGGGATTGTCCTTAGCACTGGATGCAGTGTATTAGTCTGGTGTGATGGTTATTGTCCTTAGCACTGGATGCAGTGTATTAGTCTGGTGTGACGGTGATTGTCCTTAGCACTGGATGCAGTGTATTAGTCTGGTGTGACGGTGATTGTCCTTAGCACTGGATGCAGTGCATTAGTCTGGTGTGATGGTGATTGTCCTTAGCACTGGATGCAGTGTATTAGTCTGGTGTGATGGTGATTGTCCTTAGCACTGGATGCAGTGTATTAGTCTGGTGTGATGGTGATTGTCCTTAGCACTAGATGCAGTGTATTAGTCTGGTGTGATGGTGATTGTCCTTAGCACTGGATGCTGTGCATTAGTCTGGTGTGATGGTGATTGTACTTAGCACTGGATGCAGTGCATTAGTCTGGTGTGATGGTGATTGTACTTAGCACTGGATGCAGTGTATTAGTCTGGTGTGATGGTGATTGTCCTTAGCACTGGATGCAGTGTATTAGTCTGGTGTGATGGTGATTGTCCTTGGCACTGGATGCAGTGTATTAGTCTGGTGTGATTGTCCTTGGCACTGGATGCAGTGTATTAGTCTGGTGTGATGGTGATTGTCCTTAGCACTGGATGCAGTGTGTTAGTCTGGTGTGATGGTGATTGTCCTTAGCACTGGATGCAGTGTGTTAGTCTGGTATGATGGTGATTGTCCTTAGCACTGGATGCAGTGTATTAGTCTGGTGTGGTGGTGATTGTCCTTAGCACTGGATGCAGTGTATTAGTCTGGTGTGATGGTGATTGTGCTTAGCACTGGATGCCGTGTATTAGTCTGGTATGATGGTGATTGTCCTTAGCACTGGATGCAGTGTATTAGTCTGGTGTGATGGTGATTGTCCTTAGCACTGGATGCAGTGTATTAGTCTGGTGTGATGGTGATTGTCCTTAGCACCGGATGCAGTGTATTAGTCTGGTGTGATGGTGATTGTCCTTAGCACCGGATGCAGTGTATTAGTCTGGTGTGATGGTGATTGTCCTTAGCACCGGATGCAGTGTATTAGTCTGGTGTGATGGTGATTGTCCTTAGCACCGGATGCAGTGTATTAGTCTGGTGTGATGGTGATTGTCCTTAGCACTGGATGCAGTGTATTAGTCTGGTGTGATGGTGATTGTCCTTAGCACTGGATGCAGTGTATTAGTCTGGTGTGATGGTGATTGTCCTTAGCACTGGATGCAGTGTATTAGTCTGGTGTGATGGTGATTGTCCCTAAAACTGGATACAGTGTATTAGTCTGGTGTGATGGTGATTGTCCTTAGAACTGGATGCAGTGTATTAGTCTGGTGTGATGGTGATTGTCCTTAGCACTGGATGCAGTGCATTAGTCAGGTGTGATGGTGATTGTCCTTAGCACTGGATGCAGTGCATTAGTCTGGTGTGATGGTGATTGTCCTTAGCACTGGATGCAGTGCATTAGTCTGGTGTGATGGTGATTGTCCTTAGCACTGGTTGCAGTGCATTAGTCTGGTGTGATGGTGATTGTCCTTAGCACTGGATGCAGTGTATTAGTCTGGTGTGATGGTGATTGTCCTTAGCACTGGATGCAGTGTATTAGTCTGGTGTGATGGTGATTGTCCCTAAAACTGGATACAGTGTATTAGTCTGGTGTGATGGTGATTGTCCTTAGAACTGGATGCAGTGTATTAGTCTGGTGTGATGGTGATTGTCCTTAGAACTGGATGCAGTGCATTAGTCTGGTGTGATGGTGATTGTCCTTAGCACTGGATGCAGTGCATTAGTCTGGTGTGATGGTGATTGTCCTTAGCACTGGATGCAGTGCATTAGTCTGGTGTGATGGTGATTGTCCTTAGCACTGGATGCAGTGCATTAGTCTGGTGTGATGGTGATTGTCCTTAGCACTGGATGCAGTGCATTAGTCTGGTGTGATGGTGATTGTCCTTAGCACTGGATGCAGTGCATTTGTCTGGTGTGATGGTGATTGTCCTTAGCACTGGATGCAGTGCATTTGTCTGGTGTGATGGTGATTGTCCTTGGCACTGGATGCAGTGCATTAGTCTGGTGTGATGGTGATTGTCCTTGGCACTGGATGCAGTGCATTAGTCTGGCGTGATGGTGATTGTCCTTGGCACTGGATGCAGTGCATTAGTCTGGCGTGATGGTGATTGTCCTTGGCACTGGATGCAGTGCATTAGTCTGGCGTGGTGGTGATTGTCCTTGGCACTGGATGCAGTGCATTAGTCTGGCGTGGTGGTGATTGTCCTTGGCACTGGATGCAGTGTATTAGTCTGGCGTGGTGGTGATTGTCCTTGGCACTGGATGCAGTGCATTAGTCTGGCGTGATGGTGATTGTCCTTGGCACTGGATGCAGTGCATTAGTCTGGCGTGGTGGTGATTGTCCTTGGCACTGGATGCAGTGCATTAGTCTGGCGTGGTGGTGATTGTCCTTAGCACTGGATGCAGTGTATTAGTCTGGCGTGATGGTGATTGTCCTTAGCACTGGATGCAGTGTATTAGTCTGGTGTGATGGTGATTAACTGGATGCAGTGTATTATACTGGCGTGATGGTGATTGTCCTCAGAACTGGATGCAGTGTATTAGTCTGGCGTGATGGTGATTGTCCTTGGCACTGTTTGCAGTGTATTAGTCTGGCGTGATGGTGATTGTCCTTGGCACTGGATGCAGTGTATTAGTCTGGCGTGATGGTGATTGTCCTTAGCACTGGATGCAGTGTATTAGTCTGGCATGATGGTGATTGTCCTTGGCACTGGATGCAGTGTATTAGTCTGGTGTGATGGTGATTGTCCTTAGCACTGGATGCAGTGCATTAGTCTGATGTGACGGTGATTGTCCTTAGCACTGGATGCAGTGTATTAGTCTGGTGTGACGGTGATTGTCCTTAGCACTGGATGCAGTGCATTAGTCTGGTGTGATGGTGATTGTCCTTAGCACTGGATGCAGTGCATTAGTCTGGTGTGATGGTGCAGTGTATTAGTCTGATGTGACGGTGATTGTCCTTAGCACTGGATGCAGTGTATTAGTCTGATGTGACGGTGATTGTCCTTAGCACTGGATGCAGTGTATTAGTCTGATGTGATGGTGATTGTCCTTAGCACTGGATGCAGTGTATTAGTCTGGTGTGATGGTGATTATCCTTGGCACTGGATGCAGTGTATTCGTCAGGTGTGATGGTGAATGTCCTTAGCACTGGATGCAGTGTATTAGTCTCGTGTGATGGTGATTGTCCTTAGCACTGGATGCAGTGTATAAGTCTGGTGTGATGGTGATTGTCCTTAGCACTGGATGCAGTGTATTAGTCTGGTGTGATGGTGATTGTCCTTAGCACTGGATGCAGTGTATTCGTCTGGTGTGATGGTGATTGTCCTTAGCACTGGATGCAGTGTATTCGTGTGGTGTGATGGTGATTGTCCTTAGCACTGGATGCAGTGTATTAGTCTGGTGTGATGGTGATTGTCCTTAGCACTGGATGCAGTGTATTAGTCTGGTGTGATGGTGATTGTCCTTAGCACTGGATGCAGTGTATTAGTCTGGTGTGATGGTGATTGTCCTTGGCACTGGATGCAGTGTATTAGTCTGGTGTGATGGTGATTGTCCTTGGCACTGGATGCAGTGTATTAGTCTGGTGTGATGGTGATTGTCCTTGGCACTGGATGCAGTGTATTAGTCTGGTGTGATGGTGATTGTCCTTGGCACAGGATGCAGTGTATTAGTCTGGTGTGATGGTGATTGTCCTTAGCACTGGATGCAGTGTATTAGTCTGGTATGATGGTGATTGTCCTTAGCACTGGATGCAGTGTATTAGTCTGGTGTGATGGTGATTGTCCTTAGCACTGGATGCAGTGTATTAGTCTGGTGTGATGGTGATTAACTGGATGCAGTGTATTATACTGGCGTGATGGTGATTGTCCTCAGAACTGGATGCAGTGTATTAGTCTGGCGTGATGGTGATTGTCCTTAGCACTGGATGCAGTGTATTAGTTTGGCGTGATGGTGATTGTCCTTGGCACTGTTTGCAGTGTATTAGTCTGGCGTGATGGTGATTGTCCTTGGCACTGGATGCAGTGTATTAGTCTGGCGTGATGGTGATTGTCCTTAGCACTGGATGCAGTGTATTAGTCTGGCATGATGGTGATTGTCCTTGGCACTGGATGCAGTGTATTAGTCTGGTGTGATGGTGATTGTCCTTAGCACTGGATGCAGTGCATTAGTCTGGTGTGATGGTGATTGTCCTTAGCACTGGATGCAGTGCATTAGTCTGGTGTGATGGTGCAGTGTATTAGTCTGATGTGACGGTGATTGTCCTTAGCACTGGATGCAGTGTATTAGTCTGGTGTGACGGTGATTGTCCTTAGCACTGGATGCAGTGTATTAGTCTGGTGTGACGGTGATTGTCCTTAGCACTGGATGCAGTGTGCTAATCTGGTGTGACGGTGATTGTCCTTAGCACTGGATGCAGTGTAATAGTCTGGCGTGACGGTGATTGTCCTTGGCACTGGATGCAGTGTATTAGTCTGGCGTGACGGTGATTGTCCTTGGCACTGGATGCAGTGTATTAGTCTGGCGTGACAGTGATTGTCCTTGGCACTGGATGCAGTGTATTAGTCTGGCGTGACGGTGATTGTCCTTGGCACTGGATGCAGTGTATTAGTCTGGCGTGACGGTGATTGTCCTTAGCACTGGATGCAGTGTATTAGTCTGGTGTGATGGTGATTGTCCTTAGCACTGGATGCAGTGTATTAGTCTGGTGTGATGGTGATTGTCCTTAGCACTGGATGCAGTGTATTAGTCTGGTGTGATGGTGATTGTCCTTAGAACTGGATGCAGTGTATTAGTCTGGTATGATGGAGATTGTCCTTAGCACTGGATGCAGTGTATTAGTCTGGTGTGATGGTGATTGTCCTTAGCACTGGATGCAGTGTATTAGTCTGGTGTGATGGTGATTGTCCCTAAAACTGGATACAGTGTATTAGTCTGGTGTGATGGTGATTGTCCTTAGAACTGGATGCAGTGTATTAGTCTGGTGTGATGGTGATTGTCCTTATAACTGGATGCAGTGTATTAGTCTGGTGTGATGGTGATTGTCCTTAGCACTGGATGCAGTGCATTAGTCTGGTGTGATGGTGATTGTCCTTAGCACTGGATGCAGTGCATTAGTCTGGTGTGATGGTGATTGTCCTTAGCACTGGATGCAGTGCATTAGTCTGGTGTGATGGTGATTGTCCTTAGCACTGGATGCAGTGCATTAGTCTGGTGTGATGGTGATTGTCCTTAGCACTGGATGCAGTGCATTTGTCTGGTGTGATGGTGATTGTCCTTAGCACTGGATGCAGTGCATTTGTCTGGTGTGATGGTGATTGTCCTTAGCACTGGATGCAGTGCATTTGTCTGGTGTGATGGTGATTGTCCTTAGCACTGGATGCAGTGCATTTGTCTGGTGTGATGGTGATTGTCCTTAGCACTGGATGCAGTGCATTAGTCTGGTGTGATGGTGATTGTCCTTGGCACTGGATGCAGTGCATTAGTCTGGCGTGATGGTGATTGCCATTGGCACTGGATGCAGTGCATTAGTCTGGCGTGATGGTGATTGTCCTTGGCACTGGATGCAGTGCATTAGTCTGGCGTGATGGTGATTGTCCTTGGCACTGGATGCAGTGCATTAGTCTGGCGTGGTGGTGATTGTCCTTGGCACTGGATGCAGTGCATTAGTCTGGCGTGGTGGTGATTGTCCTTAGCACTGGATGCAGTGTATTAGTCTGGTGTGATGGTGATTGTCCTTAGCACTGGATGCAGTGTATTAGTCTGGTGTGATGGAGATTAACTGGATGCAGTGTATTATACTGGCGTGATGGTGATTGTCCTCAGAACTGGATGCAGTGTATTAGTCTGGCGTGATGGTGATTGTCCTTAGCACTGGATGCAGTGTATTAGTCTGGCGTGATGGTGATTGTCCTTGGCACTGTTTGCAGTGTATTAGTCTGGCGTAATGGTGATTGTCCTTGGCACTGGATGCAGTGTATTAGTCTGGCGTGATGGTGATTGTCCTTAGCACTGGATGCAGTGTATTAGTCTGGCATGATGGTGATTGTCCTTGGCACTGGATGCAGTGTATTAGTCTGGTGTGATGGTGATTGTCCTTAGCACTGGATGCAGTGCATTAGTCTGGTGTGATGGTGATTGTCCTTAGCACTGGATGCAGTGCATTAGTCTGGTGTGATGGTGCAGTGTATTAGTCTGATGTGACGGTGATTGTCCTTAGCACTGGATGCAGTGTATTAGTCTGATGTGACGGTGATTGTCCTTAGCACTGGATGCATTGTATTAGTCTGGTGTGACGGTGATTGTCCTTAGCACTGGATGCAGTGCATTAGTCTGGTGTGATGGTGCAGTGTATTAGTCTGATGTGACGGTGATTGTCCTTAGCACTGGATGCAGTGCATTAGTCTGGTGTGATGGTGATTGTCCTTAGCACTGGATGCAGTGTATTAGTCTGGTGTGATGGTGATTGTCCTCAGCACTGGATGCAGTGTATTAGTCTAGTGTGATGGTGATTGTCCTCGGCACTGGATGCAGTGTATTAGTCTGGTGTGATGGTGATTGTCCTCGGCACTGAATGCAGTGTATTAGTCTGGTGTGATGGTGATTGTCCTCGGCACTGGATGCCGTGCATTAGTCTGGCGTGATGGTGATTGTCCTTGGCACTGGATGCAGTGCATTAGTCTGGCGTGATGGTGATTGTCCTTGGCACTGGATGCAGTGCATTAGTCTGGCGTGATGGTAATTGTCCTTGGCACTGGATGCAGTGCAGTAGTCTGGCGTGATGGTGATTGTCCTTGGCACTAGATGCAGTGCAGTAGTCTGGCGTGATGGTGATTGTCCTTGGCACTGGATGCAGTGCAGTAGTCTGGTGTGATGGTGATTGCCCTTGGCACTGGATGCAGTGCAGTAGTCTGGTGTGATGGTGATTGTCCTTGGCACTGGATGCAGTGCAGTAGTCTGGTGTGATGGTGATTGTCCTCAGAACTGGATGCAGTGTATTAGTCTGGCGTGATGTTGATTGTCCTTAGCACTGGATGCAGTGTATTAGTCTGGCGTGATGGTGATTGTCCTTAGCACTGGATGCAGTGTATTAGTCTGGTGTGATGGTGATTGTCCTTAGCACTGGATGCAGTGTATTAGTCTGGTGTGATGGTGATTAACTGGATGCAGTGTATTATACTGGCGTGATGGTGATTGTCCTCAGAACTGGATGCAGTGTATTAGTCTGGCGTGATGGTGATTGTCCTTAGCACTGGATGCAGTGTATTAGTCTGGCGTGATGGTGATTGTCCTTGGCACTGTTTGCAGTGCAGTGTATTCGTCTGGTGTGATGGTGATTGTCCTTGGCACAGGATGCAGTGTATTAGTCTGGTGTGATGGTGATTGTCCTTGGCACAGGATGCAGTGTATTAGTCTGGTGTGATGGTGATTGTCCTTGGCACTGGATTCAGTGCATTAGTCTGGTGTGATGGTGATTGTCCTTAGCACTGGATGCAGTGCATTAGTCTGGTGTGATGGTGCAGTGTATTAGTCTGATGTGACGGTGATTGTCCTTAGCACTGGATGCAGTGCATTAGTCTGGTGTGATGTTGATTGTCCTTAGCACTGGATGCAGTGTATTAGTCTGGTGTGATGGTGATTGTCCTCAGAACTGGATGCAGTGTATTAGTCTAGTGTGATGGTGATTGTCCTCGGCACTGGATGCAGTGTATTAGTCTGGTGTGATGGTGATTGTCCTCGGCACTGGATGCAGTGTATTAGTCTGGTGTGATGGTGATTGTCCTTGGCACTGGATGCAGTGTATTAGTCTGGTGTGATGGTGATTGTCCTTGGCACTGGATGCAGTGTATTAGTCTGGTGTGATGGTGATTGTCCTTGGCACAGGATGCAGTGTATTAGTCTGGTGTGATGGTGATTGTCCTTAGCACTGGATGCAGTGTATAAGTCTGGTATGATGGTGATTGTCCTTAGCACTGGATGCAGTGTATTAGTCTGGTGTGATGGTGATTGTCCTTAGCACTGGATGCAGTGTATTAGTCTGGTGTGATGGTGATTAACTGGATGCAGTGTATTATACTGGCGTGATGGTGATTGTCCTCAGAACTGGATGCAGTGTATTAGTCTGGCGTGATGGTGATTGTCCTTAGCACTGGATGCAGTGTATTAGTTTGGCGTGATGGTGATTGTCCTTGGCACTGTTTGCAGTGTATTAGTCTGGCGTGATGGTGATTGTCCTTGGCACTGGATGCAGTGTATTAGTCTGGCGTGATGGTGATTGTCCTTAGCACTGGATGCAGTGTATTAGTCTGGCATGATGGTGATTGTCCTTGGCACTGGATGCAGTGTATTAGTCTGGTGTGATGGTGATTGTCCTTAGCACTGGATGCAGTGCATTAGTCTGGTGTGATGGTGATTGTCCTTAGCACTGGATGCAGTGCATTAGTCTGGTGTGATGGTGCAGTGTATTAGTCTGATGTGACGGTGATTGTCCTTAGCACTGGATGCAGTGTATTAGTCTGGTGTGACGGTGATTGTCCTTAGCACTGGATGCAGTGTGCTAATCTGGTGTGACGGTGATTGTCCTTAGCACTGGATGCAGTGTATTAGTCTGGTGTGACGGTGATTGTCCTTAGCACTGGATGCAGTGTATTAGTCTGGCGTGACGGTGATTGTCCTTAGCACTGGATGCAGTGTATTAGTCTGGCGTGACGGTGATTGTCCTTGGCACTGGATGCAGTGTATTAGTCTGGCGTGACGGTGATTGTCCTTGGCACTGGATGCAGTGCATTAGTCTGGCGTGACGGTGATTGTCCTTGGCACTGGATGCAGTGCATTAGTCTGGCGTGACGGTGATTGTCCTTAGCACTGGATGCCGTGCATTAGTCTGGCGTGACGGTGATTGTCCTTGGCACTGGATGCCGTGCATTAGTCTGGCGTGACGGTGATTGTCCTTGGCACTGGATGCCGTGCATTAGTCTGGCGTGACGGTGATTGTCCTTGGCACTGGATGCCGTGCATTAGTCTGGCGTGATGGTGATTGTCCTTGGCACTGGATGCCGTGCATTAGTCTGGCGTGATGGTGATTGTCCTTGGCACTGGATGCAGTGCATTAGTCTGGCGTGATGGTGATTGTCCTTGGCACTGGATGCAGTGTATTAGTCTGGTGTGATGGTGATTGTCCTTAGCACTGGATGCAGTGCATTAGTCTGGTGTGATGGTGATTGTCCTTAGCACTGGATGCAGTGCATTAGTCTGGTGTGATGGTGCAGTGTATTAGTCTGATGTGACGGTGATTGTCCTTAGCACTGGATGCAGTGTATTAGTCTGGTGTGACGGTGATTGTCCTTAGCACTGGATGCAGTGTGCTAATCTGGTGTGACGGTGATTGTCCTTAGCACTGGATGCAGTGTATTAGTCTGGTGTGACGGTGATTGTCCTTAGCACTGGATGCAGTGTATTAGTCTGGCGTGACGGTGATTGTCCTTAGCACTGGATGCAGTGTATTAGTCTGGCGTGACGGTGATTGTCCTTGGCACTGGATGCAGTGTATTAGTCTGGCGTGACGGTGATTGTCCTTGGCACTGGATGCAGTGCATTAGTCTAGCGTGACGGTGATTGTCCTTGGCACTGGATGCAGTGCATTAGTCTGGCGTGACGGTGATTGTCCTTAGCACTGGATGCCGTGCATTAGTCTGGCGTGACGGTGATTGTCCTTGGCACTGGATGCCGTGCATTAGTCTGGCGTGACGGTGATTGTCCTTGGCACTGGATGCCGTGCATTAGTCTGGCGTGACGGTAATTGTCCTTGGCACTGGATGCCGTGCATTAGTCTGGCGTGATGGTGATTGTCCTTGGCACTGGATGCCGTGCATTAGTCTGGCGTGATGGTGATTGTCCTTGGCACTGGATGCAGTGCATTAGTCTGGCGTGATGGTGATTGTCCTTGGCACTGGATGCAGTGCAGTAGTCTGGCGTGATGGTGATTGTCCTTGGCACTGGATGCAGTGCAGTAGTCTGGCGTGATGGTGATTGTCCTTGGCACTGGATGCAGTGCAGTAGTCTGGCGTGATGGTGATTGTCCTTGGCACTGGATGCAGTGCAGTAGTCTGGTGTGATGGCGATTGTCCTTGGCACTGGATGCAGTGCAGTAGTCTGGTGTGATGGCGATTGTCCTTGGCACTGGATGCAGTGCAGTAGTCTGGTGTGATAGTGATTGTCCTTGGCACTGGATGCAGTGCAGTAGTCTGGTGTGATGGTGATTGTGCTTAGCACTGGATGCAGTGTATTAGTCTGGTGTGATGGTGATTGTCCTCAGAACTGGATGCAGTGTGTTAGTCTGGTGTGATGGTGATTGTCCTCGGAACTGGATGCAGTGTGTTAGTCTGGTGTGATGGTGATTGTCCTCGGAACTGGATGCAGTGTGTTAGTCTGGTGTGATGGTGATTGTCCTCGGAACTGGATGCAGTGTGATAGTCTGGTGTGATGGTGATTGTCCTTGGCACTGGATGCAGTGTATTAGTCTGGTGTGACGGTGATTGTCCTTGGCACTGGATGCAGTGTATTAGTCTGGTGTGACGGTGATTGTCCTTGGCAATGGATGCAGTGTATTAGTCTGGTGTGACGGTGATTGTTCTTGGCACTGGATGCAGTGTATTAGTCTGGTGGGACGGTGATTGTCCTTGGCACTGGATGCAGTGTATTCGTGTGGTGGGATGGTGATAGTCCTTGGCACTGGATGCAGTGTATTCGTGTGGTGTGATGGTGATTGTCCTTGGCACTGGATGCAGTGTATTCGTGTGGTGTGATGGTGATTGTCCTTGGCACTGGATGCAGTGTATTCGTCTGGTGTGATGGTGATTGTCCTTGGCACTGGATGCAGTGTATTCGTCTGGTGTGATAGTGATTGTCCTTGGCACAGGATGCAGTGTATTAGTCTGGTGTGATGGTGATTGTCCTTGGCACAGGATGCAGTGTATTAGTCTGGTGTGATGGTGATTGTCCTTAGCACTGGATGCAGTGTATTAGTCTGGTATGATGGTGATTGTCCTTAGCACTGGATGCAGTGTATTAGTCTGGTGTGATGGTGATTGTCCTTAGCACTGGATGCAGTGTATTAGTCTGGTGTGATGGTGATTAACTGGATGCAGTGTATTAGTCTGGCGTGATGGTGATTGTCCTCAGCACTGGATGCAGTGTATTAGTCTGGCGTGATGGTGATTGTCCTCGGCACTGGATGCAGTGTATTAGTCTGGCGTGACGGTGATTGTCCTTGGCACTGGATGCAGTGTATTAGTCTGGCGTGATGGTGATTGTCCTTAGCACTGGATGCAGTGTATTAGTCTGTGTGATGGTGATTAACTGGATGCAGTGTATTATACTGGCGTGATGGTGATTGTCCTCAGAACTGGATGCAGTGTATTAGTCTGGCGTGATGGTGATTGTCCTTAGCACTGGATGCAGTGTATTAGTCTGGCGTGATGGTGATTGTCCTTAGCACTGGATGCAGTGTATTAGTCTGGTGTGATGGTGATTGTCCTTAGCACTGGATGCAGTGTATTAGTCTGGTGTGATGGTGATTAACGGGATGCAGTGTATTATACTGGCGTGATGGTGATTGTCCTCAGAACTGGATGCAGTGTATTAGTCTGGCGTGATGGTGATTGTCCTTAGCACTGGATGCAGTGTATTAGTCTGGCGTGATGGTGATTGTCCTTGGCACTGTTTGCAGTGTATTAGTCTGGCGTGATGGTGATTGTCCTTGGCACTGGATGCAGTGTATTAGTCTGGCGTGATGGTGATTGTCCTTAGCACTGGATGCAGTGTATTAGTCTGGCGTGATGGTGATTGTCCTTGGCACTGGATGCAGTGCATTAGTCTGGTGTGATGGTGATTGACCTTAGCACTGGATGCAGTGCATTAGTCTGGTGTGATGGTGCAGTGTATTAGTCTGATGTGACGGTGATTGTCCTTAGCACTGGATGCAGTGCATTAGTCTGGTGTGATGGTGATTGTCCTTAGCACTGGATGCAGTGCATTAGTCTGGTGTGATGGTGATTGTCCTCAGCACTGGATGCAGTGTATTAGTCTAGTGTGATGGTGATTGTCCTCGGCACTGGATGCAGTGTATTAGTCTGGTATGATGGTGATTGTCCTCGGCACTGAATGCAGTGTATTAGTCTGGTGTGATGGTGATTGTCCTCGGCACTGGATGCCGTGCATTAGTCTGGCGTGATGGTGATTGTCCTCGGCACTGGATGCCGTGCATTAGTCTGGCGTGATGGTGATTGTCCTTGGCACTGGATGCAGTGCATTAGTCTGGCGTGATGGTAATTGTCCTTGGCACTGGATGCAGTGCAGTAGTCTGGCGTGATGGTGATTGTCCTTGGCACTAGATGCAGTGCAGTAGTCTGGCGTGATGGTGATTGTCCTTGGCACTGGATGCAGTGCAGTAGTCTGGTGTGATGGTGATTGCCCTTGGCACTGGATGCAGTGCAGTAGTCTGGTGTGATGGTGATTGTCCTTGGCACTGGATGCAGTGCAGTAGTCTGGTGTGATGGTGATTGTCCTTGGCACTGGATGCAGTGCAGTAGTCTGGTGTGATGGTGATTGTCCTTGGCACTGGATGCAGTGCAGTAGTCTGGTGTGATGGTGATTGTGCTTAGCACTGGATGCAGTGTATTAGTCTGGTGTGATGGTGATTGTCCTCAGAACTGGATGCAGTGTGTTAGTCTGGTGTGATGGTGATTGTCCTCGGAACTGGATGCAGTGTGTTAGTCTGGTGTGATGGTGATTGTCCTCGGAACTGGATGCCGTGCATTAGTCTGGCGTGATGGTGATTGTCCTCGGCACTGGATGCAGTGCATTAGTCTGGCGTGATGGTGATTGTCCTTGGCACTGGATGCAGTGCATTAGTCTGGCGTGATGGTAATTGTCCTTGGCACTGGATGCAGTGCAGTAGTCTGGCGTGATGGTGATTGTCCTTGGCACTAGATGCAGTGCAGTAGTCTGGTGTGATGGTGATTGTCCTTGGCACTGGATGCAGTGCAGTAGTCTGGCGTGATGGTGATTGCCCTTGGCACTGGATGCAGTGCAGTAGTCTGGTGTGATGGTGATTGCCCTTGGCACTGGATGCAGTGCAGTAGTCTGGTGTGATGGCGATTGTCCTTGGCACTGGATGCAGTGCAGTAGTCTGGTGTGATGGCGATTGTCCTTGGCACTGGATGCAGTGCAGTAGTCTGGTGTGATGGTGATTGTGCTTAGCACTGGATGCAGTGTATTAGTCTGGTGTGATGGTGATTGTCCTCAGAACTGGATGCAGTGTGTTAGTCTGGTGTGATGGTGATTGTCCTCGGAACTGGATGCAGTGTGTTAGTCTGGTGTGATGGTGATTGTCCTCGGAACTGGATGCAGTGTGTTAGTCTGGTGTGATGGTGATTGTCCTCAGAACTGGATGCAGTGTGATAGTCTGGTGTGATGGTGATTGTCCTTGGCACTGGATGCAGTGTATTAGTCTAGTGTGATGGTGATTGTCCTTGGCACTGGATGCAGTGTATTCGTCTGGTGTGACGGTGATTGTCCTTGGCACAGGATGCAGTGTATTCGTCTGGTGTGATGGTGATTGTCCTTGGCACAGGATGCAGTGTATTAGTCTGGTGTGATGGTGATTGTCCTTGGCACAGGATGCAGTGTATTAGTCTGGTGTGATGGTGATTGTCCTTAGCACTGGATGCAGTGTATTAGTCTGGTGTGATGGTGATTGTCCTTAGCACTGGATGCAGTGTATTCGTGTGGTGTGATGGTGATTGTCCTTAGCACTGGATGCAGTGTATTAGTCTGGTGTGATGGTGATTAACTGGATGCAGTGTATTAGTCTGGCGTGATGGTGATTGTCCTCAGCACTGGATGCAGTGTATTAGTCTGGCGTGATGGTGATTGTCCTCGGCACTGGATGCAGTGTATTAGTCTGGCGTGACGGTGATTGTCCTTGGCACTGGATGCAGTGTATTAGTCTGGCGTGATGGTGATTGTCCTTAGCACTGGATGCAGTGTATTAGTCTGTGTGATGGTGATTAACTGGATGCAGTGTATTATACTGGCGTGATGGTGATTGTCCTCAGAACTGGATGCAGTGTATTAGTCTGGCGTGATGTTGATTGTCCTTAGCACTGGATGCAGTGTATTAGTCTGGCGTGATGGTGATTGTCCTTAGCACTGGATGCAGTGTATTAGTCTGGTGTGATGGTGATTGTCCTTAGCACTGGATGCAGTGTATTAGTCTGGTGTGATGGTGATTAACTGGATGCAGTGTATTATACTGGCGTGATGGTGATTGTCCTCAGAACTGGATGCAGTGTATTAGTCTGGCGTGATGGTGATTGTCCTTAGCACTGGATGCAGTGTATTAGTCTGGCGTGATGGTGATTGTCCTTGGCACTGTTTGCAGTGTATTAGTCTGGCGTGATGGTGATTGTCCTTGGCACTGGATGCAGTGTATTAGTCTGGCGTGATGGTGATTGTCCTTAGCACTGGATGCAGTGTATTAGTCTGGCGTGATGGTGATTGTCCTTGGCACTGGATTCAGTGCATTAGTCTGGTGTGATGGTGATTGTCCTTAGCACTGGATGCAGTGCATTAGTCTGGTGTGATGGTGCAGTGTATTAGTCTGATGTGACGGTGATTGTCCTTAGCACTGGATGCAGTGCATTAGTCTGGTGTGATGTTGATTGTCCTTAGCACTGGATGCAGTGTATTAGTCTGGTGTGATGGTGATTGTCCTCAGCACTGGATGCAGTGTATTAGTCTAGTGTGATGGTGATTGTCCTCGGCACTGGATGCAGTGTATTAGTCTGGTGTGATGGTGATTGTCCTCGGCACTGGATGCAGTGTATTAGTCTGGTGTGATGGTGATTGTCCTTGGCACTGGATGCAGTGTATTAGTCTGGTGTGATGGTGATTGTCCTTGGCACTGGATGCAGTGTATTAGTCTGGTGTGATGGTGATTGTCCTTGGCACTGGATGCAGTGTATTAGTCTGGTGTGATGGTGATTGTCCTTAGCACTGGATGCAGTGTATTAGTCTGGTATGATGGTGATTGTCCTTAGCACTGGATGCAGTGTATTAGTCTGGTGTGATGGTGATTGTCCTTAGCACTGGATGCAGTGTATTAGTCTGGTGTGATGGTGATTAACTGGATGCAGTGTATTATACTGGCGTGATGGTGATTGTCCTCAGAACTGGATGCAGTGTATTAGTCTGGCGTGATGGTGATTGTCCTTAGCACTGGATGCAGTGTATTAGTTTGGCGTGATGGTGATTGTCCTTGGCACTGTTTGCAGTGTATTAGTCTGGCGTGATGGTGATTGTCCTTGGCACTGGATGCAGTGTATTAGTCTGGCGTGATGGTGATTGTCCTTAGCACTGGATGCAGTGTATTAGTCTGGCATGATGGTGATTGTCCTTGGCACTGGATGCAGTGTATTAGTCTGGTGTGATGGTGATTGTCCTTAGCACTGGATGCAGTGCATTAGTCTGGTGTGATGGTGATTGTCCTTAGCACTGGATGCAGTGCATTAGTCTGGTGTGATGGTGCAGTGTATTAGTCTGATGTGACGGTGATTGTCCTTAGCACTGGATGCAGTGTATTAGTCTGGTGTGACGGTGATTGTCCTTAGCACTGGATGCAGTGTGCTAATCTGGTGTGACGGTGATTGTCCTTAGCACTGGATGCAGTGTATTAGTCTGGTGTGACGGTGATTGTCCTTAGCACTGGATGCAGTGTATTAGTCTGGCGTGACGGTGATTGTCCTTGGCACTGGATGCAGTGTATTAGTCTGGCGTGACGGTGATTGTCCTTGGCACTGGATGCAGTGCATTAGTCTGGCGTGACGGTGATTGTCCTTGGCACTGGATGCAGTGCATTAGTCTGGCGTGACGGTGATTGTCCTTGGCACTGGATGCCGTGCATTAGTCTGGCGTGACGGTGATTGTCCTTGGCACTGGATGCCGTGCATTAGTCTGGCGTGACGGTGATTGTCCTTGGCACTGGATGCCGTGCATTAGTCTGGCGTGACGGTGATTGTCCTTGGCACTGGATGCCGTGCATTAGTCTGGCGTGACGGTGATTGTCCTTGGCACTGGATGCCGTGCATTAGTCTGGCGTGATGGTGATTGTCCTTGGCACTGGATGCAGTGCATTAGTCTGGCGTGATGGTGATTGTCCTTGGCACTGGATGCAGTGCAGTAGTCTGGCGTGATGGTGATTGTCCTTGGCACTGGATGCAGTGCAGTAGTCTGGCGTGATGGTGATTGTCCTTGGCACTGGATGCAGTGCATTAGTCTGGCGTGATGGTGATTGTCCTTGGCACTGGATGCAGTGCAGTAGTCTGGCGTGATGGCGATTGTCCTTGGCACTGGATGCAGTGCAGTAGTCTGGCGTGATGGCGATTGTCCTTGGCACTGGATGCAGTGCAGTAGTCTGGTGTGATGGCGATTGTCCTTGGCACTGGATGCAGTGCAGTAGTCTGGTGTGATGGCGATTGTCCTTGGCACTGGATGCAGTGCAGTAGTCTGGTGTGATGGTGATTGTGCTTAGCACTGGATGCAGTGCAGTAGTCTGGTGAGATGGTGATTGTGCTTAGCACTGGATGCAGTGTATTAGTCTGGTGTGATGGTGATTGTCCTCGGAACTGGATGCAGTGTGTTAGTCTGGTGTGATGGTGATTGTCCTCGGAACTGGATGCAGTGTGTTAGTCTGGTGTGATGGTGATTGTCCTCGGAACTGGATGCAGTGTGATAGTCTGGTGTGATGGTGATTGTCCTCGGAACTGGATGCAGTGTGATAGTCTGGTGTGATGGTGATTGTCCTTGGCACTGGATGCAGTGTATTAGTCTGGTGTGACGGTGATTGTCCTTGGCAATGGATGCAGTGTATTAGTCTGGTGTGACGGTGATTGTCCTTGGCAATGGATGCAGTGTATTAGTCTGGTGTGACGGTGATTGTCCTTGGCACTGGATGCAGTGTATTAGTCTGGTGTGACGGTGATTGTCCTTGGCACTGGATGCAGTGTATTCGTGTGGTGGGATGGTGATAGTCCTTGGCACTGGATGCAGTGTATTCGTGTGGTGTGATGGTGATTGTCCTTGGCACTGGATGCAGTGTATTCGTGTGGTGTGATGGTTATTGTCCTTGGCACTGGATGCAGTGTATTCGTGTGGTGTGATGGTGATTGTCCTTGGCACTGGATGCAGTGTATTCGTCTGGTGTGATAGTGATTGTCCTTGGCACAGGATGCAGTGTATTAGTCTGGTGTGATGGTGATTGTCCTTGGCACAGGATGCAGTGTATTAGTCTGGTGTGATGGTGATTGTCCTTAGCACTGGATGCAGTGTATTAGTCTGGTATGATGGTGATTGTCCTTAGCACTGGATGCTGTGTATTAGTCTGGTGTGATGGTGATTAACTGGATGCAGTGTATTAGTCTGGCGTGATGGTGATTGTCCTCAGCACTGGATGCAGTGTATTAGTCTGGCGTGATGGTGATTGTCCTCGGCACTGGATGCAGTGTATTAGTCTGGTGTGATGGTGATTGTCCTTGGCACTGGATGCAGTGTATTAGTCTGGCGTGATGGTGATTGTCCTTAGCACTGGATGCAGTGTATTAGTCTGTGTGATGGTGATTAACTGGATGCAGTGTATTATACTGGCGTGATGGTGATTGTCCTCAGAACTGGATGCAGTGTATTAGTCTGGCGTGATGGTGATTGTCCTTAGCACTGGATGCAGTGTATTAGTCTGGCGTGATGGTGATTGTCCTTAGCACTGGATGCAGTGTATTAGTCTGGTGTGATGGTGATTGTCCTTAGCACTGGATGCAGTGTATTAGTCTGGTGTGATGGTGATTAACTGGATGCAGTGTATTATACTGGCGTGATGGTGATTGTCCTCAGAACTGGATGCAGTGTATTAGTCTGGCGTGATGGTGATTGTCCTTAGCACTGGATGCAGTGTATTAGTCTGGCGTGATGGTGATTGTCCTTGGCACTGTTTGCAGTGTATTAGTCTGGCGTGATGGTGATTGTCCTTGGCACTGGATGCAGTGTATTAGTCTGGCGTGATGGTGATTGTCCTTAGCACTGGATGCAGTGTATTAGTCTGGCGTGATGGTGATTGTCCTTGGCACTGGATGCAGTGCATTAGTCTGGTGTGATGGTGATTGACCTTAGCACTGGATGCAGTGCATTAGTCTGGTGTGATGGTGCAGTGTATTAGTCTGATGTGACGGTGATTGTCCTTAGCACTGGATGCAGTGCATTAGTCTGGTGTGATGGTGATTGTCCTTAGCACTGGATGCAGTGCATTAGTCTGGTGTGATGGTGATTGTCCTCAGCACTGGATGCAGTGTATTAGTCTAGTGTGATGGTGATTGTCCTCGGCACTGGATGCAGTGTATTAGTCTGGTGTGATGGTGATTGTCCTCGGCACTGAATGCAGTGTATTAGTCTGGTGTGATGGTGATTGTCCTCGGCACTGGATGCCGTGCATTAGTCTGGCGTGATGGTGATTGTCCTCGGCACTGGATGCCGTGCATTAGTCTGGCGTGATGGTGATTGTCCTTGGCACTGGATGCAGTGCATTAGTCTGGCGTGATGGTAATTGTCCTTGGCACTGGATGCAGTGCAGTAGTCTGGCGTGATGGTGATTGTCCTTGGCACTAGATGCAGTGCAGTAGTCTGGCGTGATGGTGATTGTCCTTGGCACTGGATGCAGTGCAGTAGTCTGGTGTGATGGTGATTGCCCTTGGCACTGGATGCAGTGCAGTAGTCTGGTGTGATGGTGATTGCCCTTGGCACTGGATGCAGTGCAGTAGTCTGGTGTGATGGTGATTGTCCTTGGCACTGGATGCAGTGCAGTAGTCTGGTGTGATGGCGATTGTCCTTGGCACTGGATGCAGTGCAGTAGTCTGGTGTGATGGTGATTGTGCTTAGCACTGGATGCAGTGTATTAGTCTGGTGTGATGGTGATTGTCCTCAGAACTGGATGCAGTGTGTTAGTCTGGTGTGATGGTGATTGTCCTCGGAACTGGATGCAGTGTGTTAGTCTGGTGTGATGGTGATTGTCCTCGGAACTGGATGCCGTGCATTAGTCTGGCGTGATGGTGATTGTCCTCGGCACTGGATGCAGTGCATTAGTCTGGCGTGATGGTGATTGTCCTTGGCACTGGATGCAGTGCATTAGTCTGGCGTGATGGTAATTGTCCTTGGCACTGGATGCAGTGCAGTAGTCTGGCGTGATGGTGATTGTCCTTGGCACTAGATGCAGTGCAGTAGTCTGGCGTGATGGTGATTGTCCTTGGCACTGGATGCAGTGCAGTAGTCTGGCGTGATGGTGATTGCCCTTGGCACTGGATGCAGTGCAGTAGTCTGGTGTGATGGTGATTGCCCTTGGCACTGGATGCAGTGCAGTAGTCTGGTGTGATGGCGATTGTCCTTGGCACTGGATGCAGTGCAGTAGTCTGGTGTGATGGCGATTGTCCTTGGCACTGGATGCAGTGCAGTAGTCTGGTGTGATGGTGATTGTGCTTAGCACTGGATGCAGTGTATTAGTCTGGTGTGATGGTGATTGTCCTCAGAACTGGATGCAGTGTGTTAGTCTGGTGTGATGGTGATTGTCCTCGGAACTGGATGCAGTGTGTTAGTCTGGTGTGATGGTGATTGTCCTCGGAACTGGATGCAGTGTGTTAGTCTGGTGTGATGGTGATTGTCCTCAGAACTGGATGCAGTGTGATAGTCTGGTGTGATGGTGATTGTCCTTGGCACTGGATGCAGTGTATTAGTCTAGTGTGATGGTGATTGTCCTTGGCACTGGATGCAGTGTATTCGTCTGGTGTGACGGTGATTGTCCTTGGCACAGGATGCAGTGTATTCGTCTGGTGTGATGGTGATTGTCCTTGGCACAGGATGCAGTGTATTAGTCTGGTGTGATGGTGATTGTCCTTGGCACAGGATGCAGTGTATTAGTCTGGTGTGATGGTGATTGTCCTTAGCACTGGATGCAGTGTATTAGTCTGGTATGATGGTGATTGTCCTTAGCACTGGATGCAGTGTATTCGTGTGGTGTGATGGTGATTGTCCTTAGCACTGGATGCAGTGTATTAGTCTGGTGTGATGGTGATTAACTGGATGCAGTGTATTAGTCTGGCGTGATGGTGATTGTCCTCAGCACTGGATGCAGTGTATTAGTCTGGCGTGATGGTGATTGTCCTCGGCACTGGATGCAGTGTATTAGTCTGGCGTGACGGTGATTGTCCTTGGCACTGGATGCAGTGTATTAGTCTGGCGTGATGGTGATTGTCCTTAGCACTGGATGCAGTGTATTAGTCTGTGTGATGGTGATTAACTGGATGCAGTGTATTATACTGGCGTGATGGTGATTGTCCTCAGAACTGGATGCAGTGTATTAGTCTGGCGTGATGTTGATTGTCCTTAGCACTGGATGCAGTGTATTAGTCTGGCGTGATGGTGATTGTCCTTAGCACTGGATGCAGTGTATTAGTCTGGTGTGATGGTGATTGTCCTTAGCACTGGATGCAGTGTATTAGTCTGGTGTGATGGTGATTAACTGGATGCAGTGTATTATACTGGCGTGATGGTGATTGTCCTCAGAACTGGATGCAGTGTATTAGTCTGGCGTGATGGTGATTGTCCTTAGCACTGGATGCAGTGTATTAGTCTGGCGTGATGGTGATTGTCCTTGGCACTGTATGCAGTGTATTAGTCTGGCGTGATGGTGATTGTCCTTGGCACTGGATGCAGTGTATTAGTCTGGCGTGATGGTGATTGTCCTTAGCACTGGATGCAGTGTATTAGTCTGGCGTGATGGTGATTGTCCTTGGCACTGGATTCAGTGCATTAGTCTGGTGTGATGGTGATTGTCCTTAGCACTGGATGCAGTGCATTAGTCTGGTGTGATGGTGCAGTGTATTAGTCTGATGTGACGGTGATTGTCCTTAGCACTGGATGCAGTGCATTAGTCTGGTGTGATGTTGATTGTCCTTAGCACTGGATGCAGTGTATTAGTCTGGTGTGATGGTGATTGTCCTCAGCACTGGATGCAGTGTATTAGTCTAGTGTGATGGTGATTGTCCTCGGCACTGGATGCAGTGTATTAGTCTGGTGTGATGGTGATTGTCCTCGGCACTGGATGCAGTGTATTAGTCTGGTGTGATGGTGATTGTCCTTGGCACTGGATGCAGTGTATTAGTCTGGTGTGATGGTGATTGTCCTTGGCACTGGATGCAGTGTATTAGTCTGGTGTGATGGTGATTGTCCTTGGCACAGGATGCAGTGTATTAGTCTGGTGTGATGGTGATTGTCCTTAGCACTGGATGCAGTGTATAAGTCTGGTATGATGGTGATTGTCCTTAGCACTGGATGCAGTGTATTAGTCTGGTGTGATGGTGATTGTCCTTAGCACTGGATGCAGTGTATTAGTCTGGTGTGATGGTGATTAACTGGATGCAGTGTATTATACTGGCGTGATGGTGATTGTCCTCAGAACTGGATGCAGTGTATTAGTCTGGCGTGATGGTGATTGTCCTTAGCACTGGATGCAGTGTATTAGTCTGGCGTGATGGTGATTGTCCTTGGCACTGTTTGCAGTGTATTAGTCTGGCGTGATGGTGATTGTCCTTGGCACTGGATGCAGTGTATTAGTCTGGCGTGATGGTGATTGTCCTTAGCACTGGATGCAGTGTATTAGTCTGGTATGATGGTGATTGTCCTTGGCACTGGATGCAGTGTATTAGTCTGGTGTGATGGTGATTGTCCTTAGCACTGGATGCAGTGCATTAGTCTGGTGTGATGGTGATTGTCCTTAGCACTGGATGCAGTGCATTAGTCTGGTGTGATGGTGCAGTGTATTAGTCTGATGTGACGGTGATTGTCCTTAGCACTGGATGCAGTGTATTAGTCTGGTGTGACGGTGATTGTCCTTAGCACTGGATGCAGTGTGCTAATCTGGTGTGACGGTGATTGTCCTTAGCACTGGATGCAGTGTATTAGTCTGGTGTGACGGTGATTGTCCTTAGCACTGGATGCAGTGTATTAGTCTGGCGTGACGGTGATTGTCCTTGGCACTGGATGCAGTGTATTAGTCTGGCGTGACGGTGATTGTCCTTGGCACTGGATGCAGTGCATTAGTCTGGCGTGACGGTGATTGTCCTTGGCACTGGATGCAGTGCATTAGTCTGGCGTGACGGTGATTGTCCTTAGCACTGGATGCCGTGCATTAGTCTGGCGTGACGGTGATTGTCCTTGGCACTGGATGCCGTGCATTAGTCTGGCGTGACGGTGATTGTCCTTGGCACTGGATGCCGTGCATTAGTCTGGCGTGACGGTGATTGTCCTTGGCACTGGATGCCGTGCATTAGTCTGGCGTGACGGTGATTGTCCTTGGCACTGGATGCCGTGCATTAGTCTGGCGTGATGGTGATTGTCCTTGGCACTGGATGCAGTGCATTAGTCTGGCGTGATGGTGATTGTCCTTGGCACTGGATGCAGTGCAGTAGTCTGGCGTGATGGTGATTGTCCTTGGCACTGGATGCAGTGCAGTAGTCTGGCGTGATGGTGATTGTCCTTGGCACTGGATGCAGTGCAGTAGTCTGGCGTGATGGTGATTGTCCTTGGCACTGGATGCAGTGCAGTAGTCTGGCGTGATGGCGATTGTCCTTGGCACTGGATGCAGTGCAGTAGTCTGGCGTGATGGCGATTGTCCTTGGCACTGGATGCAGTGCAGTAGTCTGGTGTGATGGCGATTGTCCTTGGCACTGGATGCAGTGCAGTAGTCTGGTGTGATGGCGATTGTCCTTGGCACTGGATGCAGTGCAGTAGTCTGGTGTGATGGTGATTGTGCTTAGCACTGGATGCAGTGCAGTAGTCTGGTGAGATGGTGATTGTGCTTAGCACTGGATGCAGTGTATTAGTCTGGTGTGATGGTGATTGTCCTCGGAACTGGATGCAGTGTGTTAGTCTGGTGTGATGGTGATTGTCCTCGGAACTGGATGCAGTGTGTTAGTCTGGTGTGATGGTGATTGTCCTCGGAACTGGATGCAGTGTGATAGTCTGGTGTGATGGTGATTGTCCTCGGAACTGGATGCAGTGTGATAGTCTGGTGTGATGGTGATTGTCCTTGGCACTGGATGCAGTGTATTAGTCTGGTGTGACGGTGATTGTCCTTGGCAATGGATGCAGTGTATTAGTCTGGTGTGACGGTGATTGTCCTTGGCAATGGATGCAGTGTATTAGTCTGGTGTGACGGTGATTGTCCTTGGCACTGGATGCAGTGTATTAGTCTGGTGTGACGGTGATTGTCCTTGGCACTGGATGCAGTGTATTCGTGTGGTGTGATGGTGATAGTCCTTGGCACTGGATGCAGTGTATTCGTGTGGTGTGATGGTGATTGTCCTTGGCACTGGATGCAGTGTATTCGTGTGGTGTGATGGTGATTGTCCTTGGCACTGGATGCAGTGTATTCGTGTGGTGTGATGGTGATTGTCCTTGGCACTGGATGCAGTGTATTCGTCTGGTGTGATAGTGATTGTCCTTGGCACAGGATGCAGTGTATTAGTCTGGTGTGATGGTGATTGTCCTTGGCACAGGATGCAGTGTATTAGTCTGGTGTGATGGTGATTGTCCTTAGCACTGGATGCAGTGTATTAGTCTGGTATGATGGTGATTGTCCTTAGCACTGGATGCTGTGTATTAGTCTGGTGTGATGGTGATTAACTGGATGCAGTGTATTAGTCTGGCGTGATGGTGATTGTCCTCAGCACTGGATGCAGTGTATTAGTCTGGCGTGATGGTGATTGTCCTCGGCACTGGATGCAGTGTATTAGTCTGGCGTGACGGTGATTGTCCTTGGCACTGGATGCAGTGTATTAGTCTGGCGTGATGGTGATTGTCCTTAGCACTGGATGCAGTGTATTAGTCTGTGTGATGGTGATTAACTGGATGCAGTGTATTATACTGGCGTGATGGTGATTGTCCTCAGAACTGGATGCAGTGTATTAGTCTGGCGTGATGGTGATTGTCCTTAGCACTGGATGCAGTGTATTAGTCTGGCGTGATGGTGATTGTCCTTAGCACTGGATGCAGTGTATTAGTCTGGTGTGATGGTGATTGTCCTTAGCACTGGATGCAGTGTATTAGTCTGGTGTGATGGTGATTAACTGGATGCAGTGTATTATACTGGCGTGATGGTGATTGTCCTCAGAACTGGATGCAGTGTATTAGTCTGGCGTGATGGTGATTGTCCTTAGCACTGGATGCAGTGTATTAGTCTGGCGTGATGGTGATTGTCCTTGGCACTGTTTGCAGTGTATTAGTCTGGCGTGATGGTGATTGTCCTTGGCACTGGATGCAGTGTATTAGTCTGGCGTGATGGTGATTGTCCTTAGCACTGGATGCAGTGTATTAGTCTGGCGTGATGGTGATTGTCCTTGGCACTGGATGCAGTGCATTAGTCTGGTGTGATGGTGATTGACCTTAGCACTGGATGCAGTGCATTAGTCTGGTGTGATGGTGCAGTGTATTAGTCTGATGTGACGGTGATTGTCCTTAGCACTGGATGCAGTGCATTAGTCTGGTGTGATGGTGATTGTCCTTAGCACTGGATGCAGTGTATTAGTCTGGTGTGATGGTGATTGTCCTCAGCACTGGATGCAGTGTATTAGTCTAGTGTGATGGTGATTGTCCTCGGCACTGGATGCAGTGTATTAGTCTGGTGTGATGGTGATTGTCCTCGGCACTGGATGCAGTGTATTAGTCTGGTGTGATGGTGATTGTCCTCGGCACTGGATGCAGTGTATTAGTCTGGTGTGATGGTGATTGTCCTCGGCACTGTATGCAGTGTATTAGTCTGGTGTGATGGTGATTGTCCTCAGCACTGGATGCAGTGTATTAGTCTGGTGTGATGGTGATTGTCCTCGGCACTGGATTCAGTGTATTAGTCTGGTGTGATGGTGATTGTCCTTGGCACTGGATGCAGTGTATTAGTCTGGTGTGATGGTGATTGTCCTTGGCACTGGATGCAGTGTATTAGTCTGGTGTGATGGTGATTGTCCTTAGCACTGGATGCAGTGTATTAGTCTGGTGTGATGGTGATTGTCCTTGGCACTGGATGCAGTGTATTCGTCTGGTGTGATGGTGATTGTCCTTAGCACTAGATGCAGTGTATTCGTCTGGTGTGATGGTGATTGTCCTTAGCACTGGATGCAGTGTATTCGTGTGGTGTGATGGTGATTGTCCTTAGCACTGGATGCAGTGTATTCATGTGGTGTGATGGTGATTGTCCTTGGCACTGGATGCAGTGTATTCGTCTGGTGTGATGGTGATTGTCCTTGGCACTGGATGCAGTGTATTCGTCTGGTGTGATGGTGATTGTCCTTGGCACTGGATGCAGTGTATTCGTCTGGTATGATGGTGATTGTCCTTGGCACTGGATGCAGTGTATTCGTCTGGTATGATGGTGATTGTCCTTGGCACTGGATGCAGTGTATTCGTCTGGTATGATGGTGATTGTCCTTGGCACTGGATGCAGTGTATTCGTCTGGTATGATGGTGATTGTCCTTAGCACTGGATGCAGTGTATTAGTCTGGTGTGATGGTGATTGTCCTTAGCACTGGATGCAGTGTATTAGTCTGGTGTGATGGTGATTAACTGGATGCAGTGTATTAGTCTGGTGTGATGGTGATTGTGCTTAGCACTGGATGCAGTGTATTAGTCTGGCGTGATGGTGATTGTCCTCAGAACTGGATGCACTGTATTAGTCTGGCGTGATGGTGATTGTCCTTAGCACTGGATGCAGTGTATTAGTCTGGCGTGATGGTGATTGTCCTTGGCACTGGATGCAGTGTATTAGTCTGGTGTGATGGTGATTGTCCGTAGCACTGGATGCAGTGTATTAGTCTGGCGTGATGGTGATTGTCCTTGGCACTGGATGCAGTGTATTAGTCTGGTGTGATGGTGATTGTCCTTAGCACTGGATGCAGTGCATTAGACTGTTGTGATGGTGATTGTCCTTTGCACTGGATGCAGTGCATTAGTCTGGTGTTATGATGCAGTGTATTAGTCTGATGTGACGGTGATTGTCCTTAGCACTGGATGCAGTGTATTAGTTTGGTGTGACGGTGATTGTCCTTAGCACTGGATGCAGTGTATTAGTCTGGTGTGATGGTGATTGTCCTTAGCACTGGATGCAGTGTATTAGTCTGGTGTGATGGTGATTAACTGGATGCAGTGTATTAGTCTGGTGTGATGGTGATTGTGCTTAGCACTGGATGCAGTGTATTAGTCTGGCGTGATGGTGATTGTCCTCAGAACTGGATGCACTGTATTAGTCTGGCGTGATGGTGATTGTCCTTAGCACTGGATGCAGTGTATTAGTCTGGCGTGATGGTGATTGTCCTTGGCACTGGATGCAGTGTATTAGTCTGGTGTGATGGTGATTGTCCGTAGCACTGGATGCAGTGTATTAGTCTGGCGTGATGGTGATTGTCCTTGGCACTGGATGCAGTGTATTAGTCTGGTGTGATGGTGATTGTCCTTAGCACTGGATGCAGTGCATTAGACTGTTGTGATGGTGATTGTCCTTTGCACTGGATGCAGTGCATTAGTCTGGTGTTATGATGCAGTGTATTAGTCTGATGTGACGGTGATTGTCCTTAGCACTGGATGCAGTGTATTAGTTTGGTGTGACGGTGATTGTCCTTAGCACTGGATGCAGTATATTAGTCTGGTGTGACAGTGATTGTCCTTAGCACTGGATGCAGTGTATTAGTCTGGTGTGATGGTGATTGTCCTTAGCACTGGATGCAGTGTATTAGTCTGGTGTGATGGTGATTGTCCTTAGCACTGGATGCAGTGCATTAGTCTGGTGTGACAGTGATTGTCCTTAGCACTGGATGCAGTGTATTAGTCTGGTGTGATGGTGATTGTCCTTAGCACTGGATGCAGTGTATTAGTCTGGTGTGATGGTGATTGTCCTTAGCACTGGATGCAGTGTATTAGTCTGGTGTTATGATGCAGTGTATTAGTCTGATGTGACGGTGATTGTCCTTAGCACTGGATGCAGTATATTAGTCTGGTGTGACAGTGATTGTCCTTAGCACTGGATGCAGTATATTAGTCTGGTGTGACAGTGATTGTCCTTAGCACTGGATGCAGTGTATTAGTCTGGTGTGATGGTGATTGTCCTTAGCACTGGATGCAGTGTATTATTCTGGTGTGATGGTGATTGTCCTTAGCACTGGATGCAGTGTATTAGTCTATATTATGTATTATGTAATATTATGATATTAAACATACTCAGAACATGTGAGCTTTTTGTGATTAATGTAGGAGTTAGGGTCAGGGTTTATTTTAACGAGGAGAGTATAATTATATTATACAGAGGTCCGAGTGCAGACATGGCCTGTGTGTAGCTGATTTATAGATCTCTATTCAGTTTCTGATTCTAGTATCAGGGAATGACCAATATTTCCAGAGCGGGAAATAGAAACACAACAAAGCTGAAATGCAAGAGGGACCCGTCAGGGAAACAAACAGATTAAAGTGAGCCTGGGATTACACTCTAAACCCTTCCTGGATCAGAGGCTATCAGCAAGGGGTCAGTGATGGCCAGGAGATGAATGGCTGACCAGGAATGATGGCTGTGAATCACACACATAGATAAGATCTGCTCCACCTGTTTGATCCTCCATTCTCTTTTATGTACTGGATTTACTTTGATATCTTCTTGCACTGTTTGAACCTCTACAGCCCTTATGGGAAGGCCATTCTATGGATCTACTACCCTGTAGAAGTAACACAGCAAAGGTCCCGGTTATGCCAGTAATGAAAACTACACATATAAATGTATATAATTGATTAGTTTGTTGTTACATATTTTCAGTTGAAGTGCTATATCATTGAACTTGAGAGTTTTTTTTGCATAATTTATGTACAGGCCGTCCCTCTCTCTAACTCTTCTTATCTAGGACCATTAATTAACTTTCACAGTGGGGGGGATAAAGAAGAAGGGCAGCAAATGAAGGTAATGAAGTGGTGTAAACTATGTGTATGTGGATGGAAGCGGGGTATATGTGATGAAGACCATAGGAACTGGGAATAGGAATCAGCCATTAGTCAGTGACGTGCTCTCGGACTGGATCTGACGGGGATATAAGGACATGCTGCCCCGTTAGTGTTACTCTTGTGCTAAAGATACCCGTCATACTCCCATCTGCAGCCTACATGTATCAGTCCTAGAGGTAGAGCTCTGCAGGCTATCAATATCCCCTCATTTAGCACCGAGCTCTGCACTATGAAGTCTCCAGTGCTGATGGTGCCAGCCAAGTATCTGGGACATGTCCTGCTGTCCAATCTTTGTGAAAGTCCCAGCCATTCACTCATCCCAGGAAGCCCCTGACGTCAAGTCCCAATGGCTGCCCGCCCCAGATTCCAGGGATCCCTGCCAAATGACAGCTGCAGAGATGCCCTCGTCAGACTGTGGGGACAGATGCAAATCAGCTTAATTGAGATAAGCAAGGCTATCATGGCGGCTTGTAATTAGTGAAATGAGGATGCAATCCCAGGGTGTGCGCTAGAGATGCTCACATTGAAGGAATTGCACAGATTCCAGTTTCCATAACAACTGAGACCTCTTTCCTGACTCAGCCGCCAACTACATCGGCTTTGGGGTTCTTTGTACTCTTTTTGGGGTTAAATACTAACTATACAGCAAAGCACTTGTATCATGCTAAATACACGTGTGGGGAAAAGGCGAGCCGACAGGCACTGCCCACAAACTACCAGACTGGGGCACAGTGTCTTTACATTAGTCTTTGAGCTTCGGTGGGATCAGCACAAAAGGGTCAAATCTGTGGGATATTTATATCCCTTCTAAGCTAAAATTTGGTTAACCTGTTAACTGCCCCTGACTGAGCGGGAGACCCATACACAACCTCAGATCGGAGCTATTTATAGATTACAGAAATGCGATGGCTCTAATAGGGATCTCAGAAGGAGAAAGCAAGTTGCCTCCAGGGCAGTAACTAATTGTCCCGAGGGACCTGTAAACTGCCATCTTCACTTGGAATCTCTCTGATTGTCACTTTGATCCCTAAATGCAAAGAAAACGGCCGCTCTGGATCAGTTTAATCCCATTTATTGTGCTAATCTGTGTGCTGTTTATTTGTCTTGGGAAGGGGAGGAGACAGGACCGGCCAAAAGGATGGGGGTGAAGGGGATCCCCTGGTGCTCTGACATGGACAGTTTGGAGGTCGCTTTCTAGATGAGGATAAGTGGAGTTGTAGTCAGGAGCCGGATTCGGAGGAGTGAGGGCGGGGGGCTCAGTTTGTATTGGGCTCTGGGGAGGGGGAGGGTTGTTTTCTGATGCTCTTTTCCTGCTGGACTTTGTCCCAGGGAGGATTTTCTTTAATTGATTTTCTGCCACTTGATGCCTTTTGTTGTTCCTGCCCCCTGAGCGGATAAAAGACCCTTCCCTCTGGTGTTCAGTCTCTTTGGCTGCCTGAATTACAAAGGATAAAACCGGATTACAATGATTTGATCCTATTAACTTCACTCAAGTCCCAGATCCTGTCATCCCACTGAGCACAAACTTACTTAGAGTGCGCTGCGAGACTGACTGGAAGACCCTACAGAGAGACTGGCTGAACCCCAACACTGACTGGGGAACCAACAGAGAGACTTGCTGCACCCCAACACTGACTGGGGAACCTATAGAGAGACTGGCTGCACCCCAACACTGACTGGGGAACCAACAGAGAGACTTACTGCACCCCAACACTGACTGGGGAACCTATAGAGAGACTGGCTGCACCCCAACACTGACTGGGGAACCAACAGAGAGACTTGCTGCACCCCAACACTGACTGGAAGACCCTACAGAGAGACTGGCTGCACCCCAACACTGACTGGGGAACCAACAGAGAGACTTACTGCACCCCAACACTGACTGGGGAACCTACAGAGAGACTGGCTGCACCCAAACACTGACTGGGGAACCAACAGAGAGACTTACTGCACCCCAACACTGACTGGGGAACCTATAGAGAGACTGGCTGCACCCCAACACTGACTGGGGAACCAACAGAGAGACTTGCTGCACCCCAACACTGACTGGAAGACCCTACAGAGAGACTGGCTGCACCCCAACACTGACTGGGGAACCAACAGAGAGACTTACTGCACCCCAACACTGACTGGGGAACCTACAGAGAGACTGGCTGCACCCCAACACTGACTGGGGAACCAACAGAGAGACTGGCTGCACCCCAACACTGACTGGGGAACCAACAGAGAGACTTACTGCACCCCAACACTGACTGGGGAACCTACAGAGAGACTGGCTACACCCCAACACTGACTGGGGAACCTACAGAGAGACTGGCTGCACCCCAACACTGACTGGGGAACCAACAGAGAGACTTACTGCACCCCAACACTGACTGGGGAACCTACAGAGAGACTGGCTGCACCCCAACACTGACTGGGGAACCTACAGAGAGACTTGCTGCACCCCAACACTGACTGGGGAACCAACATAAAGACTGGCTGCACCCCAACACTGACTGGGGAACCTACAGAGTGACTGGCTGTACCCCAACACTGACTGGGGAACCAACAGAGATACTTGCTGCACCCCAACACTGACTGGGAGACCCTACAGAGAGACTGGCTGCACCCCAACACTGACTGGGGAACCAAGAGAGAGACTGGCTGCACCCCAACACTGACTGGGAACCTACAGAGAGACTGGCTGCACCCCAACACTGACTGGGAACCTACAGAGAGACTGGCTGCACCCCAACACTGACTGGGGAACCTATAGAGAGACTGGCTGCACCCCAACACTGACTGGGGAACCTACAGAGTGAATGGCTGCACCCCAACACTGACTGGGGAACATATAGAGAGACTGGCGGCACCCCAACACTGACTGGGGAACCTATAGAGATACTGGCTGCACCCCAACACTGACTGGGGAACCAACAGAGAGACTTGCTGCACCTCAACACTGACTGGGGAACCAACAGAGAGACTGGCGGCACCCCAACACTGACTGGGGAACCTATAGAGAGACTGGCTGCACCCTAACACTGACTGGGGAACCTACAGAGAGACTGGCTGCAACCCAACACTTACTGGGGAACCTACAGAGTGACTGGCTGTACCCCAACACTGACTGGGGAACCTACAGAGAGACTGGCTGCACCCCAACACTGACTGGGAACCTACAGAGAGACTGGCTGCACCCCAACACTGACTAGGCAACCTACAGAGAGACTAGCTGCACCCCAACACTGACTGGGGAACCTACAGAGTGACTGTCTGCACCCCAACACTGACTGGGGAACCTACAGAGAGACTGGCTGCACCGCATCACTGACTGGGAAACCTACAGAGAGACTGGCTGCACCCCAACACTGACTGGGGAGCCTACAGAGAGACTGGCTACACCCCATCACTGACTGGGAAACCTACAGAGAGACTGGCTGCACCCCAACACTGACTGGGAACCTACAGAGTGACTGTCTGCACCCCAACACTGACTGGGGAACCTACAGAGAGACTGGCTGCACCCCATCACTGACTGGGAAACCTACAGAGAGACTGGCTGCACCCCAACACTGACTGGGGAACCTACAGAGAGACTGGCTACACCCCAACACTGACTGGGGAACCTACAGAGTGACTGGCTACACCCCAATACTGACTGGGAACCTACAGAGAGACTGGCTGCACCCCAACATTGACTGGGGAACCTACAGAGTGACTGGCTGCACCCCGACACTGACTGGGGGACCTACAGAGAGACTGGCTGCACCCCAACACTGACTGGGTACCTACAGAGTGACTGTCTGCACCCCAACACTGACTGGGGAACCCACAGAGAGACTGGCTGCACCCCAACACTGACTGGGAACCTACAGAGAGACTGGCTGCACCCCAAAACTGACTGGGGAACCTACAGAGAGACTGGCTGCACCCCAACACTGACTGGGGAACCTACAGAGAGACTGGCTGCACCCCAACACTGACTGGGGAGCCTACAGAGAGACTGGCTGCACCCCAACACTGACTGGGGAACCTATAGAGAGACTGGCTGCACCCCAACACTGACTGGGAACCTACAGAGTGACTGTCTGCACCCCATCACTTACTGGGAAACCTACAGAGAGACTAGCTGCACCCCATCACTGACTGGGAAACCTACAGAGAGACTGGCTGCACCCCAACACTGACTGGGAACCTACAGAGAGACTGGCTGCACCCTAACAATGACTGGGGAGCCTATAGAGAGACTGGCTACACCCCATCACTGACTGTGAAACCTACAGAGAGACTGGCTGCACCCCAACACTTTCTGGGAACCTACAGAGTGACTGGCTGCACCCCAACACTGACTGGGGAACCTACAGAGTGACTGGCTACACCCCAACACTGACTGGGGAACCTACAGAGTGACTGGCTACACCCCAACACTGACTGGGAACCTACAGAGTGACTGGCTGCACCCCGACACTGACTGGGGAACCTACAGAGAGACTGGCTGCACCCCAACACTGACTGGGGAACCTACAGAGTGACTGTCTGCACCCCAACACTGACTGGGGAACCCACAGAGAGACTGGCTGCACCCCAACACTGACTGGGAACCTACAGAGAGACTGGCTGCACCCCAAAACTGACTGGGGAACCTACAGAGAGACTGGCTGCACCCCAACACTGACTGGGGAACCTACAGAGAGACTGGCTGCACCCCAACACTGACTGGGGAGCCTACAGAGAGACTGGCTGCACCCCAACACTGACTGGCGAACCTATAGAGAGACTGGCTGCACCCCAACACTGACTGGGAACCTACAGAGAGACTGGCTGCGCCTTAACACTGGCTGAGTGCCCCAGAGAGTGACTAGCTGCACCCTAACACTGACTAGCAGTCCCAGGGATTGACTGCAATCCAGCACTGACTGTGAGACCTTACAGAGAGACTGCACCCCAACACTGACTGAGCGCGCCCCTTGCAGAGAGACTGACTGCACCCCATTACTGACTGAGCGACCCTACATAGAGTCTGACTACATCCCAGTACTGCCTGGGAAACCCTATAGAGAGACTGGCTGCACCCCAATACTGACTGGGAGCTCCAGAGAGAGACTGATTGCACCCCAAAATTGACAGACATCCCTTGAGAGTGACAGGTTGAACCCCAACATTGACTGTGAGTCCCAAAGAGTAACTGGTTCCCCCCCAATACTGAAGGGAGACACAGAGAATGACTGGCTTCACCCTAACACTGACTGGTAGACCCTAAAAAGTGACTGGGTGCACACCAACACTGACAGGCAGAGACTGGTTGAAGCCGAGCATTGTCTACACCCTGACATTGACTAGGCACCCTGGATATTGCCTGACTGCACCCCAACATTGACTGGGAGTCCCAGAGAATGAATGGCTGCACCCCAACACTTAAGGGAGCCACGTAGAGTGAATGGCAACACCCCAGGACTGATTTGGAGTCCCAGAGAGTGCACCCCAACATTGTGAGCCCCAGAGAGCGACTGGCTGCACCCCAACAATGAATGGTAGACCCTACAAAGTGACTGGCTGCACTCCAACATTGACAGGGACTCCCAGAAAGTGACTGGCTGGACCCCAACACTGACTGGCAGCCCCAGAAAGTGACTGGCTGTACCCCAACACTGACTGGCAGCCCCAGAAAGTGACTGGTTGTAACCCAACACTGATAGGAAGCCCAGAGAGTGACTGGAGGCACCTCAGAACTAACAGGGAGACCAAGAGAATGTGTCTGGCTGCACCCCAACATTGACTGGGTGCACCAGAGAGTGACTGGCTGCACCCTAACACTGGCTAGGAGGGCACTGGCAGGCATCTGGTCATTTTCTTGTGTTCCCAGTGCATTTTTCGGGTGTAGTCGGACCCTTTGTGTAGGCCACCTGTTTGTGTCGGAATGTACCCTAACACTCTCTGGGGGCTGTCAGTGTTAGGGTGCAGTCTGTCTCTCTCTGTTCTTTGTCAGAGTGCACTCTCTTCTTGTCACTGACCTGGGAAAGAATAAGCCCTTGTTTTTATCTCTGTGCTACAATGTAATCATAGCTAATAACTACTGCTCTTTGGAGTTTTAGTAGGCAGCTGATATCTCAGACGAGTAGAGAAGGTGATGGAAGTCTGATTTATTTTTAAGGTACGTACTAAGCAGCAAAGTCTGTGAGAATCCAATTGTGAGAAGAAGTGAAACGAAAGAAGTGTCATGAAAGTGAAGACAGAGGGTAGGATGTGAGACAGGAGAGCACTGTGTCACACTCCAAAGAGCTGGAGAGTTTAAAAAAGAGGGTGATCAACAGAGAAGCAGTCTCTGGATTTGGTGAGTGCTGCTCAGTAGAGTGCAGGAAAGCAGAAATGAATTTGTGGAAGAGATACTCAAGTGAAGAATCGGTCACCCAGAGCTGAAGTAGTTGTACAGTGGGGTCCTTCCTGGGCGTCTCATATTGGTGACTCAGTACTGAAGTAGTTGTACAGTGGGGTCCTTCCTGGGCATCTCATATTGGTGACTCAGTACTGAAGTAGTTGTACAGTGGGGCCCTTCCTGGGCGTCTCATATTGGTGACTCAGTACTGAAGTAGTTGTACAGTGGGGTCCTTCCTGGATGTCTCATCTCGGTGACCAAGCACTGAATTAGTTGTACAACCTGGGCGTCTCATATTGGTGACCCAGCACGGAAGTAGTTGTATAGTGGGTCCTACCTGGATGTCTCATCTCAGGGAACTAGAGCTGAAGTAGTTGTATAGCCTGGGCGTTTCATATCGGTGACCCACCGCTAAAGTAGTTGTACAGCAGGGCCCTTCCTGGGCATCTTGTGTCGGTGACCCAGCACTGAAGTAGTTGTACAGAGGGGCCCTCTTGGGCATCTTATATTGGTAACCCAGTGCTGAAGTAGTTGTACAGCCTGGGCGTTTCATATCGGTGACCCACCGCTAAAGTAGTTGTACAGCGAGAACCTTCCTGGGCATCTTGTGTCGGTGACCCAGCACTGAAGTAGTTGTACAGCAGGGCCCTTCTAGGGCATTTAATATTGGTGACCCAGTGCTGAAGTAGTTGTACAGCAGGGCCTATCTTGGGCAACTTATATTGGTGACCCAGTGCTGAAGTAGTTGTACAGCGGGGTCCTTCCTGGGCGTCTCATATCGGTGACTCAGCACTGAAGTAGTTGTACAGTGGGGCCCTTCCTGGATGTCTCATCTCGGTGTCCAAGCACTGAATTAGTTGTACAGCAAGGGCGTCTCATATTTGTGACCCAGCACGGAGGTAGTTGTATAGTGGGTCCTACCTGGGTGTCTCATCTCAGGGAACTAGCACTGAAGTAGTTGTACAGCCTGGGCGTTTAATATGGGTGACCCACCGCTAAAGTAGTTGTACAGCAGGGCCCTTCCTGAGCATCTCATATCAGTGACCCAGTGCTGAAGTAGTTGTACAGCGAGAACCTTCCTGGGCATCTTGTGTCGGTGACCCAGCGCTGAAGTAGTTGTACAGTGGGGCCCTTCCTGGATGTCTCATCTCGGTGTCCAAGCACTGAAGTAGTTGTACAGCCTGGGCGTCTCATATCAGTGACCCAGCGCTAAAGTAGTTGTACAGAGGGGCCCTTCCTAGGCATCTCATATCGGTGACCCAGTGCTGAAGAAGTTGTACAGCGAGAACCTTCCTGGGCATCTTGTGTCGGTGACCCAGTGCTGAAGTAGTTGTAAAGCGGGGCCCTTCCTGAGCGTCTCATATCAGTGACTCAGCGCTGAAGTAGTTGTACAGCAGGGCCCTTCCTGAGCGTCTCATATCAGTGACCCAGCGCTGAAGTAGTTGTACAGCAGGGCCCTTCTTGAGCGTCTCATATCGGTGACCCAGCGCTGAAGTAGTTGTACAGCAGGGCCCTTCCTGAGCGTCTCATATCAGTGACCCAGCGCTGAAGTAGTTGTACAGCAGGGCCCTTCCTGAACGTCTCATATCAGTGACCCAGCGCTGGAGTAGTTGTACAGCAGGGCCCTTCCTGAGCGTCTCATATCAGTGACCCAGCATTGGAGTAGTTGTACAGCAGGGCCCTTCCTGAGCGTCTCATATCAGTGACCCAGCACTGGAGTAGTTGTACAGCAGGGCCCTTTCTGAACGTCTCATATCAGTGACCCAGCGCTGAAGTAGTTGTACAGCAGGGCCCTTCCTGAACGTCTCATATCGGTGACCCAGCGCTGAAGTAGTTGTACAGCAGGGCCCTTCCTGAACGTCTCATATCAGTGACCCAGCGCTGAAGTAGTTATACTGGGGGGCCTTTCCTGAACGTCTCATATTGATGACCCTGCGCTGAAGTAGCTGTACAGGGGGTCCCTTCCTGGGCGTCTCATATTGGTGACTCAGCATTGGAGTAGCTGTACAGGGGGTCCCTTCCTGAACGTCTCATATCGGTGACCCAGCGCTGAAGTAGTTGTACAGGGCGGCCCTTCCTGGTTGTCTCATATCAGTGACCCAGCACTTGAGTAGTTGTACATGGGGCTTCTTCCTGGGCATCTCATATCTGTGACCCAGCACTGGAGTAGTTGTACAGGGCGGCCCTTCCTGAACGTCTCATATCAGTGACCCAGCACTGGAGTAGTTGTACAGGGCGGCCCTTCCTGAACGTCTCATATCAGTGACCCAGCGCTGGAGTAGTTGTACAGGGCGGCCCTTCCTGAACGTCTCATATCAGTGACCCAGCGCCGGAGTAGCTGTACAGGGGGTCCCTTCCTGAACATCTCATATCAGTGACCCAGCTCTGAAGTAGTTGTACAGGGGGGCCCTTCCTGAACGTCTCATATCGGTGACCCAGCGCTTGAGTAGTTGTACTGGGGGGCCCTTCCTGGTTGTCTCATATCGGTGACCCAGCGCTGAAGTAGTTGTACAGAGGGGGCCTGCCTGAATGTCTCATATCAGTAACCCAGCACTGGAGTAGTTGTACAGGGGGCTTCTTACTGAGCATCTTATATTGGTGACCCAGTGCTTGAGTAGTTGTACTGGGGGGCCCTTCCTGGTTGTCTCATAACGGTGACCCAGCTCTGAAGTATTTGTACAGGGGGGCCCTTCCTGAACGTCTCATATCGGTGACCCAGTGCTTGAGTAGTTGTACTGGGGGGCCCTTCCTGGTTGTCTCATATTGGTTGACCCAGCGCTGAAGTAGTTGTACAGAGGGGGCCTGCCTGAACGTCTCATATCAGTAACCCAGCACTGGAGTAGTTGTACAGGGGGCTTCTTCCTGAGCATCTTATATCGGTGACCCAGCGCTTGAGTAGTTGTACTGGTGGGCCCTTCCTAGTTGTTTCATATTGGTGACCCAGCGCTGAAGTAGTTGTATAGCAGGGCCTTTCCTGGGCATCTCGTATTGGTGACCCAGTGCTGAAGTAGTTATACTGGGGGGCCCTTCCTGGGCGTCTCATATTGGTGACCCAGTGCTGAAGTAGTTATACAGGGGGGCCCTTCCTGGTTGTCGCATATCGGTGACCCAGTGCTGGAGTAGTTGTACAGGGGGGCTTCTTCCTGGGCATCTTATATCGGTGACCCAGCGCTTAAGTAGTTGTACAGCAGGGCCCTTCCTGAACGTCTCATATCAGTGACCCAGCGCTGGAGTAGTTGTGCAGTAGGGCCCTTCCTGAGCGTCTCATATCAGTGACCCAGCGCTGGACTAGTTGTATAGCAGGGCCCTTCCTGGGCGTCTCATATCAGTGACCCAGCACTTGAGTAGTTGTACAGCAGGGCCCTTCCTGAGCGTCTCATATCAGTGACCCAGCACTGGAGTAGTTGTACAGCAGGGCCCTTCCTGAGTGTCTCATATCAGTGACCCAGCGCTGGAGTAGTTGTACAGGAGGGCCCTTCCTGAGCGTCTCATATCGGTGACCCAGCACTGGAGTAGTTGTACAGCAGGGCCCTTCCTGAGCGTCTCATATCAGTGACCCAGCATTGGAGTAGTTGTACAGCAGGGCCCTTCCTGAGCGTCTCATATCAGTGACCCAGCGCTGGAGTAGTTGTACAGCAGGGCCCTTCCTGAACGTCTCATATCAGTGACCCAGCACTGGAGTAGTTGTACAGCAGGGCCCTTCCTGAGCGTCTCATATCGGTGACCCAGCACTGGAGTAGTTGTACAGCAGGGCCCTTCCTGAGCGTCTCATATCAGTGACCCAGCACTGGAGTAGTTGTACAGCAGGGCCCTTCCTGAACGTCTCATATCAGTGACCCAGCGCTGAAATAGTTGTACAGCAGGGCCCTTCCTGAGCGTCTCATATCAGTGACCCAGCACTGGAGTAGTTGTACAGCAGGGCCCTTCCTGAACGTCTCATATCAGTGACCCAGCGCTGAAGTAGTTGTACAGCAGGGCCCTTCCTGAACGTCTCATATCAGTGACCCAGTGCTGGAGTAGTTGTACAGCAGGGCCCTTCCTGAACGTCTCATATCAGTGACCCAGCGCTGAAGTAGTTGTACAGCAGGGCCCTTCCTGAACGTCTCATATCAGTGACCCAGCACTGGAGTAGTTGTACAGCAGGGCCCTTCCTGAACGTCTCATATCAGTGACCCAGCGCTGAAGTAGTTGTACAGCAGGGCCCTTCCTGAACGTCTCATATCAGTGACCCAGCACTGGAGTAGTTGTACAGCAGGGCCCTTCCTGAGCGTCTCATATCAGTGACCCAGCACTGGAGTAGTTGTACAGCAGGGCCCTTCCTGAACGTCTCATATCAGTGACCCAGCGCTGAAATAGTTGTACAGCAGGGCCCTTCCTGAGCGTCTCATATCAGTGACCCAGCACTGGAGTAGTTGTACAGCAGGGCCCTTCCTGAACGTCTCATATCAGTGACCCAGCGCTGGAGTAGTTGTACAGCAGGGCCATTCCTGAACGTCTCATATCAGGGACCCAGCGCTGGAGTAGTTGTACAGCAGGGCCCTTCCTGAGCGTCTCATATCAGTGACCCAGCGCTGGAGTAGTTGTACAGCAGGGCCCTTCCTGAACGTCTCATATCAGTGACCCAGCACTGGAGTAGTTGTACAGCAGGGCCCTTCCTGAGCGTCTCATATCGGTGACCCAGCACTGGAGTAGTTGTACAGCAGGGCCCTTCCTGAGCGTCTCATATCAGTGACCCAGCACTGGAGTAGTTGTACAGCAGGGCCCTTCCTGAACGTCTCATATCAGTGACCCAGCACTGGAGTAGTTGTACAGCAGGGCCCTTCCTGAACGTCTCATATCAGTGACCCAGCGCTGAAGTAGTTGTACAGCAGGGCCCTTCCTGAACGTCTCATATCAGTGACCCAGCGCTGGAGTAGTTGTACAGCAGGGCCCTTCCTGAGCGTCTCATATCAGTGACCCAGCACTGGAGTAGTTGTACAGCAGGGCCCTTCCTGAACGTCTCATATCAGTGACCCAGCGCTGAAGTAGTTGTACAGCAGGGCCCTTCCTGAACGTCTCATATCAGGGACCCAGCGCTGGAGTAGTTGTACAGCAGGGCCCTTCCTGAGCGTCTCATATCAGTGACCCAGCGCTGAAGTAGTTGTACAGCAGGGCCCTTCCTGAACGTCTCATATCAGTGACCCAGCGCTGGAGTAGTTGTACAGCAGGGCCCTTCCTGAACGTCTCATATCAGTGACCCAGCGCTGGAGTAGTTGTACAGCAGGGCCCTTCCTGAACGTCTCATATCAGTGACCCAGCGCTGGAGTAGTTGTACAGCAGGGCCCTTCCTGGGCGTCTCATATCAGTGACCCAGCGCTCCCTACAATCTATTAACAGACTCCACTGTCACCTTCCCTGAGATCTGCTCTGTATCTGGGAATCGATGTCTGCAGGGAATCCGTCATTTCCTCTATTAAGCTGCTGTTAGTATTTAATGTACTCGTCAATAGTGCATTTAATGGACACCACGAGCAGCTGCATTCCCACCAATAACTCATAACGCAGCCGCTGAGCAGTCGCAGGGGAAGAAGAATCATCGCGGCTTTTAAAGAGAAAATTGTTAATTTGGGATTGATAAAGGGCTTCTGTAAATGAGGAATAGTGGAGATAAATGGACTTGGCTTTCGCTCTCATTTTGCAAAGTAACATTTGTGAAGTCAGAGGGTTTGAATTATTCCTTCAACATCACTCTTCTCTCCTCTTCATCTTCTGTCCTTCATGTGTATCCATCCTAAAATAATCTGTCCCTTCACCTCTTCCTCTGCTGTCTGCCTCGGTCTTATTCATCTGTTTAGAGCTTTTCTGCATTTTTATCACCATCCAGGTTTGGGTCAGTATCAGCGATCCCAGATTTAAAGTCACACAGAGCCGGTATAATATAACCAATAAATAATAATGTAATAAATGTTATTACAATGCATTTTCCTACAGTAAACTTGCACTGAAGTTTTCAATTCTTACCTGCTAGTAAGGAAGCATGCCAAGTTTTTGTTTTGTAAATGGGTCACACTTACAAGCGATAATCTTAAAATATTGACAATGATCTCTAATTAGCAAGAGATATGACCTTGCTTTCTGGGGCCCTCATTCAATTGCGATTTGGCCAATTGAATAGTGCTCTAAATAAGCACATAACATATTTATTTTAAATAAGTTTTTAGTTAGTAAACATCTATCTAAAAGCAAGGTTTTCACTAACTAAAAACTTATTTAAAATAAATATGTTATGTGCTTATTTAGAGCACTATTCAATTGGCCAAATCGCAATTGAATGAGGGCCTGGGTGTGAGATATATATGTCCAGCATATTTTATAAGTTACACTTCTAGCTAAAAATGTTTTTCTTAATTAACATTGAATTGATAAAGTACTTGTTATTACATATTGTTTTAAATACTTCCTTATTAAGAATCTCTGTCCCTTTAACTTGTACATGATGCTCATCTTCACCGCATATGTACCACCAAAGACCCCAGACTAAACAAAGCAGGTTTTGGAAATGCCCCCCCCCCCCCCCCAAAATTCATTCTTCTGCATAAAAACAACAACAAAATTGTAACCATTTTAATGTATAAATAAAAGCCTTTTTTGGTAAAAGTCTTAGGATCCTCTAGAAAGTGGGTGACCCTTGTGACATCTTTCATGGCTTATCTGGAGCTGCTCGGGAGTGATCATGTTTGGCGCCGCTGGATTCCCAGGGATTCTAGTTCAGATTCTTTTACCTGCAGGTGACTGACTTCAAAGTGAGAATAAAACTTCCAGACTCAGGAAATCTGAGAACAGGGCAACTCAGAGCAAAAAACTGCAACACAATGCAAGACATGAACATAAAATCATTTTAGAGAAAATCCAACTCAAGGATCACAGCTGATTCCAGTCTGTCTGTAGTTTGAGGGGCGGGTTATCCGTTGGAAGCTGATTTTTCCATGTAGTTCTATTGTCAAGGAGCTTATGGAGCTGTGAATCGCCATAATGCAACGTCTAGATCTAGACAACACATCCATGTGGAAACGATTATGTGGTTCTGGTTTCTGCAATTGAAGCTGCAATATGGAGATTGAGATCTTGTTGTCCACACACAGGAACGTGGTTTGGGGGTTGGGGCCAAATGGAAGCCCCCAAGAGGCAGAGGGAAATAAAAAAAGAGTAATAATGACATATACCTGGGCTTTTATTCTGCTACACAGGGTATATAAGAACAGTCACTGCCTGTTTCATCTGTGCATAGCGTGACATCCTGTAACACTGTCCTGTGCGCTGCTCTCCAGGACCAATCTTATCTACCCCTGTACTTTCAGGACGGCAGCTTCTTGTTCTACTACAGTTGGCCTTTTAGGAGATTTTTTTGCACATTTCTAAGTGCTTGAGCAAGGTGCCCCTTGGCAGCTACTTACTCTTTCTAATGGGAAATCTGTCCCTGTCCCCTGCCCTGGAGCATACGCTGGAATAATTGCTTTGTGCGCAGGACTCAGCAGACTTAGCCTGGGATTAGCTTATAAACATTACATGAAGTTGTTGGAAGAAGCTCCAGTGACTGAGGTCGGCGACCTTATAATCTTCAAGATAACAAACAGAGCAAGCAATAAGTAGGTATCTGCACCACTGTAATACAGAAGTAATGATATTACTACCTACCAGGCTGTGTAATAATGGCCGGGCGGGCAACAATATCTAAACCATAGGAACCTGGAAGGAAACCCTTCATAGAGATGGGGTATCATTTGGAAAAGTATCTTGGATCCAACAGTGCCAGCAAGACTTAGGATCCCGGGCTCACAGGACGTGTTCACCCCGGCTCAGTGTTTGAGGAGTTGCAGAGAACACAGATGAACCTACGGCATTATAGGCATTTTACTTTATCTCCATTGCCAGTAAGATCTCATAGAAACCTACAAATAACCCGGACCCTCCAAGGCTGGAGATTATGGGCCAGGAGAATCGTGTAAGCTCCCTCATCAACTGCGCACAATTAGTAAAACACTGTCCTCTAACACCTTCATTACTGAATCCTAACGTCCCAAGAAAGCCAAAGTCCTTCTCACTAAATAATAGACCGTTATAAGTTATTGCTGTTTTGTAATGTTCTTACCTCTAGGGGGCGCAATGTTGGACACGTTCCCACCCCTCGGAGCTGAGGATCTCTATGTTGCATCTTGTAATGCAAACAAAGCCGGCAGCTGTCTATTGGTCTAGAGTCCTGCATTACAGGCTACACCACACTAGTGTGGACTAATAGAAAGCTACCATTATATCATTGGGCTTAAATGGCTTTCATTGCAATGTTTACTGGGCCATGGCTTTTCATAGAGGAAGTGACTGATTTAAAAAGACATGGCAGGTTCCTGGGTGTACTAGGTACATAATGTCCCTGTCTATCTATTTACTGACATGTATTGTGTTATGAAGTGCTTATAAGAAGGGATATTATATATCTAAGAAAACTCCCATATCCCTTTAAGATTTTATTATGTAGTGAAAGCAAAATATACTAATGAGAAGTATTAATTGGCTCTGCCCCTATAAGGTGTACTAATGGCAGTTACATGTTCAATTCCTTCTAGGACCCAATGTACTATTTCATGGGGACATGTTTACTATCTGCTGGGACCAACGTGTACTAATGGCAGTTACATTATTAAGGGTTCAGTCCCCATGATTTGCAACATATACTGATGACTGACTTGTGTACTAATAGCAGTACCTGTGTACTAATGGCAGGGCCTGTGTACTAATGGCAGGGCCTGTGTAAGGGCTCATGTACGGATGATGGACCTGTGTACTAATGGCAGGACCTGTGTAAGGGCTCATGTACTGATGGCTGACCTGTGTACTAATGGCAGGACCTGTGTAAGGGCTCATGTACTGATGGCTGACCTGTGTACTAATGGCAGGACCTGTGTAAGGGCTCATGTACTGATGGCTGACCTGTGTACTAATGGCAGGACCTGTGTAAGGGCTCATGTACGGATGATTGACCTGTGTACTAATGGCAGGACCTGTGTAAGGGCTCATGTACTGATGGCTGACCTGTGTACTAATGGCAGGACCTGTGTAAGGGCTCATGTACGGATGACTGACCTGTGTACTAATGGCAGGACCTGTGTAAGGGCTCATGTACGGATGACTGACCTGTGTACTAATGGCAGGACCTGTGTAAGGGCTCATGTACTGATGACTGACCTGTGTACTAATGACAGGGCCTGTGTAAGGGCTCATGTACTGATGGCTGACCTGTGTACTAATGGCAGGACCTGTGTAAGGGCTTATGTACGGATGATTGACCTGTGTACTAATGGCATGACCTGTGTAAGGGCTCATGTTCTGATGGCTGACCTGTGTACTAATGGCAGGACCTGTGTAAGGGCTCATGTACTGATGACTGACCTGTGTACCAATGGCAGGACCTGTGTAAGGGCACATGTACTGATGACTGACCTGTGTACTAATGGCAGGACCTGTGTAAGGGCTTGTGTACTAATGGCAGGACCTGTGTAAGGGCTCATGTACTGATGACTGACCTGTGTACTAATGGCAGGACCTGTGTAAGGGCTCATGTACTGATGACTGACCTGTGTACTAATGGCAGGGCCTGTGTAAGGGCTCATGTACGGATGACTGACCTGTGTACTAATGGCAGGACCTGTGTAAGGGCTCATGTACTGATGACTGACCTGTGTACTAATGACAGGGCCTGTGTAAGGGCTCATGTACGGATGACTGACCTGTGTACTAATGGCAGGGCCTGTGTAAGGGCTCATGTACGGATGACTGACCTGTGTACCAATGGCAGGACCTGTGTAAGGGCTCATGTACGGATGACTGACCTGTGTACTAATGGCAGGACCTGTGTAAGGGCTCATGTACGGATGATTGACCTGTGTACCAATGGCAGGACCTGTGTAAGGGCTCATGTACTGATGATTGACCTGTGTACTAATGGCAGGGCCTGTGTAAGGGCTCATGTACTGATGACTGACCTGTGTACTAATGGCAGGACCTGTGTAAGGGCTCATGTACTGATGACTGACCTGTGTACTAATGACAGGGCCTGTGTAAGGGCTCATATACTGATGACTGAACTGTGTACTAATGGCATGACCTGTGTAAGGGCTCGTGTACTGATGACTGACCTGTGTACTAATGACAGGGCCTGTGTAAGGGCTCAGTACTGATGACTGACCTGTGTACTAATGGCAGGACCTGTGTAAGGGCTCATGTACTGATGACTGACCTGTGTACTAATGGCAGGACCTGTGTAAGGGTTCATGTACTGATGACTGACCTGTGTACTAATGGCAGGACCTGTGTAAGGGCTCATGTACTGATGACTGACCTGTGTACTAATGGCATGACCTGTGTAAGGGCTCATGTACTGATAACTGACCGGTGTACTAATGACAGTGCCTGTGTAAGGGCTCATGTACTGATGATTGACCGGTGTACTAATGGCAGGGCCTGTGTAAGGGCTTGTGTACTAATGTCAGGACCTGTGTAAGGGTTCATGTACTGATGACTGAACTGTGTACTAATGGCAGGGCCTGTGTAAGGGCTCATGTACTGATGATTGACCTATGTACTATTGGCACGACCTGTGTAAGAGCTCATGTACTGATGACTGACCTGTGTACTAATGGCAGGGCCTGTGTAAGGGCTCATGTACTGATGACTGACCTGTGTACTAATGGCATGACCTGTGTAAGGGCTTGTGTACTAATGGCAGGACCTGTGTAAGGGCTCATGTACTGATGACTGACCTGTGTACTAATGGCATGACCTGTGTAAGGGTTCATGTACTGATGACTGACCTGTGTACTAATGGCAGGACCTGTGTAAGGGCTCATGTACTGATGACTGAACTGTGTACTATAGGCATGACCTGTGTAAGGGCTTGTGTACTAATGGCATGGCCTGTGTAAGGGCTCATGTACTGATAACTGACCAGTGTACTAATGGCATGACTTGTGTAAGGGCTCATGTACTGATGACTGACCTGTGTACTAATGGCATGACTTGTGTAAGGGCTCATGTACTGATGACTGAACTGTGTACTAATAGCAGGGCCTGTGTAAGGGCTCATGTACTGATGACTGACCTGTGTACTAATGGCAGGGCCTGTGTAGGGGCTCATGTACTGATGACTGACCTGTGTACTAATGGCATGACTTGTGTAAGGGCTCATGTACTGATGACTGAACTGTGTACTAATAGCAGAACCTGTGTAAGGGCTCATGTACTGATGACTGACCTGTGTACTAATGGCAGGACCTGTGTAAGGGCTCATGTACTGATGACTGACCTGTGTACCAATAGCAGGACCTGTGTAAGGGCTTGTATACTGATGACTGACCTGTGTACTAATGACAGGGCCTGTGTAAGGGCTCATGTACTGATGACTGACCTGTGTACTAATGGCAGGGCCTGTGTAAGGGCTCATGTACTGATGACTGACCTGTGTACTAATGGCATGACTTGTGTAAGGGCTCATGTACTGATGACTGAACTGTGTACTAATAGCAGGACCTGTGTAAGGGCTCATGTACTGATGACTGACCTGTGTACTAATGGCAGGACCTGTGTAAGGGCTCATGTACTGATGACTGACCTGTGTAAGGGCTCATGTACTGATGACTGACCTGTGTACTAATGGCAGGACCTGTGTAAGGGTTCATGTACTGATGACTGACCTGTGTACTAATGGCAGGACCTGTGTAAGGGCTCATGTACTGATGACTGACCTGTGTACTAATGGCATGACCTGTGTAAGGGCTCGTGTACTGATGACTGACCTGTGTACCAATGGCAGGACCTGTGTAAGGGCTCATGTACTGATGACTGACCTGTGTACTAATGGCAGGACCTGTGTAAGGGCTCATGTACTGATGACTGACCTGTGTACTAATGGCAGGACCTGTGTAAGGGCTCATGTACTGATGACTGAACTGTGTACTAATGGCATGACCTGTGTATGGGCTTGTGTACTAATGGCAGGACCTGTGTAAGGGCTCATGTACTGATGACTGAACTGTGTACTGAAGGCACGACCTGTGTAAGGACTCATGTACTGATGACTGACCTGTGTACTAATGGCAGGGCCCGTGTAAGGGCTCATGTACTTATGACTGACCTGTGTACTAATGGCAGGACCTGTGTAAGGGCTCATGTACTGATGACTGAACTGTGTACTAATGGCATGACCTGTGTACTAATGGCATGACCTGTGTAAGGGCTCATGTACCGATAACTGACCGGTGAAGCAATGGCAGGGCCTGTGTAAGGGCTCATGTACTGATGACTGACCTGTGTACTAATGGCAGGACCTGTGTAAGGGCTCATGTACTGATGACTGACCTGTGTACTAATGGCAGGACCTGTGTAAGGGCTCATGTACTGATGACTGAACTGTGTACTAATGGCATGACCTGTGTACTAATGGCATGACCTGTGTAAGGGCTTGTGTACTAATGACAGGGCCTGTGTAAGGGCTCATGTACTGATGACTGACCTGTGTACTAATGGCATGACCTGTGTAAGGGCTCATGTACGGATGACTGACCTGTGTGCTAATGGCATGACCTGTGTAAGGGCTCATGTACTGATGACTGACCTGTGTACTAATGGCAGGACCTGTGTAAGGGCTTGTGTACTAATGGCAGGACCTGTGTAAGAGCTCATGTACGGATGGCTGACCTGTGTACTAATGGCAGGACCTGTGTAAGGGCTCATGTACTGATGGCTGACCTGTGTACTAATGGCAGGACCTGTGTAAGGGCTCATGTACTGATGACTGACCTGTGTACTAATGGCAGGGCCTGTGTAAGGGCTCATGTACGGATGACTGACCTGTGTACTAATGGCAGGACCTGTGTAAGGGCTCATGTACTGATGACTGACCTGTGTACTAATGACAGGGCCTGTGTAAGGGCTCATGTACGGATGATTGACCTGTGTACTAATGGCAGGACCTGTGTAAGGGCTCATGTACGGATGACTGACCTGTGTACTAATGGTAGGACCTGTGTAAGGGCTCATGTACTGATGACTGACCTGTGTACTAATGGCATGACCTGTGTAAGGGTTCATGTACTGATGACTGATCTGTGTACTAATAGCAGGACCTGTGTAAGGGCTCATGTACTGATGGCTGACCTGTGTACTAATGGCATGACCTGTGTTAGGGCTCATGTACTGATGGCTGACCTGTGTACTAATGGCAGGACCTGTGTAAGGGCTCATGTACTGATGGCTGACCTGTGTACTAATGGCAGGACCTGTGTAAGGGCTCATGTACTGATGACTGAACTGTGTACTATAGGCATGACCTGTGTAAGGGCTTGTGTACTAATGGCATTACCTGTGTAAGGGCTCATGTACTGATGACTGACCTGTGTACCAATGGCAGGACCTGTGTAAGGGCTCATGTACGTATGACTGACCTGTGTGCTAATGGCATGACCTGTGTAAGGGCACATGTACTGATGACTGACCTGTGTACTAATGGCAGGACCTGTGTAAGGGCTTGTGTACTAATGGCAGGACCTGTGTAAGGGCTCATGTACGGATGATTGACCTGTGTACTAATGGCAGGACCTGTGTAAGAGCTCATGTACGGATGGCTGACCTGTGTACTAATGGCAGGACCTGTGTAAGGGTTCATGTACTGATGGCTGACCTGTGTACTAATGGCAGGACCTGTGTAAGGGCTCATGTACTGATGACTGACCTGTGTACTAATGGCAGGACCTGTGTAAGGGCTCATGTACGGATGACTGACCTGTGTACTAATGGCATGACCTGTGTAAGGGCTCATGTACTGATGACTGACCTGTGTACTAATTGCATGACCTGTGTAAGGGCTCATGTACTGATGACTGACCTGTGTACTAATGGCAGGACCTGTGTAAGGGCTCATGTACTGATGACTGACCTGTGTACTAATGGCAGGACCTGTGTAAGGGCTCATGTACTGATGACTGACCTGTGTACTAATGACAGGGCCTGTGTAAGGGCTCATGTACGGATGACTGACCTGTGTACTAATGGCAGGGCCTGTGTAAGGGCTCGTGTACGGATGACTGACCTGTGTACCAATGGCAGGACCTGTGTAAGGGCTCATTTACGGATGACTGACCTGTGTACTAATGGCAGGACCTGTGTAAGGGCTCATGTACTGATGACTGACCTGTGTACCAATGGCAGGACCTGTGTAAGGGCTCATGTACTGATGATTGACCTGTGTACTAATGGCAGGGCCTGTGTAAGGGCTCATGTACTGATGACTGACCTGTGTACTAATGGCATGACCTGTGTAAGGGTTCATGTACTGATGACTGACCTGTGTACTAATGGCATGACCTGTGTAAGGGCTCATGTACTGATGGCTGACCTGTGTACTAATGGCAGGACCTGTGTAAGGGCTCATGTACTGATGGCTGACCTGTGTACTAATGGCAGGACCTGTGTAAGGGCTCATGTACTGATGACTGACCTGTGTACTAATGACAGTGCCTGTGTAAGGGCTCATGTACTGATGACTGACCTGTGTACTAATGGTATGACCTGTGTAAGGGCTCGTGTACTGATGACTGACCTGTGTACTAATGACAGGGCCTGTGTAAGGGCTCAGTACTGATGACTGACCTGTGTACTAATGGCAGGACCTGTGTAAGGGCTCATGTACTGATGACTGACCTGTGTACCAATGGCAGGACCTGTGTAAGGGCTCGTGTACTGATGACTGACCTGTGTACTAATGGCAGGACCTGTGTAAGGGCTCATGTACTGATGACTGACCTGTGTACTAATGGCAGGACCTGTGTAAAGGTTCATGTACTGATGACTGACCTGTGTACTAATGGCATGACCTGTGTAAGGGCTCATGTACTGATGACTGCCCTGTGTACTAATGGCATGACCTGTGTAAGGGCTCATGTACTGATGACTGACCTGTGTACTAATGGCAGGACCTGTGTAAGGGTTCATGTACTGATGACTGAACTGTGTACTAATGGCAGGGCCTGTGTAAGGGCTCATGTACTGATGATTGACCGGTGTACTAATGACAGGGCCTGTGTAAGGGCTCATGTACTGATAACTGACCGGTGTACTAATGACAGGGCCTGTGTAAGGGCTCATGTACTGATGATTGACCGGTGTACTAATGGCAGGGCCTGTGTAAGGGCTTGTGTACTGATGTCAGGACCTGTGTAAGGGTTCATGTACTGATGACTGAACTGTGTACTAATGGCAGGGCCTGTGTAAGGGCTCATGTACTGATGATTGACCTATGTACTATTGGTACGACCTGTGTAAGAGCTCATGTACTGATGACTGACCTGTGTACTAATGGCAGGGCCTGTGTAAGGGCTCATGTACTGATGACTGACCTGTGTACTAATGGCAGGGCCCGTGTAAGGGCTCATGTACCGATAACTGACCGGTGAAGTAATGGCAGGGCCTGTGTAAGGGCTCATGTACTGATGACTGACCTGTGTACTAATGGCATGACCTGTGTAAGGGCTTGTGTACTAATGGCAGGACCTGTGTAAGGGCTCATGTACTGATGACTGACCTGTGTACTAATGGCATGACCTGTGTAAGGGTTCATGTACTGATGACTGACCTGTTTACTAATGGCAGGACCTGTGTAAGGGCTCATGTACTGATGACTGAACTGTGTACTATAGGCATGACCTGTGTAAGGGCTTGTGTACTAATGGCAGGGCCTGTGTAAGGGCTCATGTACTGATAACTGACCAGTGTACTAATGGCATGACTTGTGTAAGGGCTCATGTACTGATGACTGACCTGTGTACTAATGGCATGACTTGTGTAAGGGCTCATGTACTGATAACTGACCAGTGTACTAATGGCATGACTTGTGTAAGGGCTCACGTACTGATAACTGACCAGTGTACTAATGGCATGACTTGTGTAAGGGCTCATGTACTGATGACTGAACTGTGTACTAATAGCAGGGCCTGTGTAAGGGCTCATGTACTGATGACTGACCTGTGTACTAATGGCAGGGCCTGTGTAAGGGCTCATGTACTGATGACTGACCTGTGTACTAATGGCATGACTTGTGTAAGGGCTCATGTACTGATGACTGAACTGTGTACTAATAGCAGGACCTGTGTAAGGGCTCATGTACTGATGACTGACCTGTGTACTAATGGCAGGACCTGTGTAAGGGCTCATGTACTGATGACTGAACTGTGTACTAATGGCATGATCTGTGTAAGGGCTTGTGTACTGATGATTGACCTATGTACTATTGGCACGACCTGTGTAAGAGCTCATGTACTGATGACTGACCTGTGTACTAATGGCAGGGCCTGTGTAAGGGCTCATGTACTGATGACTGACCTGTGTACTAATGGCAGGGCCCGTGTAAGGGCTCATGTACCGATAACTGACCGGTGAAGTAATGGCAGGGCCTGTGTAAGGGCTCATGTACTGATGACTGACCTGTGTACTAATGGCAGGACCTGTGTAAGGGCTCATGTACTGATGACTGAACTGTGTACTAATGGCATGACCTGTGTAAGGGCTCATGTACTGATGACTGAACTGTGTACTATAGGCATGACCTGTGTAAGGGCTTGTGTACTAATGGCATGGCCTGTGTAAGGGCTCATGTACTGATAACTGACCAGTGTACTAATGGCATGACTTGTGTAAGGGCTCATGTACTGATGACTGACCTGTGTACTAATGGCATGACTTGTGTAAGGGCTCATGTACTGATAACTGACCAGTGTACTAATGGCATGACTTGTGTAAGGGCTCATGTACTGATAACTGACCAGTGTACTAATGGCATGACTTGTGTAAGGGCTCATGTACTGATGACTGAACTGTGTACTAATAGCAGGGCCTGTGTAAGGGCTCATGTACTGATGACTGACCTGTGTACTAATGGCAGGGCCTGTGTAAGGGCTCATGTACTGATGACTGACCTGTGTACTAATGGCATGACTTGTGTAAGGGCTCATGTACTGATGACTGAACTGTGTACTAATAGCAGGACCTGTGTAAGGGCTCATGTACTGATGACTGACCTGTGTACTAATGGCAGGACCTGTGTAAGGGCTCATGTACTGATGACTGAACTGTGTACTAATGGCATGATCTGTGTAAGGGCTTGTGTACTAATGGCAGGACCTGTGTAAGGGCTCATGTACTGATGACTGAACTGTGTACTAATGGCATGACCTGTGTAAGGACTCATGTACTGATGACTGACCTGTGTACTAATGGCTTGGCCTGTGTAAGGGCTCATGTACTGATGACTGACCTGTGTACTAATGGCAGAGCCTGTGTAAGGGCTCATGTACTGATGACTGACCTGTGTGCTAATGGCAGGACCTGTGTAAGGGCTCATGTACTGATGACTGAAATGTGTACTAATGGCATGATCTGTGTAAGGGCATGTGTACTAATGGCAGGGCCCGTATAAGGGCTCATGTACTGATGACTGACCTGTGTACTAATGGCAGGACCTGTGTAAGGGCTCATGTACTGATGACTGAACTGTGTACTAATGGCATGACCTGTGTACTAATGGCATGACCTGTGTAAGGGCTCATGTACTGATGACTGAACTGTGTACTAATGGCATGACCTGTGTACTAATGGCATGACCTGTGTAAGGGCTCATGTACCGATAACTGACCGGTGAAGCAATGGCAGGGCCTGTGTAAGGGCTCATGTACTGATGACTGACCTGTGTACTAATGGCAGGACCTGTGTAAGGGCTCATGTACTGATGACTGAACTGTGTACTAATGGCATGACCTGTGTAAGGGCTTGTGTACTAATGACAGGGCCTGTGTAAGGGCTCATGTACTGATGACTGACCTGTGTACTAATGGCATGACCTGTGTAAGGGCACATGTACGGATGACTGACCTGTGTGCCAATGGCATGACCTGTGTAAGGGCACATGTACTGATGACTGACCTGTGTAAGGGCTTGTGTACTAATGGCAGGACCTGTGTAAGGGCTCATGTACGGATGATTGACCTGTGTACTAATGGCAGGACCTGTGTAAGAGCTCATGTACGGATGGCTGACCTGTGTACTAATGGCAGGACCTGTGTAAGGGCTTATGTACGGATGACTGACCTGTGTACTAATGACAGGGCCTGTTTAAGGGCTCATGTACGAATGATTGACCTGTGTACTAATGGCATGACCTGTGTAAGGGTTCATGTACTGATGACTGACCTGTGTACTAATGGTAGGACCTGTGTAAGGGCTCATGTACTGATGACTGACCTGTGTACTAATGGCATGACCTGTGTAAGGGTTCATGTACTGATGACTGACCTGTGTACTAATGGTAGGACCTGTGTAAGGGCTCATGTACTGATGACTGTCTTGTGTACTAATGACAGGGCCTGTGTAAGGGCTCATGTACTGATGACTGACCTGTGTACTAATAGCAGGACCTGTGTAAGGGCTCATGTACTGATGACTGACCTGTGTACTAATAGCAGGACCTGTGTAAGGGCTCATGTACTGATGACTGACATGTGTACTAATAGCAGGACCTGTGTAAGGGCTCATGTACTGATGGCTGACCTGTGTACTAATGGCAGGACCTGTGTAAGGGCTCATGTACTGATGGCTGACCTGTGTACTAATGGCAGGACCTGTGTAAGGGCTCATGTACTGATGACTGAACTGTGTACTATAGGCATGACCTGTGTAAGGGCTTGTGTACTAATGGCATGGCCTGTGTACTAATGGCATGACCTGTGTAAGGGCTCATGTACTGATAACTGACCTGTGTACTAATGGCAGGACCTGTGTAAGGGCTTGTGTACTAATGGCAGGACCTGTGTAAGGGCTCATGTACGGATGATTGACCTGTGTACTAATGGCAGGACCTGTGTAAGAGCTCATGTACGGATGGCTGACCTGTGTACTAATGGCAGGACCTGTGTAAGGGTTCATGTACTGATGGCTGACCTGTGTACTAATGGCAGGACCTGTGTAAGGGCTCATGTACTGATGACTGACCTGTGTACTAATGGCAGGACCTGTGTAAGGGCTCATGTACGGATGACTGACCTGTGTACTAATGGCATGACCTGTGTAAGGGCTCATGTACTGATGACTGACCTGTGTACTAATTGCATGACCTGTGTAAGGGCTCATGTACTGATGACTGACCTGTGTACTAATGGCAGGACCTGTGTAAGGGCTCATGTACTGATGACTGACCTGTGTACTAATGGCAGGACCTGTGTAAGGGCTCATGTACTGATGACTGACCTGTGTACTAATGACAGGGCCTGTGTAAGGGCTCATGTACGGATGACTGACCTGTGTACTAATGGCAGGGCCTGTGTAAGGGCTCGTGTACGGATGACTGACCTGTGTACCAATGGCAGGACCTGTGTAAGGGCTCATGTACGGATGACTGACCTGTGTACTAATGGCAGGACCTGTGTAAGGGCTCATGTACTGATGACTGACCTATGTACCAATGGCAGGACCTGTGTAAGGGCTCATGTACTGATGATTGACCTGTGTACTAATGGCAGGGCCTGTGTAAGGGCTCATGTACTGATGACTGACCTGTGTACTAATGGCATGACCTGTGTAAGGGTTCATGTACTGATGACTGACCTGTGTACTAATGGCATGACCTGTGTAAGGGCTCATGTACTGATGGCTGACCTGTGTACTAATGGCAGGACCTGTGTAAGGGCTCATGTACTGATGGCTGACCTGTGTACTAATGGCAGGACCTGTGTAAGGGCTCATGTACTGATGACTGACCTGTGTACTAATGACAGTGCCTGTGTAAGGGCTCGTGTACTGATGACTGACCTGTGTACTAATGACAGGGCCTGTGTAAGGGCTCAGTACTGATGACTGACCTGTGTACTAATGGCAGGACCTGTGTAAGGGCTCATGTACTGATGACTGACCTGTGTACCAATGGCAGGGCCTGTGTAAGGGCTCGTGTACTGATGACTGACCTGTGTACTAATGGCAGGACCTGTGTAAGGGCTCATGTACTGATGACTGACCTGTGTACTAATGGCAGGACCTGTGTAAAGGTTCATGTACTGATGACTGACCTGTGTACTAATGGCATGACCTGTGTAAGGGCTCATGTACTGATGACTGCCCTGTGTACTAATGGCATGACCTGTGTAAGGGCTCATGTACTGATGACTGACCTGTGTACTAATGGCAGGACCTGTTTAAGGGTTCATGTACTGATGACTGAACTGTGTACTAATGGCAGGGCCTGTGTAAGGGCTCATGTACTGATGATTGACCGGTGTACTAATGACAGGGCCTGTGTAAGGGCTCATGTACTGATGATTGACCGGTGTACTAATGGCAGGGCCTGTGTAAGGGCTTGTGTACTGATGTCAGGACCTGTGTAAGGGTTCATGTACTGATGACTGAACTGTGTACTAATGGCAGGGCCTGTGTAAGGGCTCATGTACTGATGATTGACCTATGTACTATTGGTACGACCTGTGTAAGAGCTCATGTACTGATGACTGACCTGTGTACTAATGGCAGGGCCTGTGTAAGGGCTCATGTACTGATGACTGACCTGTGTACTAATGGCAGGGCCCGTGTAAGGGCTCATGTACCGATAACTGACCGGTGAAGTAATGGCAGGGCCTGTGTAAGGGCTCATGTACTGATGACTGACCTGTGTACTAATGGCATGACCTGTGTAAGGGCTTGTGTACTAATGGCAGGACCTGTGTAAGGGCTCATGTACGGATGACTGACCTGTGTACTAATGGCATGACCTGTGTGAGGGTTCATGTACTGATGACTGACCTGTGTACTAATGGCAGGACCTGTGTAAGGGCTCATGTACTGATGACTGAACTGTGTACTATAGGCATGACCTGTGTAAGGGCTTGTGTACTAATGGCAGGGCCTGTGTAAGGGCTCATGTACTGATAACTGACCAGTGTACTAATGGCATGACTTGTGTAAGGGCTCATGTACTGATGACTGACCTGTGTACTAATGGCATGACTTGTGTAAGGGCTCATGTACTGATAACTGACCAGTGTACTAATGGCATGACTTGTGTAAGGGCTCATGTACTGATAACTGACCAGTGTACTAATGGCATGACTTGTGTAAGGGCTCATGTACTGATGACTGAACTGTGTACTAATAGCAGGGCCTGTGTAAGGGCTCATGTACTGATGACTGACCTGTGTACTAATGGCAGGGCCTGTGTAAGGGCTCATGTACTGATGACTGACCTGTGTACTAATGGCATGACTTGTGTAAGGGCTCATGTACTGATGACTGAACTGTGTACTAATAGCAGGACCTGTGTAAGGGCTCATGTACTGATGACTGACCTGTGTACTAATGGCAGGACCTGTGTAAGGGCTCATGTACTGATGACTGAACTGTGTACTAATGGCATGATCTGTGTAAGGGCTTGTGTACTGATGATTGACCTATGTACTATTGGCACGACCTGTGTAAGAGCTCATGTACTGATGACTGACCTGTGTACTAATGGCAGGGCCTGTGTAAGGGCTCATGTACTGATGACTGACCTGTGTACTAATGGCAGGGCCCGTGTAAGGGCTCATGTACCGATAACTGACCGGTGAAGTAATGGCAGGGCCTGTGTAAGGGCTCATGTACTGATGACTGACCTGTGTACTAATGGCAGGACCTGTGTAAGGGCTCATGTACTGATGACTGAACTGTGTACTAATGGCATGACCTGTGTAAGGGCTCATGTACTGATGACTGAACTGTGTACTATAGGCATGACCTGTGTAAGGGCTTGTGTACTAATGGCATGGCCTGTGTAAGGGCTCATGTACTGATAACTGACCTGTGTACTAATGGCATGACTTGTGTAAGGGCTCATGTACTGATGACTGACCTGTGTACTAATGGCATGACTTGTGTAAGGGCTCATGTACTGATTACTGACCAGTGTACTAATGGCATGACTTGTGTAAGGGCTCATGTACTGATGACTGACCAGTGTACTAATGGCATGACTTGTGTAAGGGCTCATGTACTGATGACTGAACTGTGTACTAATAGCAGGGCCTGTGTAAGGGCTCATGTACTGATGACTGACCTGTGTACTAATGGCAGGGCCTGTGTAAGGGCTCATGTACTGATGACTGACCTGTGTACTAATGGCATGACTTGTGTAAGGGCTCATGTACTGATGACTGAACTGTGTACTAATAGCAGGACCTGTGTAAGGGCTCATGTACTGATGACTGACCTGTGTACTAATGGCAGGACCTGTGTAAGGGCTCATGTACTGATGACTGAACTGTGTACTAATGGCATGATCTGTGTAAGGGCTTGTGTACTAATGGCAGGACCTGTGTAAGGGCTCATGTACTGATGACTGAACTGTGTACTAATGGCATGACCTGTGTAAGGACTCATGTACTGATGACTGACCTGTGTACTAATGGCTTGGCCTGTGTAAGGGCTCATGTACTGATGACTGACCTGTGTACTAATGGCAGAGCCTGTGTAAGGGCTCATGTACTGATGACTGACCTGTGTGCTAATGGCAGGACCTGTGTAAGGGCTCATGTACTGATGACTGAAATGTGTACTAATGGCATGATCTGTGTAAGGGCTTGTGTACTAATGGCAGGGCCCGTATAAGGGCTCATGTACTGATGACTGACCTGTGTACTAATGGCAGGACCTGTGTAAGGGCTCATGTACTGATGACTGAACTGTGTACTAATGGCATGACCTGTGTACTAATGGCATGACCTGTGTAAGGGCTCATGTACTGATGACTGAACTGTGTACTAATGGCATGACCTGTGTACTAATGGCATGACCTGTGTAAGGGCTCATGTACCGATAACTGACCGGTGAAGCAATGGCAGGGCCTGTGTAAGGGCTCATGTACTGATGACTGACCTGTGTACTAATGGCAGGACCTGTGTAAGGGCTCATGTACTGATGACTGAACTGTGTACTAATGGCATGACCTGTGTAAGGGCTTGTGTACTAATGACAGGGCCTGTGTAAGGGCTCATGTACTGATGACTGACCTGTGTACTAATGGCATGACCTGTGTAAGGGCACATGTACGGATGACTGACCTGTGTGCCAATGGCATGACCTGTGTAAGGGCACATGTACTGATGACTGACCTGTGTAAGGGCTTGTGTACTAATGGCAGGACCTGTGTAAGGGCTCATGTACGGATGATTGACCTGTGTACTAATGGCAGGACCTGTGTAAGAGCTCTTGTACGGATGGCTGACCTGTGTACTAATGGCAGGACCTGTGTAAGGGCTTATGTACGGATGACTGACCTGTGTACTAATGACAGGGCCTGTTTAAGGGCTCATGTACGAATGACTGACCTGTGTACTAATGGCATGACCTGTGTAAGGGTTCATGTACTGATGCCCGCCCTGTGTACTAATGGTAGGACCTGTGTAAGGGCTCATGTACTGATGACTGACCTGTGTACTAATGGCATGACCTGTGTAAGGGTTCATGTACTGATGACTGACCTGTGTACTAATGGTAGGACCTGTGTAAGGGCTCATGTACTGATGACTGTCTTGTGTACTAATGACAGGGCCTGTGTAAGGGCTCATGTACTGATGACTGACCTGTGTACTAATAGCAGGACCTGTGTAAGGGCTCATGTACTGATGACTGACCTGTGTACTAATAGCAGGACCTGTGTAAGGGCTCATGTACTGATGACTGACCTGTGTACTAATAGCAGGACCTGTGTAAGGGCTCATGTACTGATGGCTGACCTGTGTACTAATGGCAGGACCTGTGTAAGGGCTCATGTACTGATGACTGACCTGTGTACTAATGGCAGGACCTGTGTAAGGGCTCATGTACTGATGACTGAACTGTGTACTATAGGCATGACCTGTGTAAGGGCTTGTGTACTAATGGCAGGACCTGTGTAAGGGCTCATGTACTGATGACTGAACTGTGTACTAATGGCATGACCTGTGTAAGGGCTCATGTACTGATGACTGAAATGTGTACTAATGGCATGATCTGTGTAAGGGCTTGTGTACTAATGGCAGGGCCCGTATAAGGGCTCATGTACTGATGACTGACCTGTGTACTAATGGCAGGACCTGTGTAAGGGCTCATGTACTGATGACTGAACTGTGTACTAATGGCATGACCTGTGTACTAATGGCATGACCTGTGTAAGGGCTCATGTACTGATGACTGAACTGTGTACTAATGGCATGACCTGTGTACTAATGGCATGACCTGTGTAAGGGCTCATGTACCGATAACTGACCGGTGAAGCAATGGCAGGGCCTGTGTAAGGGCTCATGTACTGATGACTGACCTGTGTACTAATGGCAGGGCCTGTGTAAGGGCTCATGTACTGATGACTGACCTGTGTACTAATGGCATGACCTGTGTAAGGGCACATGTACGGATGACTGACCTGTGTGCCAATGGCATGACCTGTGTAAGGGCACATGTACTGATGACTGACCTGTGTAAGGGCACATGTACTGATGACTGACCTGTGTAAGGGCTTGTGTACTAATGGCAGGACCTGTGTAAGGGCTCATGTACGGATGATTGACCTGTGTACTAATGGCAGGACCTGTGTAAGAGCTCATGTACGGATGGCTGACCTGTGTACTAATGGCAGGACCTGTGTAAGGGCTTATGTACGGATGACTGACCTGTGTACTAATGACAGGGCCTGTTTAAGGGCTCATGTACGAATGACTGACCTGTGTACTAATGGCATGACCTGTGTAAGGGTTCATGTACTGATGCCCGCCCTGTGTACTAATGGTAGGACCTGTGTAAGGGCTCATGTACTGATGACTGACCTGTGTACTAATGGCATGACCTGTGTAAGGGTTCATGTACTGATGACTGACCTGTGTACTAATGGTAGGACCTGTGTAAGGGCTCATGTACTGATGACTGTCTTGTGTACTAATGACAGGGCCTGTGTAAGGGCTCATGTACTGATGACTGACCTGTGTACTAATAGCAGGACCTGTGTAAGGGCTCATGTACTGATGACTGACCTGTGTACTAATAGCAGGACCTGTGTAAGGGCTCATGTACTGATGACTGACCTGTGTACTAATAGCAGGACCTGTGTAAGGGCTCATGTACTGATGGCTGACCTGTGTACTAATGGCAGGACCTGTGTAAGGGCTCATGTACTGATGGCTGACCTGTGTACTAATGGCAGGACCTGTGTAAGGGCTCATGTACTGATGACTGAACTGTGTACTATAGGCATGACCTGTGTAAGGGTTTGTGTACTAATGGCATGGCCTGTGTAAGGGCTCATGTACTGATAACTGACCAGTGTACTAATGGCAGGACCTGTGTAAGGGCTCATGTACTGATGACTGACCTGTGTACCAATGGCAGGACCTGTGTAAGGGCTCATGTACTGATGACTGACCTGTGTACTAATGGCAGGACCTGTGTAAGGGTTCATGTACTGATGACTGACCTGTGTACTAATGGCAGGACCTGTGTAAGGGCTCATGTACTGATGACTGACCTGTGTACTAATGGCATGACCTGTGTAAGGGCTCATGTACTGATGACTGACCTGTGTACTAATGGCATGACCTGTGTAAGGGCTCATGTACTGATAACTGACCTGTGTACTAATGGCATGACCTGTGTAAGGGCTTGTGTACTAATGGCAGGACCTGTGTAAGGGTTCATGTACTGATGACTGACCTGTGTACTAATGGCAGGACCTGTGTAAGGGCTCATGTACTGATGGCTGACCTGTGTACTAATGGCAGGACCTGTGTAAGGGCTCATGTACTGATGGCTGACCTGTGTACTAATGGCAGGACCTGTGTAAGGGCTCATGTACTGATGACTGACCTGTGTACTAATGACAGGGCCTGTGTAAGGGCTCGTGTACTGATGACTGACCTGTGTACTAATGGCATGACCTGTGTAAGGGCTCATGTACTGATGACTGACCTGTGTACTAATGGCAGGACCTGTGTAAGGGCTCATGTACTGATGACTGACCTGTGTACCAATGGCAGGACCTGTGTAAGGGCTCATGTACTGATGACTGTCTTGTGTACTAATGGCAGGGCCTGTGTACTAATGGCAGGACCTGTGTAAGGGCTCATGTACGGATGACTGACCTGTGTACTAATGGCAGGACCTGTGTAAGGGCTCATGTACGGATGACTGACCTGTGTACTAATGGCAGGACCTGTGTAAGGGCTCATGTACTGATGACTGAACTGTGTACTAATGGCAGGACCTGTGTAAGGGTTCATGTACTGATGACTGACCTGTGTACTAATGGCAGGACCTGTGTAAGGGTTCATGTACTGATGACTGAACTGTGTACTAATGGCAGGACCTGTGTAAGGGTTCATGTACTGATGACTGAACTGTGTACTAATGGCAGGGCCTGTGTAAGGGCTCATGTACTGATGGCTGACCTGTGTACTAATGGCATGACCTGTGTAAGGGCTCATGTACTGATAACTGACATGTGTACTAATGGCATGACCTGTGTAAGGGCTTGTGTACTAATGGCAGGACCTGTGTAAGGGCTCATGTACTGATGATTGACCTGTGTACTATTGGCACGACCTGTGTAAGGGTTCATGTACTGATGACTGACCTGTGTACTAATAGCAGGGCCTGTGTAATGGCTCATGCACTGATGACTGACCTGTGTACTAATGGCAGGGCCCGTGTAAGGGCTCATGTACCGATAACTGACCGGTGAAGTAATGGCAGGGCCTGTGTAAGGGCTCATGTACTGATGACTGACCTGTGTACTAATGGCAGGACCTGTGTAAGGGTTCATGTACTGATGACTGACCTGTGTACTAATGGCAGGACCTGTGTAAGGGTTCATGTACTGATGACTGAACTGTGTACTAATGGCAGGACCTGTGTAAGGGCTTGTGTACTAATGGCAGGACCTGTGTAAGGGCTCATGTACTGATGACTGACCTGTGTACTAATGGCAGGACCTGTGTAAGGGTTCATGTACTGATGACTGAACTGTGTACTAATGGCAGGACCTGTGTAAGGGTTCATGTACTGATGACTGACCGGTGTATTAATGACAGGGCCTGTGTAAGGGCTCATGTACTGATGATTGACCGGTGTACTAATGGCAGGGCCTGTGTAAGGGCTTGTGTACTAATGGCAGGGCCTGTGTAAGGGCTCATGTACTGATGACTGACCGGTGTACTATTGGCACGACCTGTGTAAGAGCTCATGTACTGATGACTGACCTGTGTACTAATGGTAGGGCCTGTGTAAGGGCTCATGTACTGATGACTGACCTGTGTACTAAAGGCATGACCTGTTTAAGGGTTCATGTACTGATGACTGACCTGTGTACTAATGGCAGGACCTGTGTAAGGGCTCATGTACTGATGACTGAACTGTGTACTAATGGCATGACCTGTGTAAGGGCTTGTGTACTAATGGCATGGCCTGTGTAAGGGCTCATGTACTGATGACTGAACTGTGTACTAATGGCATGACCTGTGTAAGGGCTTGTGTACTAATGGCAGGACCTGTGTAAGGGCTCATGTACTGATGACTGACCTGTGTACTAATGGCATGACCTGTGTAAGGGTTCATGTACTGATGACTGACCTGTGTACTAATGGCAGGACCTGTGTAAGGGCTCATGTACTGATGACTGAACTGTGTACTAATGGCATGACCTGTGTAAGGGCTTGTGTACTAATGGCATGGCCTGTGTAAGGGCTCATGTACTGATGACTGACCAGTGTACTAATGGCATGACTTGTGTAAGGGCTCATGTACTGATGGCTGACCTGTGTACTAATGGCATGACCTGTGTAAGGGCTCATGTACTGATGGCTGACCTGTGTACTAATGGCAGGACCTGTGTAAGGGCTCATGTACTGATGACTGACCTGTGTACTAATGACAGGGCCTGTGTAAGGGCTCGTGTACTGATGACTGACCTGTGTACTAATGACAGGGCCTGTGTAAGGGCTCATGTACTGATGACTGACCTGTGTACTAATGGCAGGACCTGTGTAAGGGCTCATGTACTGATGACTGACCTGTGTACCAATGGCAGGACCTGTGTAAGGGCTCATGTACTGATGACTGTCTTGTGTACTAATGGCAGGGCCTGTGTACTAATGGCAGGACCTGTGTAAGGGCTCATGTACGGATGACTGACCTGTGTACTAATGGCAGGACCTGTGTAAGGGCTCATGTACGGATGACTGACCTGTGTACTAATGGCAGGACCTGTGTAAGGGCTCATGTACTGATGACTGAACTGTGTACTAATGGCAGGACCTGTGTAAGGGTTCATGTACTGATGACTGACCTGTGTACTAATGGCAGGACCTGTGTAAGGGTTCATGTACTGATGACTGAACTGTGTACTAATGGCAGGACCTGTGTATGGGTTCATGTACTGATGACTGAACTGTGTACTAATGGCAGGGCCTGTGTAAGGGCTCATGTACTGATGGCTGACCTGTGTACTAATGGCATGACCTGTGTAAGGGCTCATGTACTGATAACTGACATGTGTACTAATGGCATGACCTGTGTAAGGGCTTGTGTACTAATGGCAGGACCTGTGTAAGGGCTCATGTACTGATGATTGACCTGTGTACTATTGGCACGACCTGTGTAAGGGTTCATGTACTGATGACTGACCTGTGTACTAATAGCAGGGCCTGTGTAATGGCTCATGCACTGATGACTGACCGGTGAAGTAATGGCAGGGCCTGTGTAAGGGCTTGTGTACTAATGGCAGGGCCTGTGTAATGGCTCATGTACTGATGACTGACCTGTGTACTAATGGCAGGGCCCGTGTAAGGGCTCATGTACCGATAACTGACCGGTGAAGTAATGGCAGGGCCTGTGTAAGGGCTCATGTACTGATGACTGACCTGTGTACTAATGGCAGGACCTGTGTAAGGGTTCATGTACTGATGACTGAACTGTGTACTAATGGCAGGACCTGTGTAAGGGTTCATGTACTGATGACTGACCGGTGTACTAATGACAGGGCCTGTGTAAGGGCTCATGTACTGATGATTGACCGGTGTACTAATGGCAGGGCCTGTGTAAGGGCTTGTGTACTAATGGCAGGGCCTGTGTAAGGGCTCATGTACTGATGACTGACCGGTGTACTATTGGCACGACCTGTGTAAGAGCTCATGTACTGATGACTGACCTGTGTACTAATGGCAGGGCCTGTGTAAGGGCTCATGTACTGATGACTGACCTGTGTACTAATGGCATGACCTGTGTAAGGGTTCATGTACTGATGACTGACCTGTGTACTAATGGCAGGACCTGTGTAAGGGCTCATGTACTGATGACTGAACTGTGTACTAATGGCATGACCTGTGTAAGGGCTTGTGTACTAATGGCATGGCCTGTGTAAGGGCTCATGTACTGATGACTGACCAGTGTACTAATGGCATGACTTGTGTAAGGGCTCATGTACTGATGACTGACCTGTGTAATAATGGCATGACTTGTGTAAGGGCTCATGTACTGATGACTGAACTGTGTACTAATAGCAGGACCTGTGTAAGGGCTCATTTACTGATGACTGACTTGTGTACTAATGGCAGGGCCTGTGTAAGGGCTCATGTACTGATGACTGACCTGTGTACTAATGGCATGACTTGTGTAAGGGCTCATGTACGGATGACTGAACTGTGTACTAATAGCAGGGCCTGTGTAAGGGCTCATGTACTGATGACTGACCTGTGTACTAATGGCAGGACCTGTGTAAGGGCTCATGTACTGATGACTGAACTGTGTACTAATGGCATGACCTGTGTAAGGGCTTGTGTACTAATGGCAGGACCTGTGTAAGGGCTCATGTACTGATGACTGAACTGTGTACTAATGGCATGACCTGTGTAAGGGCTCATGTACAGATGACTGACCTGTGTACTAATGGCATGACCTGTGTACTAATGGCAGGACCTGTGTAAGGGCTTGTATACTGATGACTGACCTATGTACTGATGACTGACCTGTGTACTAATGGCATGACCTGTGTAAGGGCTCATGCACTGATGACTGAACTGTGTACTAATGGCAGGACCTGTGTAAGGGCTCATGTACTGATAACTGACCTGTGTACTAATGGCAGGACCTGTGTAAGGGCTTGTATACTGATGACTGACCTATGTACTGATGACTGACCTGTGTACTAATGGCATGACCTGTGTAAGGGCTCATGTACTGATGACTGACCTGTGTACTAATGGCAGGACCTGTGTAAGGGCTCATGTACTGATGACTGACCTGTGTACTAATGGCAGGACCTGTGTAAGGGCTCATGTACCGATGACTGAACTGTGTACTAATGGCATGACCTGTGTACTAATGGCATAACCTGTGTACGGGCTCATGTACTGATGACTGACCTGTGTACTAATGGCATGACCTGTGTACGGGCTCATGTACTGATGACTGGCCTGTGTACTAATGGCAGGGCCTGTGTACTAATGGCATGACCTGTGTACGGGCTCATGTACTGATGACTGACCTGTGTACCAATGGCAGGACCTGTGTAAGGGCTCATGTACAGATGACTGACCTGTGTACTAATGGCATGACCTGTGTACTAATGGCAGGACCTGTGTACGGGCTCATGTACTGATGACTGACCTGTGTACTAATGGCATGACCTGTGTACGGGCTCATGTACTGATGACTGACCTGTGTACCAATGGCAGGACCTGTGTAAGGGCTCATGTACAGATGACTGACCTGTGTACTAATGGCATGACCTGTGTACTAATGGCAGGACCTGTGTACAGGCTCATGTACTGATGACTGACCTGTGTACTAATGGCAGGGCCTGTGTACTAATGGCATGACCTGTGTACGGGCTCATGTACTGATGACTGACCTGTGTACCAATGGCAGTACCTGTGTAAGGGCTCATGTACAGATGACTGACCTGTGTACTAATGGCATGACCTGTGTAAGGGCTCATGTACGGATGACTGAACTGTGTACTAATGGCATGACTTGTGTAAGGGCTCATATACTGATGACTGACCTGTGTACTAATGGCAGGACCTGTGTAAGGGCTCATGTACTGATGACAGAACTGTGTACTAATGGCATGACCTGTGTAAGGGCTCATGTACTGATGACTGACCTGTGTACTAATGGCAGGACTTGTGTAAGGGCTCATGTACTGATGACTGACCTGTGTACTAATGGCATGACTTGTGTAAGGGCTCATGTACTGATGACTGACCTGTGTACTAATGGCAGGACCTGTGTAAGGGCTTGTATACTGATGACTGACCTATGTACTGATGACTGACCTGTGTACTAATGGCAGGACCTGTGTAAGGGCTCATGTACTGATGAATGACCTATGTACTAATGGCAGGACCTGTGTACTAATGGCATGACCTGTGTACTAATGGCATGACCTGTGTGAGGGCTCAGTACATGAGTACATCTCACTGAAGCCAAATGTTTATTATTTAGTAAGACACAAATCAGTGTTAGCTGTAGACAGAACGTCTTGAAGTGGGCGCACTCGGCGCACATCAGACCCCCGTGTGTGGGCGCAGATAATAAGGAGTCTCAGACTTGGACACATTCGGTTTCTATCCAAAGTGTTTTTCTTGGTTTTATTTTACATAAATGTCGCATCCTCTAATAAGACACCATACAAAAGAATTCTGTATAACTTAGACAATGTAATCAAGAGACACCGAAAAACAAACAAGAGCTCTGCCTCCACCCCCACAAGGTGAGACAGAGACTGTGATCGGACACAATAACATCGGCTCCACATCTGACTAGAAGGAATAGAAAATTAAATAAAAGGTGCCCCCCACATAGGGGAAGGGGTGCTAAAAGGCCGGGCCCCAGTGTATACGTGTTTTATGGGGTGAAGTTCCTGATGCCGGGGCGAGCTCGGCATCCGGTGTTGGAGCGCTGCATCGGTATCACAGAGCCATGTGCGAGCGTTCAGCGCGGTGACACCGCTAGGCGTGACGGTGTGAAGCCTCATCCTCCTGAGGCAGAGCCCAATACACGGCGCCGTTATGCATGCCTCTCTGGCCCCTCCTACTGCGCACAGAGTCGTATGTAGTGAAATGCGTCTGCGGTCAGGACCTAACTCACAACCCCAAGACGGGTCAGAGAAGCCGCTGGGGTCCAACCCGTCCTGCTCTAGTGGCCCATATCCGTGCGAGAGCGCTTAAAGACTTGGTTTGGATTACAAGGTACTTTATGCACTTGTGAAGTGAAGCAGAACCAGAACCACTGAATGGGTCTCCGTGGGATCTCAGCGGTACTAAAGAACCTCCAGAGAGTATAGAGAAGACCCAGATTATTATTACACGCCGCTCTGGGCGCCCGTCATGTCCATACACAAATAAGACCAGAGCTCTGTATCTAAATAAAGACAATTTTGTATCTAGACAATATTCTTCATAGATCCCTTTTAGTTGGCTAATTACAAGTAGGTTCCTAATATAATGAAATGCACCGGACCATGAAAGCATTTCTATTAGCGGCGAGATCCGCCAGGTGCCCAGTGGGACCTGCGTCCGGGCGCCCGCCTAGGGCTGACCACTATGGAGTAGTCACAATGCAGTGTGGAGAAGTAATCATCATTTTGGGGTGTTTGTCCCGTCTTTCTGTGCCTGTTTTGGGGTGTGCTTAGTAGAGAGCTGCAGGATTATGACAAGAGGATGGGGTGGAAGTGCCCAGAGTGTGTCTTGTAAGAATATTGCAATCACATCCCTGTAATCAGCGGAGCGTGGAGTGGCGCTTCCTGCTCCCCTCTACATGATGAGTAATCACGTCCTATTAAACAGCAGTAAAGGCTGAGGGAGCTGAACGCTACGAGTGTAATGAAGCCGCGCTCTCCCAGGACAGATTAGCTCCAAGTGATTTGACACAAAGCATCATTGGAGCCTCAAACCTGACAAACTCACTGCCTGCGTGTGATTTATGCTGAGCGCTCCTTGTCAGACGAGAGCGCGGCGCGAGCAGAGGTGAAATGTGCGCGTTACTGACAGCTCCCCCCGCCCCGCAGCACAGGCTGAGCACTCTCATGCTCACACTCCAAGGAGAGCTCAGCCTCTCATGCTCACACTCCAAGGAGAGCTCAGCCGCTCATGCTCACACTCCAAGGAGAGCTCAGCCGCTCACACTCCAAGGAGAGCTCAGCCGCTCATGCTCACACTCCAAGGAGAGCTCAGCCTGTCACACTCCAAGGAGAGCTCAGCCTGTCACACTCCAAGGAGAGCTCAGCCTGTCACACTCCAAGGAGAGCTCAGCCTCTCATGCTCACACTCCAAGGAGAGCTCAGCCGCTCACACTCCAAGGAGAGCTCAGCCGCTAACACTCCAAGGAGAGCTCAGCCTGTCACACTCCAAGGAGAGCTCAGCCTGCTCACACTCCAAGGAGAGCTCAGCCTGCTCACACTCCAAGGAGAGCTCAGCCTGTCACACTCCAAGGAGAGCTCAGCCGCTCACACTCCAAGGAGAGCTCAGCCTCTCATGCTCACACTCCAAGGAGAGCTCAGCCTGTCACACTCCAAGGAGAGCTCGGCCTGTCACACTCCAAGGAGAGCTCAGCCTGTCACACTCCAAGGAGAGCTCAGCCGCTCACACTCCAAGGAGAGCTCAGCCTCTCATGCTCACACTCCAAGGAGAGCTCGGCCTGTCACACTCCAAGGAGAGCTCGGCCTGTCACACTCCAAGGAGAGCTCGGCCTGTCACACTCCAAGGAGAGCTCAGCCTCTCATGCTCACACTCCAAGGAGAGCTCAGCCTGTCACACTCCAAGGAGAGCTCAGCCTGTCACACTCCAAGGAGAGCTCAGCCTCTCATGCTCACACTCCAAGGAGAGCTTAGCCGCTAACACTCCAAGGAGAGCTCAGCCTGTCACACTCCAAGGAGAGCTCAGCCTCTCATGCTCACACTCCAAGGAGAGCTCAGCCTCTCATGCTCACACTCCAAGGAGAGCTCAGCCGCTCACACTCCAAGGAGAGCTCAGCCGCTCACACTCCAAGGAGAGCTCAGCCGCTCACACTCCAAGGAGAGCTCAGCCTGTCACACTCCAAGGAGAGCTCAGCCTGTCACACTCCAAGGAGAGCTTAGCCGCTAACACTCCAAGGAGAGCTCAGCCTGTCACACTCCAAGGAGAGCTCAGCCTCTCATGCTCACACTCCAAGGAGAGCTCAGCCTCTCACACTCCAAGGAGAGCTCAGCCTCTCACACTCCAAGGAGAGCTCAGCCTATCCTGCTCACACTCCAAGGAGAGCTCAGCCTGTCACACTCCAAGGAGAGCTCAGCCTGTCACACTCCAAGGAGAGCTCAGCCTGTCACACTCCAAGGAGAGCTCAGCCTGTCACACTCCAAGGAGAGCTCAGCCTGTCACACTCCAAGGAGAGCTCAGCCTGTCACACTCCAAGGAGAGCTCAGCCTGCCACACTCCAAGGAGAGCTCAGCCTGCTCACACTCCAAGGAGAGCTCAGCCTGCTCACACTCCAAGGAGAGCTCAGCCTGCTCACACTCCAAGGAGAGCTCAGCCTGCTCACACTCCAAGGAGAGCTCAGCCTGCTCACACTCCAAGGAGAGCTCAGCCTGCTCACACTCCAAGGAGAGCTCAGCCTGTCACACTCCAAGGAGAGCTCAGCCTGTCACACTCCAAGGAGAGCTCAGCCTGTCACACTCCAAGGAGAGCTCAGCCTGTCACACTCCAAGGAGAGCTCAGCCTGTAACACTCCAAGGAGAGCTCAGCCTGTCACACTCCAAGGAGAGCTCAGCCTGTCACACTCCAAGTAGAGCTCAGCCTGTAACACTCCAAGGAGAGCTCAGCCTGTAACACTCCAAGTAGAGCTCAGCCTGCTCACACTCCAAGGAGAGCTCAGCCTGCTCACACTCCAAGGAGAGCTCAGCCTGCTCACACTCTAAGGAGAGCTCAGCCTGTCACACTCCAAGAGAGCTCAGCCTGTCACACTCCAAGGAGAGCTCAGCCTGTCACACTCCAAGAGAGCTCAGCCTGCTCACACTCCAAGAGAGCTCAGCCTGCTCACACTCCACATGGGAGGGCTCAGCCTGTCCTGCTCACACACCACATGGGAGGGCTCAGCCTGTCCTGCTCACACACCACATGGGAGGGCTCAGCCTGTCCTGCTCACACACCACATAGGAGGACTCAGCCTGTCCTGCTCACACTCCACATGGGAGGGCTCCTGTGCTTACACTCCAGTGAGGGCTCCTGTGCTTTCACTCTCATGAGCTCTTTACTCTCAGTCTGTGCACTCCTCGCCCCGGCCTTGTGTTGGGGGCTTAGTCCTGACTCCTCCTCTATGGAGGGTGATGGTGATTGAGTCTGTGCAGCTGGTCATATTAGGGTGGGCATCAGGCCGCTGCCTCCCGCATTGCTGTTGTTGTTCCGGTTACTCTTGCGGGACAGGTTGGGGGTGGCCATGAGCACAAATTGTTCATCAGGGCAGCCGTACTGCAGCAGCAGCTCTCGCACCTCCGAGGCCGCCGCTTGCTTGGCATAGGCCAGAGCTGTATTGCCATGGAAGTCCCTCGCCATAACGTCCACTCCGTACTGAGGAGAGAAAAGGAATTGTGAGTGAGAAATGTGGGTGTGCACACAGCCTCCACTCCACACACACAGAGAGGAAGCCCTGGCATCCACTCCACACACAGACAGAGGAAGCCCTGGCATCCACTCCACACACAGACAGAGGAAGCCCTGGCATCCACTCCACACACAGACAGAGGAAGCCCTGGCATCCACTCCACACACAGACAGAGGAAGCCCTGGCATCCACTCCACACACAGACAGAGGAAGCCCTGGCATCCACTCCACACACAGACAGAGGAAGCCCTGGCATCCACTCCACACACAGACAGAGGAAGCCCTGGCATCCACTCCACACACAGACAGAGGAAGCCCTGGCATCCACTCCACACACAGACAGAGGAAGCCCTGGCATCCACTCCACACACAGACAGAGGAAGCCCCGGCATTCACTCCACACACAGACAGAGGAAGCCCTGACATCCACTCCACACACAGACAGAGGAAGCCCCGACATTCACTCCACACACAGACAGAGGAAGCCCTGGCATTCACTCCACACACAGACAGAGGAAGCCCTGGCATCCACTGCACACACACAGACAGAGGAAGCAGTGACATCCACTCCACACACAGACAGAGGAAGCCCTGACATCCACTCCACATGCAGACAGAGGAAGCCCTGGCATTCACTGCACACACAGACAGAGGAAGCCCTGGCATCCACTCCACACACAGACAGAGGAAGCAGTGACATCCACTCCACATGCAGACAGAGGAAGCCCTGGCATCCACTGCACACACAGACAGAGGAAGCAGTGACATCCACTCCACATGCAGACAGAGGAAGCCCCGGCATTCACTGCACACGCAGACAGAGGAAGCAGTGACATCCACTCCACATGCAGACAGAGGAAGCCCCGGCATCCACTCCACACACAGACAGAGGAAGCCCTGACATCCACTCCACACACACAGAGAGGAAGCCCTGGCATCCACTGCACACACAGACAGAGGAAGCCCTGGCACCCACTCCACACACAGACAGAGGAAGCCCCGGCATTCACTGCACACACAGACAGAGGAGCCGTGACATCCACTCCACACACAGACAGAGGAAGCCCTGGCATTCACTGCACACACAGACAGAGGAAGCCCTGGCATCCACTCCACACACAGACAGAGGAAGCCCCGGCATTCACTGCACACACAGACAGAGGAAGCCCTCACATCCACTGCACACACAGACAGAGGAAGCCCTGGCATCCACTCCACACACAGACAGAGGAAGCCCTGGCATCCACTCCACACACAGACAGAGGAAGCCCCGGCATCCACTCCCCACACAGACAGAGGAAGCAGTGACATCCACTCCACATGCAGACAGAGGAAGCCCTGGCATCCACTCCACACACAGACAGAGGAAGCCCTGGCATCCACTCCACACAGAGACAGAGGACGCAGTGACATCCACTCCACATGCAGACAGAGGAAGCCCTGGCATCCACTCCACACACAGACAGAGGAAGCAGTGACATCCACTCCACATGCAGACAGAGGAAGCCCTGACATCCACTCCACACACAGACAGAGGAAGCCCTGGCATCCACTCCACACACAGACAGAGGAAGCCCTGGCATCCACTCCACACACAGACAGAGGAAGCCCCGGCATCCACTCCCCACACAGACAGAGGAAGCCGTGACATCCACTCCACATGCAGACAGAGGAAGCCCTGGCATCCACTCCACACACAGACAGAGGAAGCCCTGGCATCCACTCCACACAGAGACAGAGGACGCAGTGACATCCACTCCACATGCAGACAGAGGAAGCCCTGGCATCCACTCCACACACAGACAGAGGGAGCAGTGACATCCACTCCACATGCAGACAGAGGAAGCCCTGACATCCACTCCACACAGAGACAGAGGAAGCCGTGACATCCACTCCACACACAAACAGAGGAAGCCCCGGTATCCACTGCACACACAGACAGAGGAAGCCCTGGCATCCACTCCACACACAGACAGAGGAAGCCCTGGCATCCACTCCACACACAGACAGAGGAAGCCCTGGCATCCACTCCACACACAGACAGAGGAAGCCCTGGCATCCACTCCACACACAGACAGAGGAAGCCCTGACATCCACTCCACACAGAGACAGAGGACGCAGTGACATCCACTCCACATGCAGACAGAGGAAGCCCTGGCATCCACTCCACACACAGACAGAGGAAGCAGTGACATCCACTCCACATGCAGACAGAGGAAGCCCTGACATCCACTCCACACAGAGACAGAGGAAGCCGTGACATCCACTCCACACACAGAGAGGAAGCCGTGACATCCACTCCACACAGAGACAGAGGAAGCCCCGGCATCCACTGCACACACAGACAGAGGAAGCCCTGGCATCCACTCCACACACAGACAGAGGAAGCCCTGGCATCCACTCCACACACAGACAGAGGAAGCCCTGGCATCCACTCCACACACAGACAGAGGAAGCCCTGGCCTCCACTGCACACACAGACAGAGGAAGCCCTGACATCCACTCCACACAGAGACAGAGGACGCAGTGACATCCACTCCACATGCAGACAGAGGAAGCCCTGACATCCACTCCACACAGAGACAGAGGAAGCCGTGACATCCACTCCACACACAGACAGAGGAAGCCCCGGCATCCACTGCACACACAGACAGAGGAAGCCCTGGCATCCACTCCACACACAGACAGAGGAAGCCCTGGCATCCACTCTACACACAGACAGAGGAAGCCCTGGCATCCACTCCACACACAGACAGAGGAAGCCCTGGCATCCACTGCACACACAGACAGAGGAAGCCCTGGCATCCACTCCACACAGAGACAGAGGAAGCCGTGACATCCACTCCACACACAGACAGAGGAAGCCCTGGCATCCACTCTACACACAGACAGAGGAAGCCCTGGCATCCACTCCACACACAGACAGAGGAAGCCCTGGCATCCACTCCACACACACACACAGAGGAAGCCCTGGCATCCACTCCACACACAGACAGAGGAAGCCCTGGCATCCACTCCACACACACACAGAGGAAGCCCCGACATCCACTCCACACACAGACAGAGGAAGCCCCGGCATTCACTCCACACACAGACAGAGGAAGCCCTGGCATCCACTCCACACACACACACAGAGGAAGCCATGACATCCACTCCACACACAGACAGAGGAAGCCCCGGCATTCACTCCACACACAGACAGAGGAAGCCCTGACATCCACTGCACACACACAGACAGAGGAAGCAGTGACATCCACTCCACACACAGACAGACAGAGGAAGCCCTGACATCCACTCCACACACAAACAGAGGAAGCCGTGGCATCCACTCCACATGCAGACAGAGGAAGCCCTGACATCCACTCCACACACAGACAGACAGACAGAGGAAGCCCCGGCATTCACTCCACACACAGACAGACACACAGACAGAGGAAACCGTGGCATCCACTCCACACACAGACAGAGGAAGCCCTGGCACCCACTCCACACACAGACAGAGGAAGCCCTGACATCCACTCCACACACAGAGAAGAAGCCCTGACATCCACTCCACACACAGAGAAGAAGCCCTGGCATCCACTCCACACACAGACAGAGGAAGCCCTGGCACCCACTCCACACACAGACAGACAGAGGAAGCCCTGACATCCACTCCACACACAGACAGACAGACAGAGGAAGCCCCGGCATTCACTCCACACACAGACAGACACACAGACAGAGGAAGCCGTGGCATCCACTCCACACACAGACAGAGGAAGCCCTGGCACCCACTCCACACACAGACAGAGGAAGCCCTGGCACCCACTCCACACACAGACAGAGGAAGCCCTGGCACCCACTCCACACACAGACAGAGGAAGCCCTGGCACCCACTCCACACACAGATAGAGGAAGCCCTGGCACCCACTCCACACACAGACAGAGGAAGCCCTGGCACCCACTCCACACACAGACAGAGGAAGCCCTGACATCCACTCCACACACAGACAGAGGAAGCCCTGACATCCACTCCACACACAGAGAGGAAGCCCTGGCATCCACTTCACACACAGAGAGGAAGCCCTGGCATCCACTCCACACACAGACAGAGGAAGCCCTGGCACCCACTCCACACACAGACAGACAGAGGAAGCCCTGACATCCACTCCACATGCAGACAGACAGAGGAAGCCCTGACATCCATCCATTCCACTTACAGCTGGTGAGTCAGCCCCAACCTCCACTATATATATGATTCTGACTTACCCAAATGAGCAGTTGCACCAGTACCACGTTGCCTTTGCGGCAAGCCAGGTGCAAAGCGGTGCGTCTGTCGCCCTCTCCGCAGGTCTCATTCACCTCTTCCCGAGAGCCGTGTGCGAGGAGCAGGATGACGGCCCTGAGGTCCTCCTCTGCAGTGGCTCTCAGAAGCTGCTGCCCCAGGGGTAGGTCCCTGCATGTCTGGGGTGCCACGAAGAGTTTCTGTTCGTACTTTGCCCGTATCCAGCGCTCCTTTTCTTCCCTGCAGATAGAAAGCGCACACATCACTGCAATAAAGTGACAGTATAACGTGTAAGGGGTACATTGGGGCAGATCGGCAGGGACCCCGGGTGAGAGGGTCCCCGGGGGAGCGCGGCCGGGGCAGGTAACAGGTCAGCGCTTCTAGACCTGTTTACACTTTTTTAAGTAATCTAGTGTCAAATTGGCTTTAATCCGTGTCTAATCCCTTTGTGTAAACAGCTCCACAGAGGGTCAGTGATTGCTTCCTCTGACTGGGAGGCATTTACATATCACACGGGAGATCACCACGGACAGATTAGGAATCCAATCAAGGCTTTCAATTAACTGTGTTACTGTGTCCATCAATAGATTGGGGGGAGGGGGGCTTTGGCACTAATTACTTTCTAACATTTGGCCCAAATACTGTGTATACAATTGTCCACTTAGTGACAGGTCAGTTATTATACATGCGTGTGCAGATTCCTGCCCTTGTGTGATACATGTGTATGTTACAGAGGCCATCAGAGTGACGTGACCCATATGTCAGGTATAGGACAAGCATTATGGATTAGATGGGCCACATGGGTGGGATCTATGAGCAGAGTCTACACAGGGTTAAACAGACAAGCATGCCCATCAGGGAAATACAAATGCTGTGCAAGGACCCTCCTAAGCCCCCGGACTCTAATCCTGGCCATTCTAGTTGTGTAATATATATCACACAGGTGCGCACACGCACATTATGCGCACACATGCCATATACACGGAGGGGCTGGCACACTGTACAGGCAGGATTGGGTTAATGCTGTAGGGGCAGAGTCTGGCTACTGTGGGGGGTCCCCTAGCTGCAAGGAATGTGGCCCCATCCAGTAAAGAAGAAACAGCCGGAAGAGGAATCAAAGACAATGAGGGGATTGGGGCAAGGGGGGCTCTCTCTGCAGGGGGAGACCCCAGTGTATGGCCCAGGAAGTGCTTAGCAGATGGCTGGCTGGGGGGTGCATGCTTCTGAGCAGGGGCAGGTTGCTAGGGGGGAGGAAGAGTAGAAATATGTGTATGTACAAGATATGGTGCACATGTAATGTACACAGGACATATGTGTTATACACAGTGACAGGGGCCGGTCTGTGCGTGCGTACCATTCCCACTACACCAGCCACTCAAAGTGGGATTTATGTATTATACACAGCGACTGGTGTGTCTCTGTATGTGTCTCTCTGTGTGTCTCTGTGTGCGTGTGTGTCTCTGTATGTGCGTGTCTCTCTGTGTGCGTGTGCGTACAATTCCCACTACAGCAGCCACTCACAGTGGGATTTATGTATTATACACAGTGACTGGTGTGTCTCTGTGTGTGTCTGTCTGTGTCTTGGTGTGTCTGTATGTCTGCCTGTGTGTCTGTGTCTTTGTCTGTGTGTAAGTAAGTTTGTGTGTGTGTGTCTCTGTATTTATGCATGTTTGTGTCTCTGTATGTGTGTCTCTGTCTGTATGTATGTGTGTCTCTGTCTGTATGTATGTGTGTCTCTGTCTGTATGTATGTGTGTCTGTATGTATGTGGGTCTGTCTGTCTGTGGGTCTGTCTGTCTGTGGGTCTGTCTGTCTCCCTGTATCTATGCATGTCTGTGGGTCTGTCTGTCTGTGGGTCTGTCTGTCTGTGGGTCTGTCTGTCTGTGGGTCTGTCTGTCTGTCTGTCTGTGGGTCTCTCTGTCTGTGGGTCTCTCTGTCTGTGGGTCTCTCTGTCTGTGGGTCTCTCTGTCTGTGGGTCTCTCTGTCTGTGGGTCTCTCTGTCTGTGGGTCTCTCTGTCTGTGGGTCTCTCTGTCTGTGGGTCTCTCGGTCTCTCGGTCTGTGGGTCTCTCGGTCTGTGGGTCTCTCGGTCTCTGTCTGTGGGTCTCTCGGTCTCTGTCTGTGGGTCTCTCGGTCTCTGTCTGTGGGTCTCTCGGTCTCTGTCTGTGGGTCTCTCGGTCTCTGTCTGTGGGTCTCTCGGTCTCTGTCTGTGGGTCTCTCGGTCTCTGTCTGTGGGTCTCTCGGTCTCTGTCTGTGGGTCTCTCGGTCTCTGTCTGTGTGCGTGTGTCTCTGTATGTGTGTGTGTGTGTGTCTCTGTATGTGTGTGTGTGTCTCTGTATGTGTGTGTGTGTCTCTGTATGTGTGTGTGTGTCTCTGTATGTGTGTGTGTGTCTCTGTATGTGTGTGTGTGTCTCTGTATGTGTGTGTGTGTCTCTGTATGTGTGTGTGTGTGTCTCTGTATGTGTGTGTGTGTCTCTGTATGTGTGTGTGTGTCTCTCTGTGTGCGTGTCTCTCTGTGTGCGTGTCTCTCTGTGTGCGTGTGTGTCTCTCTGTGTGCGTGTGTGTCTCTCTGTGTGCGTGTGTGTCTCTCTGTGTGCGTGTGTGTCTCTCTGTGTGCGTGTGTGTCTCTCTGTGTGCGTGTGTGTCTCTCTGTGTGCGTGTGTGTCTCTGTGTGCGTCTCTGTATGTGCGTGTGTGTCTCTGTGTGCGTGTGTGTCTCTGTGTGCGTGTGTGTCTCTGTGTGCGTGTGTGTCTCTGTGTGCGTGTGTGTCTCTGTGTGCGTGTGTGTCTCTGTGTGCGTGTGTGTCTCTGTGTGCGTGTGTGTCTCTGTGTGCGTGTGTGTCTCTGTGTGCGTGTGTGTCTCTGTGTGCGTGTGTGTCTCTGTGTGCGTGTGTGTCTCTGTGTGCGTGTGTGTCTCTGTGTGCGTGTGTGTCTCTGTGTGCGTGTGTGTCTCTGTGTGCGTGTGTGTCTCTGTATGTGTGTGTCTCTGTATGTGTGTCTCTGTATGTGTGTGTCTCTCTGTGTGCGTGTGTATCTCTGTATGTGTGTGTCTCTCTCTGTGTGCGTGTGTATCTCTGTATGTGTGCGTCTCTCTGTGTGCGTGTGTGTCTCTGTGTGCGTGTGTGTCTATGTATGTATGCGTGTGTGTCTCTGTATGCGTGTGTCTCTCTGTGTGCGTGTGTGTCTCTGTGTGCGTGTGTGTCTCTGTGTGCGTGTGTGTCTCTGTATGTATGCGTGTGTGTCTCTGTATGTGCGTGTGTGTCTCTGTGTGCGTGTGTGTCTCTGTGTGCGTGTGTGTCTCTGTGTGCGTGTGTGTCTCTGTGTGCGTGTGTGTCTCTGTGTGCGTGTGTGTCTCTGTGTGCGTGTGTGTCTCTGTGTGCGTGTGTGTCTCTGTGTGCGTGTGTGTCTCTGTGTGCGTGTGTGTCTCTGTGTGCGTGTGTGTCTCTGTGTGCGTGTGTGTCTCTGTGTGCGTGTGTGTCTCTGTGTGCGTGTGTGTCTCTGTGTGCGTGTGTGTCTCTGTGTGCGTGTGTGTCTCTGTGTGCGTGTGTGTCTCTGTGTGCGTGTGTGTCTCTGTGTGCGTGTGTGTCTCTGTGTGCGTGTGTCTCTGTATGTGTGTGTCTCTCTGTGTGCGTGTGTGTCTCTGTATGTGTGTGTCTCTCTGTATGTGTGTGTCTCTCTGTGTGCGTGTGCATCTCTGTGTGCGTGTGCATCTCTGTATGTGTGTGTCTCTCTCTGTGTGCGTGTGTATCTCTGTATGTGTGTGTCTCTCTGTGTGCGTGTGTCTCTCTGTGTGCGTGTGTGTCTCTGTGTGCGTGTGTGTCTCTGTGTGCGTGTGTGTCTATGTATGTATGCGTGTGTGTCTCTGTGTGTGTGTGTCTCTCTGTGTGCGTGTGTGTCTCTGTGTGCGTGTGTGTCTCTGTGTGCGTGTGTGTCTCTGTGTGCGTGTGTGTCTCTGTGTGCGTGTGTGTCTCTGTGTGCGTGTGTGTCTCTGTGTGCGTGTGTGTCTCTGTATGTGTGTGTCTCTGTATGTGTGTCTCTGTATGTGTGTGTCTCTGTATGTGTGTGTCTCTCTGTGTGCGTGTGTATCTCTGTATGTGTGTGTCTCTCTCTGTGTGCGTGTGTATCTCTGTATGTGTGTGTCTCTCTGTGTGCGTGTGTATCTCTGTATGTGTGCGTCTCTCTGTGTGCGTGTGTGTCTCTGTGTGCGTGTGTGTCTATGTATGTATGCGTGTGTGTCTCTGTATGTGTGTGTCTCTCTGTGTGCGTGTGTGTCTCTGTGTGCGTGTGTGTCTCTGTATGTATGCGTGTGTGTCTCTGTATGTATGCGTGTGTGTCTCTGTATGTGTGTGTCTCTCTGTGTGCGTGTGTGTCTCTGTGTGCGTGTGTGTCTCTGTGTGCGTGTGTGTCTCTGTGTGCGTACCTTTCCCACTACAGCAGCCACTCTCCGTGGGATTTATGGACTCTCCGGCGTCCAGCACATAAATATCCCGGGGCAGCGATCAATAGGATCAGTGTTTTATGGAGCCAAAACCAGCGGCCGCATTGATGGGTAAATAAAGCTAATTTATTAAGCCTATTACAGGGACGGCCGACATGTTACACGCAGACCCCGCACACGCACAGCACTGAGCCAGAGGTCTATGAGAAGGTGGGTACAGTATACTCTAGTCCCCTAGGGTGGGCTCAGGACCACGGACAGCAACAGATCCCCAGCAATGACCCACAAGAAAGGGATAACAGGTTATGGTTGGTGGATGGGACCTGGGAATCTGCAAAAAGCACCCAGGAGTAACCTATGTGATCACCTATAGAATGTGGCAACATATACATACTAACCAGCAGCAGCACACGTCTACACGGGGACAAATCAGAGACACATCCAACATGCATGCGGTGTACTAAATACTTATTACATGCTCACTGCAAGTACTAACTATGAAGTGGATATATACACACACATACATACATATACACACACACACGTGTACATATACATATACATACACACACACACACACACACACACACCTCCTAAGTATTTTTCCAAATAATCTGCGTCTTTATGAGGGGCCTCCTTTAGGCTCTTCCTGGCCTCTCAGCACAGAGGCGGCGCCATGTCCCCACTACCTCTCAGCTCCTCGTGCGTCGGATGATGCCTCCCCCACAAGTTGGGGGGGGGTTGTGCGGAGTCTCTGCGGCATTACCCAGAGTGCAGGAAATTGGGCAGCTCGTTAGAGAAGCACAGAACCAATCAGGACAAAATTATGCAGTCATGTAAGAAATAATATCTATTAGGGTAATTTAATCAGCACATACTTTACAGATGGATTAGAATGCAGAATCCAATTATATCAGACATTGCGGCTACGCTGGACTCGGAGCCCCTCACATAGGAATGTACAAGGGGGGGGGGGGGGTACGAGGGGAGGGAGGGCAATATGGGGCAGGGAGGGCTGCTGAAGAACATAGGGAGAAGTAATATATAACATGGAGGAGTAATGTGGAGGGTGCTAAAAGGGGTCTGGAAGTTATAATATAACGTGCAGGATGGATGGTAGAAGACCCCCGGACCCTCCCCTGGACTACTACACCTTACACCTGCTGATTTCTTCATGGAGCACTTTTTTGCCTGATATGGTGCAGGGTGTATATGTGTGCGTGTATATATATATAGTATGGTGCAGGGTGTATATGTGTGCGTGTATATATATATAGTACGGTGCAGGGTGTATATATATATATATATATATATATATATATATATATATATATATAGTATGGTGCAGGGTGTATATGTGTGCGTGTATATATATATATATATATATATATATATATATATATAGTACGGTGCAGGGTGTATATGTGTGCGTGTATATATATATAGTATGGTGCAGGGTGTATATGTGTGCGTGTATATATATATATATATATATATATATATATATATATATATATATATATATATATATATATAGTACGGTGCAGGGTGTATATGTGTGCGTGTATATATATATAGTATGGTGCAGGGTGTATATGTGTGCGTGTATATATATATATATATATATATATATATATATATATAGTATGGTGCAGGGTGTATATGTGTGCGTGTATATATATATAGTATGGTGCAGGGTGTATATGTGTGCGTGTATATATATATATATATATATATATATATATATATATATATATAGTACGGTGCAGGGTGTATATGTGTGCGTGTATATATATATAGTACGGTGCAGGGTGTATATGTGTGCGTGTATATATTTATATATATATATATATAGTATGGTGCAGGGTGTATATGTGTGCGTGTATATATATATATATATATATATATATATATATATATATAGTATGGGGCAGGGTGTATATGTGTGCGTGTATATATATATATAGTACGGTGCAGGGTGTATATGTGTGCGTGTATATATATATATATATAGTACGGTGCAGGGTGTATATGTGTGCGTGTATATATATATATATATAGTATGGTGCAGGGTGTATATGTGTGCGTGTATATATATATATATATATATATATATATATATATAGTATGGTGCAGGGTGTATATGTGTGCGTGTATATATATATAGTATGGTGCAGGGTGTATATGTGTGCGTGTATATATATATATAGTATGGTGCAGGGTGTATATGTGTGCGTGTATATATATATATAGTATGGTGCAGGGTGTATATGTGTGCGTGTATATATATATATATATATATATATATATATATATATATATAGTATGGTGCGTGTGACTTCTAGTCACGTATCACAGAGCCCCACATGAGGGTCCTTCTCCACACAGTGTGTGCATACGGAGAATGGCTGGATGTGCCCCCAGACCCTCCCCTCACATGAGGAATACCCCCTGGTGCCCTCTGTATAGAGGCAACTCATCTAAAAACATCAAGAAAGAGCTCCCCCAGTGGCCACAGACGGCCCCGCACAGCCACATATGAACACGCGTGAGACCCGCACAGCTACATATGAACACACAAGACCCGCACAGCTACATATGAACACGCGTGAGACCCGCACAGCCACATATGAACACGCGTGAGACCCGCACAGCTACATATGAACACACAAGACCCGCACAGCTACATATGAACACACAAGACCCGCACAGCTACATATGAACACACAAGACCCGCACAGCCACATATGAACACGCGTGAGACCCGCACAGCTACATATGAACACACAAGACCCGCACAGCTACATATGAACACACAAGACCCGCACAGCTACATATGAACACACAAGACCCGCACAGCTACATATGAACACGCGTGAGACCCGCACAGCCACATATGAACACACATGAGCCCCACAAAGCCACCAATCCTGGAACTAAAACTAGCTACTAGAAAGCCAAGCGACATCCATCCAACACTAGTGTATGGCAGGAACACCGAGGGGTGAGGAGACCACCTTATACCAACACGAGAGGTCATGGCTGGAAGCTGGAAGATCATGGGGAATGTGTACAAGTTCTACATTACAGGAAGGGTAGTGGGGAGATGGAGCAGCCGCCCAGCAGGAGCCGCATACTATGTACATACACACACACACACATACATACATACATACATACACACACACACATACATACATATATATACACACATACATACATACATACACACACACATACATACATACATACATACACACACATACATATATACATATACATACACACATATACACGACTTACTAAGGGTAACTTTTCTTGTCTCTCTACATAACCAGCCAATGTTGCTTAAGATCTGTGATTATATGAAGTGTGTGATCTCAAAAGTATCCCAGGGAGATAGAGGGAGGCTGGCACAGTCCGGCAAAGAGACAGAGGCTCAGAAAATCAGACAGAGAGATGACTGGCATGGCAAAACAGACAGGGAGATGACGGGCAGTGTGAGACAGATGGTGCTGGCGGGCGAGAGAGCTGGATCTTACATGGTCAAATAGAGAGAGGCTGGCACAGCAAAGCCAAGAAGGTGGCCGGTGGGGTGACCAGCTCTGTGTGGCAGAAAGGGAGGCTGGCGCCATGTGTCAGGGGTAGGCAGATTGGAAGGCTGGCATGATGTGTCAAGTGAACACAATTGTACAGCTGTGAAGGACACATTGACGGATAAAACATTTGACTGCAGAATGGCGACGCTCCCGTCAGTGAAAGGGTTAACATGGCAGACTATGCCCCCCTGGTATCCAGCCGTCCAAACGTTATTGGCAGCAAAATGTCAGATCCCCGAGACGAGCACACGGGCAAAAATCACATGAAATCACGCCAACACGCGTGACACACGGCGCAGGCACAGCTTCCGCCGCTCAGCCTGGCATTGAGGGCACGCTGATCCGGCGCGGCCGTCTGACTCTAATACACCTTGAGTTGCAATTAGTGGCCCTGTCATTTTCGCCCGCTGCTGCCAATTAATTAAGCCTGTCAAACGGAAAAACAGCGGCACTCACAAAATAATTAGTATCAGGAGAGACTGGCCGACTCGGAGCTGCAAGAACTACCCCGGGATAAGGGGGGGGGGTCATAACACGAGAGAAGGAGGGACAGAGACAGACCGATGGGGGGGGGGGGGGGGGGGGGACAGCAACACAAGAGAAGGAGGAACAGAGACAGACCGATGGGGGGGGGGGGGCAGCAACACAAGAGAAGGAGGAACAGAGACAGACCGATGGGGGGGGGGGGCAGCAACACAAGAGAAGGAGGAACAGAGACAGACCGATGGGGGGGGGGGGGGGACAGCAACACAAGAGAAGGAGGAACAGAGACAGACCGATGGGGGGGGGGGGGCAGCAACACAAGAGAAGGAGGAACAGAGACAGACCGATGGGGGGGGGGGGGGCAGCAACACAAGAGAAGGAGGAACAGAGACAGACCGATGGGGGGGGGGGGGGGGGGGTCATAACACGAGAGAAAAGGAGGGACAGAGACAGACCGTTGGGGGGAGACAAACAGCAACACAAGAGAAGGAGGAACAGAGACAGACCGATGGGGGGGGGGGGGGGGGGCAGCAACACAAGAGAAGGAGGAACAGAGACAGACCGATGGGGGGGGGGGGGGGGTCATAACACGAGAGAAAAGGAGGAACAGAGACAGACCGATGGGGGGGGGCAGCATCACAAGAGAAGGAGGAACATAGACAGACCGATGGGGGGGGGGGGAGCAACACAAGAGAAGGAGGAACAGAGACAGACCGATGGGGGGGGGGGGGCAGCAACACAAGAGAAGGAGGAACAGAGACAGACCGATGGGGGGGGGGGGGACAGCAACACGAGAAAAGGAGGAACAGAGACAGACCGATGGGGGGGGGGGGCAGCGTCACAAGAGAAGGAGGAACAGAGACAGACCGATGGGGGGGGGGGGCAGCATCACAAGAGAAGGAGGAACAGAGACAGACCGATGGGGGGGGGGGGGGGCAGCAACACAAGAGAAGGAGGAACAGAGACAGACCGATGGGGGGAGACAAACAGCAACAAGAGAGAAGGAGGAACAGTGACAGAGATAGACCAATGGGGGGCAGGGGGCGACAAACAGCAACACGAGAGAACGAGAGAAGGAGGAACAGAGACAGTCCGATGGGGGGGGGGGGGGGGCAAAAAGCAACACGAGAGAACGAGAGGAGGAGGAACAGAGACAGACCGATGGGGGGGGGGGGCAAACAGCAACACGAGAGAACGAGAGAAGGAGGAACAGAGACAGACCAATGGGGGGAGACAAACAGCAACATGAGAGAAGGAGGAACAGAGACAGAGATACACAAATGGGGGGGGGGGGGACAACAAAGAGCAACACGAAGGGAGGAACAGTGGCAAAGATAGACCAATGTTGGGGGTGGGGGGGGGCATAACACGAGAAAAGGAGGAACAGAGACAGACCGATGGGGGGGGCGCAACAAACAGCAACCCAAGAGAAGGAGGAACAGTGACAGAGATAGACCAATGGGGGGCAGGGGGCGACAAACAGCAACACGAGAGAAGGAGGAACAGTGACAAAGATAGACCGATGGGGGGACAAACAGCAACACTAGAGAAGGAGGAAGAGTGACAGAGATAGACCAATGGGGGGTGGGGGTCGACAAACAGCAACACGAGAGAAGGAGAAACAGTGACAAAGATAGACCGATTGGGGGGCAAACAGCAACACGAGAGTAGGAGGAACAGTGACAGAGATAAACCAATGGGGGGGGGGGGCGGCAAATATCAACACGAGAGAAGGAGGAACAGTGACATAGATAGACACACCGATGGGGGGACAGCAACATCAGATAAGAAGGAACAGAGATAGACCAATGGGAGGGGAGACAAACAACAACATAAGAGAAGGAGGAACAGTGACAGACCAATGGGGGGGGGCAAACAGCAATATGAGAGAAGGAGGAACAGCAAAGGAGAGACGAGAGAGAAAAGAGAAGGAAAAGGACCAATGAGAGAGACAGATGGAGGAAAAAAAATAAACAACAGTAAAAAGAGAAGTAAAAACAAATGGCAACATCATGAGAAAGAGAAGGAGGAATAGAAAGGAAGCGAGAGAGAGAAAGAAAACGGACAGGAGGGGCAGAAATATGCACAAAAATAAAAGGAGGAACTGAAAATAATCATGGAAAAGAGTGCGACGGGAAAGAGTGCGACGGGAAAGAGTGCGACGGGAAAGAGTGCGACGGTAAAGAGTGCGACGGGAAAGAGTGCGACGGGAAAGAGTGCGACGGGAAAGAGTGCGACGGGAAAGAGTGCGACGGGAAAGAGTGCGACGGGAAAGAGTGCGACGCGGAGGGGGAGAGAGGGAAGAAAAGATATGGAAGAAGGAAAGAGAGAAACACATAACATGGAGGAAACAAGGGAAGAGGTAAAGCTGACGGACAAATGAGAGGAGTCCATGGGCAGTAGAAGAATGGAGAGGGATAGAGCGCAAACACACGGCCCTATTACATCGTGATTTGGCTCTATATCAGCACACAGCAGACGCGGCGCTTATATAGAGCCCTATGCAAGTGGCCACATTGTAATTTAATAAGGCTGAGAGATAAGGTGACTAGCCAGGAGAGGACGAGAGACCATGGCAGAGAAGAGAGGACTAGACATAGAAACGAGAAGCAGAGACTGGCACCAGCAAACTGGCAGAGAAGAAAGTTAAACTGCCCTTGTTCTAATTGTTAAATTTGATGGTCCGTGGAGGGGGGGCGCTGATTAAATCTCCTCGCGCCCCGCAGCCTCTCGCAGGCCGGGCAGCTGCAATCTCAGGGCTGGGGAGCTTATTCATATCATTAAGCCCCAGAGAACTTAATTGAAAGAAGAGCCGGGCCTGGACCTTGACACGCAGGAGGTCAGAGGAATCGCTGCCGGACATATTTAACATTAAGATAATCAGCCTATTAATTACCCTTCGGATCATTAAATCAGCCAGTTGCAAAATGAAATTCCTGCCTCTATTACTCAGCTGAGAGACCACAGGGGCCTCCACTCACCATCTATCAGCGAGAGGCTGAGCCGGCCAAGCAGAGGGGGAGAGGGGGAGAGGAGAGAGGATGGGGTTATAAGGGAGAGAATAAGGAGAGGAGGTGAGAGAGACAGAGCAAGGAGGGGAGGCGAGAGAGACAGAGAGAGAATAAGGAGGGGAGGTGAGAGAGACAGAGCAAGGAGGGGAGGCGAGAGATACAGAGAGAGAATAAGGAGGGGAGGTGAGAGAGACAGAGCAAGGAGGGGAGGCGAGAGAGACAGAGAGAGAATAAGGAGGGGAGGTGAGAGAGACAGAGCAAGGAGGGGAGGCGAGAGAGACAGAGAGAAAGAAAAAGAGGGAGCAGCGAATGTGGAGAGAAGTGAGAGACTGCTGTATGCATGGAGGGGTGAGGGAGAGTTTGGGTGCTCGGAGTGGTGCTCCGGGGGTTAAACTTGGAGCAAGTCCTTGGAACAGAGGGAGAGATCACAGCCAGACGCTGGGCCTGATTACAGAGCGCTAACGAGGTGAGGTGACCCTGGCTGGCACAGACAGGAGCCACAGTACGTACATAGGGAGGGGAGGCGTGGGGGGCTGCCTGCTCTCCACTTAGCAGGATAATAAAGGAAATCATCCTTGATTATCAGTGCTAATTTGGACACTGCCGGTAGCTTGTTATGCGAGCGCTGAGTAGCATTTAATTAATTCAATTGCTTGTTAATGAGGGAAGTGACATGTTGGGAGCAGATGGGTCTGTGGGTCAGAAAGTGCCATACTGTCCCAAAATTAGGGCCACATCTGCAAACTGCGGGGCTCAGCAAATCACCAACATACCCGGATGGGATTAGATTGCAAGCTCTGCGGCATGTTTACTCCATCTCTGCTAGCAACCCTACCGAATAGAAGTGTAACACACAGACACACGTGTACATCTCTCTTCCCGTGTTGTCTGTGTGTGCTCTCCTAGGTACAGCGGGCGGAAGCGGTTGCGCAGACTGTGATATCACCACACGGTGGGCCGCCTCCTCTATACACTACAATGAAGACCACGGATAGGACATATATCGAGTAATGGGCAGCACATGTTGGGCTGATGCTTGTTACGGACATTAGATCATTTAGATAACCTACATATTGTCTGGAACAATTCAGCCATACACATCTGCATTAATGCGACTTGAAGCTCTATGCAGAGAGGAGTTCTGCTGTATCATAAACTGGCAAATTATAAAATAATTATTTTGCATCAATTACACAATTTATGAGCCATCTTCCCACTGGAAGGTATAAGAACTAAATACCTAATATAAACTGGACCAGCAGAATACAATGGCGGGGGCTATTACCTGGGGCTCTCGGAGCAGGGCTTCACATGCCCTTGGCTGCTACCCTCCCACACGCCGTTTGCCAGTTCGTTCCCAATGGCCAACATGACTTTGATAAGTTCAGATGGCCAGTCGTCAAGATCCAATGAGCGGACCCGGGAGAGGTGAGTGCCGAGGTTACGATGGATCCCAGAGCATTCAATGCACATCAGGGCTCCCAGGTTTAGACTGGCCCAGTCTGGGTCTAAGGAGAAGGAATCAAATGTGTCATATGGGATGAGGAGGAGGAGAGAGAGGCGCTGCCCAGGGGTCTGTGTGTAGGAAAGAGGGAAACAAGGAGCCATATCTGTGTGAGAGCTACATGTGTACTGTGAGGTGACCCAGTGTCTGTGTCCTAGGAGATATGTGTCCCAATATCTCTATACCAGAAGGAGGTGAGAGGTAGGTGGCCCAGTGTCTGTGTACTAGGAGATATGTGTCCCAATATCTCTATATCAGAAGGAGCGGAGGTGGGTGGCCCGGTGTCTGTGTACTAGGAGATACGTGTCCCAATATCTCTATATCAGAAGGAGGTGAGAGGTAGGTGGCCCAGTGTCTGTGTACTAGGAGATATGTGTCCCAATATCTCGATATCAGAAGGAGGTGAGAGGTAGGTGGCCCAGAGTCTGTGTACTAGGAGATATGTGTCCCAATATCTCTATATCAGAAGGAGGTGAGAGGTAGGTGGCCCAGTGTCTGTGTACTAGGAGATACGTGACCCAATATCTCTATACCAGAAGGAGGTGAGAGGTAGGTGGCCCAGTGTCTGTGTACTAGGAGATATGTGTCCCAATATCTCTATATCAGAAGGAGGTGAGAGGTAGGTGGCCCAGTGTCTGTGTACTAGGAGATATGTGTCCCAATATCTCTATATCAGAAGGAGGTGAGAGGTAGGTGGCCCAGTGTCTGTGTACTAGGAGATACGTGTCCCAATATCTCTATATCAGAAGGAGGTGAGAGGTAGGCGGCCCAGTGTCTGTGTACTAGGGGATATGTGTCCCAATATCTCTATATCAGAAGGAGGTGAGAGGTAGGTGGCCCAGTGTCTGTGTACTAGGAGATATGTGTCCCAATATCTCTATATCAGAAGGAGGTGAGAGGTAGGTGGCCCAGTGTCTGTGTACTAGGAGATACGTGTCCCAATATCTCTATATCAGAAGGAGGTGAGAGGTAGGTGGCCCAGTGTCTGTGTACTAGGAGATATGTGTCCCAATATCTCCATATCAGAAGGAGGTGAGAGGTAGGTGGCCCAGTGTCTGTGTACTAGGAGATACGTGTCCCAATATCTCTATATCAGAAGGAGGTGAGAGGTAGGTGGCCCAGTGTCTGTGTACTAGGGGATACGTGTCCCAATATCTCTATATCAGAAGGAGGTGAGAGGTAGGTGGCCCAGTGTCTGTGTACTAGGGGATATGTGTCCCAATATCTCGATATCAGAAGGAGGTGAGAGGTAGGTGGCCCAGTGTCTGTGTACTAGGAGATATATGTCCCAATATCTCTATATCAGAAGGAGGTGAGAGGTAGGTGGCCCAGTGTCTGTGTACTAGGGGATATGTGTCCCAATATCTCTATATCAGAAGGAGGTGAGAGGTAGGTGGCCCAGTGTCTGTGTACTAGGAGATACGTGTCCCAATATCTCTATATCAGAAGGAGGTGAGAGGTAGGTGGCCCGGTGTCTGTGTACTAGGAGATACGTGTCCCAATATCTCTATATCAGAAGGAGGTGAGAGGTAGGTGACCCAGTGTCTGTGTACTAGGGGATACGTGTCCCAATATCTCTATACCAGAAGGAGGTGAGAGGTAGGTGGCCCAGTGTCTGTGTACTAGGGGATACGTGTCCCAATATCTCTATATCAGAAGGAGGTGAGAGGTAGGTGGCCCAGTGTCTGTGTACTAGGAGATACGTGTCCCAATATCTCTATATCAGAAAGAGGTGAGAAGTAGGTGGCCCAGTGTCTGTGTACTAGGAGATACGTGTCCCAATATCTCTATATCAGAAGGAGGTGAGAGGTAGGTGGCCCAGTGTCTGTGTACTAGGAGATATGTGTCCCAATATCTCTATACCAGAAGGAGGTGAGAGGTAGGTGGCCCAGTGTCTGTGTACTAGGGGATATGTGTCCCAATATCTCTATATCAGAAGGAGGTGAGAGGTAGGTGGCCCAGTGTCTGTGTACTAGGAGATATGTGTCCCAATATCTCTATACCAGAAGGAGGTGAGAGGTAGGTGGCCCAGTGTCTGTGTACTAGGGGATATGTGTCCCAATATCTCTATATCAGAAGGAGGTGGGAGGTAGGTGGCCCAGTGTCTGTGTACTAGGAGATATGTGTCCCAATATCTCTATACCAGAAGAAGGTGAGAGGTAGGTGGCCCAGAGTCTGTGTACTAGGGGATACGTGTCCCAATATCTCTATATCAGAAGGAGGTGAGAGGTAGGTGGCCCAGTGTCTGTGTACTAGGAGATATGTGTCCCAATATCTCTATATCAGAAGGAGGTGAGAGGTAGGTGGCCCAGTGTCTGTGTACTAGGAGATACGTGTCCCAATATCTTTATATCAGAAGGAGGTGAGAGGTAGGTGGCCCAGTGTCTGTGTACTAGGGGATACGTGTCCCAATATCTCTATATCAGAAGGAGGTGAGAGGTAGGTGGCCCAGTGTCTGTGTACTAGGGGATATGTGTCCCAATATCTCTATATCAGAAGGAGGTGAGAGGTAGGTGGCCCAGTGTCTGTGTACTAGGGGATATGTGTCCCAATATCTCTATATCAGAAGGAGGTGAGAGGTAGGTGGCCCAGTGTCTGTGTACTAGGAGATACGTGTCCCAATATCTCTATATCAGAAGGAGGTGAGAGGTAGGTGGCCCAGTGTCTGTGTACTAGGGGATATGTGTCCCAATATCTCTATATCAGAAGGAGGTGAGAGGTAGGTGGCCCAGTGTCTGTGTACTAGGAGATATGTGTCCCAATATCTCTATATCAGAAGGAGGTGGGAGGTAGGTGGCACAGTGTCTGTGTACTAGGGGATATGTGTCCCAATATCTCTATATCAGAAGGAGGTGAGAGGTAGGTGGCCCAGTGTCTGTGTACTAGGAGATATGTGTCCCAATATCTCTATATCAGAAGGAGGTGGGAGGTAGGTGGCACAGTGTCTGTGTACTAGGGGATATGTGTCCCAATATCTCTATATCAGAAGGAGGTGAGAGGTAGGGGGCCCAGTGTCTGTGTACTAGGAGATATGTGTCCCAATATCTCTATACCAGAAGGAGGTGAGAGGTAGGTGACCCAGTGTCTGTGTACTAGGAGATATGTGTCCCAATATCTCGATATCAGAAGGAGGTGAGAGGTAGGTGGCCCAGTGTCTGTGTACTAGGGGATACGTGTCCCAATATCTCTATATCAGAAGGAGGTGAGAGGTAGGTGGCCCAGTGTCTGTGTACTAGGAGATATGTGACCCAATATCTCTATATCAGAAGGAGGTGAGAGGTAGGTGGCCCAGTGTCTGTGTACTAGGGGATATGTGTCCCAATATCTCTATATCAGAAGGAGGTGAGAGGTAGGTGGCCCAGTGTCTGTGTACTAGGGGATACGTGTCACAATATCTCTATATCAGAAGGAGGTGAGAGGTAGGTGGCCCAGTGTCTGTGTACTAGGGGATATGTGTCCCAATATCTCTATATCAGAAGGAGGTGAGAGGTAGGTGGCCCAGTGTCTGTGTACTAGGGAATATGTGTCCCAATATCTCTATATCAGAAGGAGGTGAGAGGTAGGTGGCCCAGTGTCTGTGTACTAGGAGATATGTGTCCCAATATCTCTATACCAGAAGGAGGTGAGAGGTAGGTGGCCCAGTGTCTGTGTACTAGGAGATACGTGTCCCAATATCTCTATATCAGAAGGAGGTGAGAGGTAGGTGGCCCAGTGTCTGTGTACTAGGGGATACGTGTCCCAATATCTCTATATCAGAAGGAGGTGAGAGGTAGGTGGCCCAGTGTCTGTGTACTAGGGGATATGTGTCCCAATATCTCTATATCAGAAGGAGGTGAGAGGTAGGTGGCCCAGTGTCTGTGTACTAGGAGATATGTGTCCCAATATCTCTATATCAGAAGGAGGTGGGAGGTAGGTGGCCCAGTGTCTGTGTACTAGGGGATATGTGTCCCAATATCTCTATATCAGAAGGAGGTGAGAGGTAGGTGGCCCAGTGTCTGTGTACTAGGAGATATGTGTCCCAATATCTCTATACCAGAAGGAGGTGAGAGGTAGGTGGCCCAGTGTCTGTGTACTAGGAGATATGTGTCCCAATATCTCTATATCAGGAGGTGAGAGGTAGGTGGCCCAGTGTCTGTGTACTAGGGGATATGTGTCCCAATATCTCTATACCAGAAGGAGGTGAGAGGTAGGTGGCCCAGTGTCTGTGTACTAGGAGATATGTGTCCCAATATCTCTATATCAGAAGGAGGTGAGAGGTAGGTGACCCAGTGTCTGTGTACTAGGGGATACGTGTCCCAATATCTCTATATCAGAAGGAGGTGAGAGGTAGGTGGCCCAGTGTCTGTGTACTAGGGGATATGTGTCCCAATATCTCTATATCAGAAGGAGGTGAGAGGTAGGCGGCCCAGTGTCTGTGTACTAGGACATACGTGTCCCAATATCTCTATATCAGAAGGAGGTGAGAGGTAGGTGGCCCAGTGTCTGTGTACTAGGGGATATGTGTCCCAATATCTCTATATCAGAAGGAGGTGAGAGGTAGGTGGCCCAGTGTCTGTGTACTAGGGGATACGTGACCCAATATCTCTATACCAGAAGGAGGTGAGAGGTAGGTGGCCCAGTGTCTGTGTATTAGGGGATATGTGTCCCAATATCTCGATATCAGAAGGAGGTGAGAGGTAGGTGGCCCAGAGTCTGTGTACTAGGAGATATGTGTCCCAATATCTCTATATCAGAAGGAGGTGAGAGGTAGGTGGCCCAGAGTCTGTGTACTAGGAGATACGTGTCCCAATATCTCTATATCAGAAGGAGGTGAGAGGTAGGTGGCCCAGTGTCTGTGTACTAGGGGATACGTGTCCCAATATCTCTATATCAGAAGGAGGTGAGAGGTAGGTGGCCCAGTGTCTGTGTACTAGGACATACGTGACCCAATATCTCTATACCAGAAGGAGGTGAGAGGTAGGTGACCCAGTGTCTGTGTACTAGGGGATATGTGTCCCAATATCTCGATATCAGAAGGAGGTGGGAGGTAGGTGGCCCAGTGTCTGTGTACTAGGGGATATGTGTCCCAATATCTCTATATCAGAAGGAGGTGAGAGGTAGGTGGCCCAGTGTCTGTGTACTAGGACATACGTGACCCAATATCTCTATACCAGAAGGAGGTGAGAGGTAGGTGACCCAGTGTCTGTGTACTAGGGGATATGTGTCCCAATATCTCTATATCAGAAGGAGGTGAGAGGTAGGTGGCCCAGAGTCTGTGTACTAGGGGATATGTGTCCCAATATCTCGATATCAGAAGGAGGTGAGAGGTAGGTGGCCCAGAGTCTGTGTACTAGGAGATATGTGTCCCAATATCTCTATATCAGAAGGAGGTGAGAGGTAGGTGGCCCAGAGTCTGTGTACTAGGGGATATGTGTCCCAATATCTCGATATCAGAAGGAGGTGAGAGGTAGGTGGCCCAGAGTCTGTGTACTAGGAGATATGTGTCCCAATATCTCTATATCAGAAGGAGGTGAGAGGTAGGTGGCCCAGTGTCTGTGTACTAGGAGATATGTGTCCCAATATCTCTATATCAGGAGGTGAGAGGTAGGTGGCCCAGTGTCTGTGTACTAGGGGATACGTGTCCCAATATCTCTATATCAGAAGGAGGTGGGAGGTAGGTGGCCCAGTGTCTGTGTACTAGGGGATATGTGTCCCAATATCTCTATATCAGAAGGAGGTGAGAGGTAGGTGGCCCAGTGTCTGTGTACTAGGGGATACGTGTCCCAATATCTCTATATCAGAAGGAGGTGAGAGGTAGGTGGCCCAGTGTCTGTGTACTAGGGAATATGTGTCCCAATATCTCTATATCAGAAGGAGGTGAGAGGTAGGTGGCCCAGTGTCTGTGTACTAGGGAATATGTGTCCCAATATCTCTATATCAGAAGGAGGTGAGAGGTAGGTGGCCCAGTGTCTGTGTACTAGGGGATACGTGTCCCAATATCTCTATATCAGAAGGAGGTGAGAGGTAGGTGGCCCAGTGTCTGTGTACTAGGGGATATGTGTCCCAATATCTCTATATCAGAAGGAGGTGAGAGGTAGGTGGCCCAGTGTCTGTGTACTAGGGGATACGTGTCCCAATATCTCTATACCAGAAGGAGGTGAGAGGTAGGTGGCCCAGTGTCTGTGTACTAGGGGATACGCGTCCCAATATCTCTATATCAGAAGGAGGTGAGAGGTAGGTGGCCCAGTGTCTGTGTACTAGGAGATACGCGTCCCAATATCTCTATATCAGAAGGAGGTGAGAGGTAGGTGGCCCAGTGTCTGTGTACTAGGAGATATGTGTCCCAATATCTCTATATCAGAAGAAGGTGAGAGGGAGGTGGCCCAGTGTCTGTGTACTAGGGGATATGTGACCCAATATCTCTATATCAGAAGGAGGTGAGAGGTAGGTGGCCCAGTGTCTGTGTACTAGGGAATATGTGTCCCAATATCTCTATATCAGAAGGAGGTGAGAGGTAGGTGGCCCAGTGTCTGTGTACTAGGGGATATGTGTCCCAATATCTCTATATCAGAAGGAGGTGAGAGGTAGGTGGCCCAGTGTCTGTGTACTAGGAGATACGTGTCCCAATATCTCTATATCAGAAGGAGGTGAGAGGTAGGTGGCCCAGTGTCTGTGTACTAGGGGATATGTGTCCCAATATCTCTATATCAGAAGGAGGTGAGAGGTAGGTGGCCCAGTGTCTGTGTACTAGGAGATACGTGTCCCAATATCTCTATATCAGAAGGAGGTGAGAGGTAGGTGGCCCAGTGTCTGTGTACTAGGAGATACGTGTCCCAATATCTCTATATCAGAAGGAGGTGAGAGGTAGGTGGCCCAGTGTCTGTGTACTAGGGGATATGTGTCCCAATATCTCTATATCAGAAGGAGGTGGGAGGTAGGTGGCCCAGTGTCTGTGTACTAGGGAATATGTGTCCCAATATCTCTATATCAGAAGGAGGTGAGAGGTAGGTGGCCCAGTGTCTGTGTACTAGGAGATATGTGTCCCAATATCTCTATATCAGAAGGAGGTGAGAGGTAGGTGGCCCAGTGTCTGTGTACTAGGGGATACGTGTCCCAATATCTCTATATCAGAAGGAGGTGAGAGGTAGGTGGCTCAGTGTCTGTGTATTAGGTGATACGTGTCCCAATATCTCTATACCAGAAGGAGGTGAGAGGTAGGTGGCCCAGTGTCTGTGTACTAGGAGATATGTGACCCAATATCTCTATATCAGAAGGAGGTGAGAGGTAGGTGGCCCAGTGTCTGTGTACTAGGGGATATGTGTCCCAATATCTCTATATCAGAAGGAGGTGAGAGGTAGGTGGCCCAGTGTCTGTGTACTAGGAGATACGTGTCCCAATATCTCTATATCAGAAGGAGGTGAGAGGTAGGTGGCCCAGTGTCTGTGTACTAGGAGATATGTGTCCCAATATCTCTATATCAGAAGGAGGTGAGAGGTAGGCGGCCCAGTGTCTGTGTACTAGGAGATATGTGTCCCAATATCTCTATATCAGAAGGAGGTGAGAGGTAGGTGGCCCAGTGTCTGTGTACTAGGAGATACATGTCCCAATATCTCTATATCAGAAGGAGGTGAGAGGTAGGTGGCCCAGTGTCTGTGTACTAGGAGATATGTGTCCCAATATCTCTATATCAGAAGGAGGTGAGAGGTAGGTGGCCTAGTGTCTGTGTACTAGGAGATAAGTGTCCCAATATCTCTATATCAGAAGGAGGTGAGAGGTAGGTGGCCCAGTGTCTGTGTACTAGGAGATATGTGTCCCAATATCTCTATATCAGAAGGAGGTGAGAGGTAGGTGGCCTAGTGTCTGTGTACTAGGAGATAAGTGTCCCAATATCTCTATATCAGAAGGAGGTGAGAGGTAGGTGGCCCAGTGTCTGTGTACTAGGGGATACGTGTCCCAATATCTCTATATCAGAAGAAGGTGAGAGGTAGGTGGCCCAGTGTCTGTGTACTAGGAGATACGTGTCCCAATATCTCTATATCAGAAGGAGGTGAGAGGTAGGTGGCCCAGTGTCTGTGTACTAGGGGATACGTGTCCCAATATCTCTATATCAGAAGGAGGTGAGAGGTAGGTGGCCCAGTGTCTGTGTACTAGGGGATACGTGTCCCAATATCTCTATATCAGAAGGAGGTGAGAGGTAGGTGGCCCAGTGTCTGTGTACTAGGAGATACGTGTCCCAATATCTCTATATCAGAAGGAGGTGAGAGGTAGGTGGCCCAGTGTCTGTGTACTAGGAGATACGTGTCCCAATATCTCTATATCAGAAGGAGGTGAGAGGTAGGTGGCCCAGTGTCTGTGTACTAGGGAATATGTGTCCCAATATCTCTATATCAGAAGGAGGTGAGAGGTAGGTGGCCCAGTGTCTGTGTACTAGGGGATATGTGTCCCAATATCTCTATACCAGAAGGAGGTGAGAGGTAGGTGGCCCAGTGTCTGTGTACTAGGGGATACGTGTCCCAATATCTCTATATCAGAAGGAGGTGAGAGGTAGGTGGCCCAGTGTCTGTGTACTAGGAGATACGTGTCCCAATATCTCTATATCAGAAGGAGGTGAGAGGTAGGTGGCCCAGTGTCTGTGTACTAGGAGATACGTGACCCAATATCTCTATATCAGAAGGAGGTGAGAGGTAGGTGGCCCAGTGTCTGTGTACTAGGAGATATGTGACCCAATATCTCTATATCAGAAGGAGGTGAGAGGTAGGTGGCCCAGTGTCTGTGTACTAGGGGATATGTGTCCCAATATCTCTATACCAGAAGGAGGTGAGAGGTAGGTGGCCCAGTGTCTGTGTACTAGGGGATATGTGTCCCAATATCTCTATATCAGAAGGAGGTGAGAGGTAGGTGGCCCAGTGTCTGTGTACTAGAAGATATGTGTCCCAATATCTCTATACCAGAAGGAGGTGAGAGGTAGGTGGCCCAGTGTCTGTGTACTAGGGGATATGTGTCCCCAATATCTCTATATCAGAAGGAGGTGAGAGGTAGGTGGCCCAGTGTCTGTGTACTAGGAGATACGTGTCCCAATATCTCTATATCAGAAGGAGGTGAGAGGTAGGTGGCCCAGTGTCTGTGTACTAGGGGATACGTGTCCCAATATCTCTATATCAGAAGGAGGTGAGAGGTAGGTGGCCCAGTGTCTGTGTACTAGGAGATATGTGTCCCAATATCTCTATATCAGAAGGAGGTGAGAGGTAGGTGGCCCAGTGTCTGTGTACTAGGGGATATGTGTCCCCAATATCTCTATATCAGAAGGAGGTGAGAGGTAGGTGGCCCAGTGTCTGTGTACTAGGGGATATGTGTCCCAATATCTCTATACCAGAAGGAGGTGAGAGGTAGGTGGCCCAGTGTCTGTGTACTAGGAGATATGTGTCCCAATATCTCTATATCAGAAGGAGGTGAGAGGTAGGTGGCCCAGTGTCTGTGTACTAGGGGATATGTGTCCCAATATCTCTATACCAGAAGGAGGTGAGAGGTAGGTGGCCCAGTGTCTGTGTACTAGGGGATATGTGTCCCAATATCTCTATACCAGAAGGAGGTGAGAGGTAGGTGTACTCCGTGTATTAGGAGGGGATGTGCGTTAGGTGTACTTGGTGTAATAGGAGGGGATGTGAGGTAGGTGTCCCCTGTGTATTAGGAGGGAATGTGCGGTAGGTGTACTCTGTGTATTAGGGGGGATGTGAGGTAGGTGTCCTCAGTGTATTAGGAGGGGATGTGAGGTAGGTGTATTCGGTGTATTAGGGGGGATGTGAGGTAGGTGTATTCGGTGTATTAGGGGGGATGTGAGGTAGGTGTCCTCAGTGTAATAGGAGGGGATGTAAGGTAGGTGTCCTCAGTGTAATAGGAGGGGATGTGAGGTAGGTGTCCTCAGTGTATTAGGAGGGGATGTAAGGTAGGTGTCCTCAGTGTATATGGGGGGGATGTGAGGTAGGTGTCCTTGGTGTATTAGGAGGGGATGTAAGGTAGGTGCCCTCTGTGTATATGGGGGGATGTGCGGTAGGTGTCCTCTGTGTATATGGGGGGGGATGTGAGGTAGGTGTCCTCTGTGTATTAGGGGGGGGGGGTGAGGTAGGTGCCCTTGGTGTATATGGGGGAGATGTGAGGTAGGTGTCCTCGGTGTATTAGGAGGGGATGTAAGGTAGGTGCCCTCTGTGTATAAGGAGGGGATGTGAGGTAGGTGTCCTCTGTGTATATGGGGGGGATGTGAGGTAGGTGCCCTCAGTGTATTAGGAGGGGATGTAAGGTAGGTGCCCTCTGTGTATTAGGAGGGGATGTGAGGTAGGTGTCCTCGGTGTATTAGGAGGGGATGTGAGGTAGGTGTCCTCGGTGTATTAGGAGGGGATGTGCGGTAGGTGTCCTCGGTGTATTAGGGGGGATTTGAGGTAGGTGTCCTCTGTGTATATGGGGGGATGTGAGGTAGGTGTCCTCTGTGTATTAGGGGGGGGGTGAGGTAGGTGCCCTCGGTGTATATGGGGGGGATGTGAGGTAGGTGTCCTTGGTGTATTAGGAGGGGTTGTAAGGTAGGTGCCCTCTGTGTATAAGGAGGGGATGTGAGGTAGGTGTCCTCTGTGTATATGGGGGGGATGTGAGGTAGGTGTCCTCTGTGTATATGGGGGGGATGTAAGGTAGGTGTCCTCGGTGTATTAGGAGGGGATGTAAGGTAGGTGCCCTCTGTGTATATGGGGGGATGTGCGGTAGGTGTCCTCTGTGTATATGGGGGGATGTGAGGTAGGTGTCCTTGGTGTATTAGGAGGGGATGTAAGGTAGGTGCCCTCTGTGTATATGGGGGGATGTGCGGTAGGTGTCCTCTGTGTATATGGGGGGGATGTGAGGTAGGTTTCCTCTGTGTATTAGGGGGGGGGGTGTGAGGTAGGTGCCCTTGGTGTATATGGGGGAGATGTGAGGTAGGTGTCCTCGGTGTATTAGGAGGGGATGTAAGGTAGGTGCCCTCTGTGTATAAGGAGGGGATGTGAGGTAGGTGTCCTCGGTGTATTAGGAGGGGATGTAAGGTAGGTGCCCTTGGTGTATATGGGGGAGATGTGAGGTAGGTGTCCTCGGTGTATTAGGAGGGGATGTAAGGTAGGTGCCCTCTGTGTATAAGGAGGGGATGTGAGGTAGGTGTCCTCGGTGTATTAGGAGGGGATGTAAGGTAGGTGTCCTCGGTGTATATGGGGGGGATGTGAGGTAGGTGTCCTCTGTGTATATGGGGGGGATGTGAGGTGGGTGCCCTCAGTGTACTCGGTATGATCCCGGGCCCAGGTACTTGGAGGTCTCTGAATACTCACTTTGCGCGTCGCAGTCCACGCAGTGCGTGTTTCCTGGCAGGTTGCGGATTGACTGAAGAGCTAAAGCTTCATTCTGGCTGGTGAGACGGGACTAAGAAAGACAGAGAGTGACATCAAGACAATGTGGAGGGGCATTAAGGTGCAATAAGGATGTGTGGATGGCAGTGAGCTCTATGGTACGTAAGGGCTGGATGTGGGAGAGTGAGCACGGTCTGAGAATACAAAATGGCAGCAACTGGACAGCGAAAGAGCAATGTATGGGAAGTGTGAGGGGGGAGCGTGGCCATGAAGTGTGTGGTCATGTGATGGTGTTGCTTGAGGGACATGACTCTTACCTTGTTTTTGCTGCTCTCACAAGACTGCAGACTGGCCAGTATCTGGCTCTCGATGGCTTGCACCCAGGCGTCCCTCTCCTCGTAACTCGTAGCCTCAAAGTGCCAACTCTGACCAGTGAGAGACACAATGATAAACTCAAAGTTCTCCTCTTGTTCTGGAATAGAATAAAAGAGATGGAGAGAGCTGGTTAGATATGAATGGAGGGGTGGTGCCATGACTCCCCTGCACCCCAAATGTACCACTGTTATCTGGGACTCTTAAGATTTCTGCCATGTATGTTAGTGTGGCAACAAATAGTTAACTCTCCAGGAGTATATGGCCACCTGGAAGTTTGTCTGGTCAGAGGGGGCACTGGAGGGAGATATGGGGTAATACATTAAGCAGAAATTGGGGTGCTGATGTGGAATCCCCAGATGTTTCTCTACGCCCTAGTCTAGTATAGTCATAAAGTGATACATTTCACCTAGCATCAAAACACATGAAGTGACGTGGCCAGATGGGCGGAGGGGTGTGGGTGATGACCTCCTCTAACAGAAGGGGTGTGGGTGATGACCTCCTCTAACAGAAGGGGTGTGGGTGATAACATCCTCTAACAGAAGGGGTGTGGGTGATGACCTCCTCTAACAGAAGGGGTGTGGGTGAGATTTTTCTGTGTAACATTAAAGAAGTGTTCAGTCTTCCATACACTAAATACCGGTGTGGTCTGATCTCTCTCTCATGACTGATGTCTGGATCTAAATAGCTGGTTTGCTGAGATAAGAACAAATTCACAAACCTATAAATGGTCCCTGTAAGCTGACAGATGGGGGGGGGGGGAGCGATCATAAGTTCAGGGGCCCTGACTGGGGGGTGAGCTTGTGGTCCGGATAACAAGAGGTCACTGTGTAGATCCCTGCTCTCCCTGTGGACTAACCCCCAGCGGCACCCTCCATTCCCCCAGTTATTATTATCAGGGATATAATAACACTCCGTTACCGCTAATGAACACATACTGATTGGCTGGGCAGAATGAAACCAAACTCCGCCTCATGTTACTATATCCTCTAGTGGTGGGAGGGGCCAGAGCAGAGCACTGGAGATTAGGGCAGCAGATTAGTGTAGTAGATAAGAGCAGCAGATAACTGTAGTAGATAAGGACAGTAGATAAGTGTAATAGATAAGGGCAACAGATGACAATAGTAGATAAGGGCAGCAGATAAGTGTAGTTGATCAGGGCAGTAGATGCTTTTATGCAGCGCTGTTTGATTTATTTATGTGTTTATATTTACTTTGCTATGTTGCTAATATATTAATTTTTTAATGACGTGAGACACAATGACAATATAATAATATACCGTGCTATATAATGTAGGGTCAGAGCCTCACACCCTAATAACAGAGTAACCTAATAATATAGCGCCCTAAAATGTAGGGTCAGAGCCTCACACCCTAATAACACAGAGTAACATAATAATATAGTGCCGTATAATGTAGCGTCAGAGCCTCACACCCTAATAACACAGAATAACATAATCATATAGTACCGTATAATGTAGGGTCAGAGACTCACACCTCAAGTAACTCAAGTACAGTGGCAGGCACTTCAGAACTACAGACTCATAACATAAGGTGTATGCTCGCAAATACCAGAAGCTTACCAGGAAAAAATGGGAGAGTTAGAATTATTAGCAATTAATGAGAAATGGGATTTGATAGGCATTACCGAAACATGGTGGGATGAATCTCATGACTGGACTGTTAATCTGGATGGTTATAACCTATTTAGGAAAGATTGGGGCAATGGTAAGAGAGGAGGAGGGATTTGTCTGTATGTTAAGCCTGAATTTAAGCCTATAGTCAGAGAAGATATTTATGGTGGACCTAGTGATAAAGTTGAATGTTTGTGGGTAGAGTTAAATAGCGGAGCAGCAAATTCCAAAAGAATATTAGTAGGAGTATACTATAAACCCCCAAATATAGCTGAAAGTGAGGAAATACAATTATTGTTACAGATTGGAAATGCAGCTAAGCATGGGCAAGTATATTGATGGGAAGAAGGCCAGGAAGGAAGCTATGGGTACATTACAATGTGACACAGTCTGATAATTAGTGACCAGGAAAAGGCAGATGAGCTAAATAGGTTATTTTCTTCGGTATACACAAGGGCTAAAAGGCTGGAAGCAAAGGGTTGTTGTAAATGGAACATACTCCGATTGGACTTATGTGGTAAGTGGGGTTCCTCAGGGTTCAGTATTAGGTCCTCTCCTTTTTAACATATTTATTAATTACTTAGAGGTGGGATTGGAGTGTGGTGCCTTCATTTTCGTTTATGACACGAAGTTGTGCAAGGTAATTAAATCAGATAATGATGTGCTTCCCCTCCAAAGGGATTTACATAAATTAGAGGAATGGGCATCTAAATGGCAGATGAGATTTAATACGAATAAATGTAAGGTTATGCATCTGGGAAGGAAAAATAGCCATGCAATTTTTAATCTTAATGGAGCAAATCTAGGTGTATCAGATATTGAAAGGGATTTGGGAGCTTGTGGACAACCACCTAGGTAACAGTGCTCAAAGCCAAGCAGCAGATGCAAAGGCAAATAAAATATTAGCATGTATTAAGGGTATAGAAGCCAGGGAAGCAAATATAATTCTGCCACTATCCAAATATCTAGTACGCCCTCATTTGGAATATGGAGGACAATTTTGGGCACCACTTCATAAAAAGGACATTTTAGAGCTGGAAAAGGTACAGAGGAGGGCAACAAAACTAATAAGGGGAATGGAGGGGCTAAGTTATGAAGAAAGACTAACCAAATTACACTTATTTTTCTCTAGAAAAAAGGCGTCTAAGAGGAGATATGATTACCTTATATAAATACATCCAGGGTCAGTATAAAGATTTGTCAAGGGAGCTTTTTGTGCCAAGAGGTTTTCAACTGACAAGAGGACATCCCTTGAGGTTAGAAGTAAAAAAATTCCACCTTAAAGAGAGAAAAGGGTTCTTCACAGTAAGGTTGGGTAATCTGTGGAATTCTCTACCAGAGGAGGTGGTGACAGCGGATTCTATAGATAACTTTAAAAAGGGACTGGATTTATTTCTAATTAAAAAGGGAATTCAGGGTTATCATGAATAATTAGAGAGACATTATTGATCCAGGGAGAAATCCGATTGCCAGTATCTGGGGTCAGGAAGGAATTATTATTTTTTTTCCCTTTGAGACGATTGGCTAAGTCTCACTTGGGTAATTTTTTCTGTTTCCCTTCCTCTGGATTAATTAATAATAATAAATAAATAAATAAATAATTGATTAATAATTAATTAACAACAAATTAATTAATCTTTAATCCACATATTGCAGATCAGAGGAGATCTTAAAAGGTTGAATGTGATGGACTGAAAGTCTTTTTTCAACCTTACTTACTATGTAATAACACAGAGTAACATAATATTATATATATATATCTCAAATCCTTCTTCCTCCTCCTTCCTTATTGAATACATAAACAATTAGCAGAGCTCCAACTCTAAGCCATCAGGAAGTGTGGAAGACACACACATGGAATCCTTTAGATACAAGCTGTGTCTAAAAAATAAATATTTTACATAAAAATACTAAAAATGGCAGATCTCAGTACAGCACAACTACAGATGGAAACCGTGATATATTTTTGTCTCTGTTATTTCATTTTCCATTTTAATTTCATGTTGCCCATTTTCAAGTGTAGTTCCACAAAATAGTAGATTTAAAATCTATGACCAGAGAGGTCCTTTTATCTCCACCGTACAACAAGCAAGTCAAGGAGAGGAGTTTGAGACAGACTCAATACAAGTAGTGTCCCCTACACGTGGGCGCAGTCTGCCATGATTCGGCACTTAAAGGTAGCAGATCCTGCAGTCCACGAGTGGCCAAGACCATTGATGCCTCTACATATTCTGGTAGTTTAAATGGCACTAGGGTATTGAGCAAAATATGATAAACCTGGGCATTACCAGACCCTAATCGCCATAGGGTAACTGCCATGGTCCCAATGGACACCATCTCTATGGAAGTACCTAGTGACTGGAATGTCATGGCGCTCGCTGATCACTTGTACGTGTTGGCAGAAGTACAAGTGATCAGCGGATCTAGTGTTGAGGGCTCAGTTTCAAGTACTGGACCTACGTCCAGGGATCACATTCCAAGTACTGGACCTAAATCCAGGGTCACATTCCAAATACTGGACCTACACCCAGGGATCACATTCCAAATACTGGACCTAAGTTGAGGAATCAGATTCCAATTAATGGACCTATGTCCAGGGATCACATTCCAAGTACTGGACCTAAATCCAGGGTCACATTCCAAATACTGGACCTAAGTCGAGGAATCAGATTCCAATTACTGGACCTATGCCCAGGGATCACTTTCCAAGTACTTGCTGACCTAAACCCAGGGATCACTTTCCAAGTACTGGACATAAGCCCAGGGATCACTTTCCAAGTACTGGACCTAAATCCAGGGTCACATTCCAAATACTGGACCTACACCCAGGGATCACATTCCAAATACTGGACCTAAGTTGAGGAATCAGATTCCAATTACTGGACCTATGTCCAGGGATCACATTCCAAGTACTGGACCTAAATCCAGGGTCACATTCCAAATACTGGACCTAAGTCGAGGAATCAGATTCCAATTACTGGACCTATGCCCAGGGATCACTTTCCAAGTACTTGCTGACCTAAACCCAGGGATCACTTTCCAAGTACTGGACATAAGCCCAGGGATCACTTTCCAAGTACTGGACATAAGCCCAGGGATCACTTTCCAAGTACTTGACCTAAATCCAGGGATCAGATTCAAAGTATGTTATGTAATTGCAGGCTAAGGATAAAACACCAGGGATCAGACGGAGTATGGGATCAAAATCCTATAGGATCTAAGTGCAAAGTCAGGGTTAGAGTCTGATATCAGAGCTAAAAAAGAAGGGGTTAAAGAACAAGAGATAAGAGTGGGGGCAGAAAGTGCTACCCCCGGACAGGCAGAGAGTGCTCGCCTCCCACTAGACAGGCAGAGAGCGCTCGCCTCCCACTAGACAGGCAGAGAGCGCTCGCCTCCCACTAGACAGGCAGAGAGTGCTCGCCTCCCACTAGACAGGCAGAGAGCGCTCGCCTCCCCCCCAGGATAGGCAGAGAGCGCTCGCCTCCCCCCCAGGATAGGCAGAGAGCGCTCGCCTCCCCCCCAGGATAGGCAGAGAGTGCTCGCCTCCCCCCCAGGATAGGCAGAGAGATAGACAGAGTTGTAGATGTCACTTTGCTCTGTATTATCTGGTCCCAGATGTGTGGATTTCTGTATTTTCTCCCATCACATGGGCCTCAGTGCGCGCTATTTGAAGCTTACAGACTTACAGACTAAGGATCGTCTTCAAGACGTGTAGTGCCAGAGTTAGAGTACTTGGAGGGGTGACGTTAATTCAAATCCCTCATTCTACAACTTGCAGGCATGGACGGGGTTAAGAGGGAAGGAAGGGGAGCTGCAAATATCATACAAAATAAAAATCCAATCTTTTATGAACAAGAATCGGGAGTGACGCGTCCCCCCGCCGCAATCCACCAAGTCAATTTGTGACCCCTGACCCCTCTGACCTTTAACAAACGGCAGCCTGAGCATGCAAATGGCGTCTGCCATCAGATCGGCGAGGGAGAGGCGGGGGGAGGTTGGCAATGCTGGGAAACGAAAGATACACGCGGGGGGCGGAGGGGGGAACAAAAAACAAATTAAAAAGCTGTTACTTAAATGTCACAGAGCACAATTGTATTTGGCTACAGATCATTACACCTGATACGAACACATTACAGGCGTGCGCACAACACACCCGTGTATATATATATATATTACACACACATATATAATCACATGATGAAGCGGTAATGACCGGGGAGATGGCCCCTCCGCCCGTGTGGAACAACAATAAAGAACGCTTTTGTCCTTTAATGATTTAACCCATGGGATGCCAGGACTGCATATTATTTACATCATACCCTTAAAGAGCTGTGCTTAGCAGGCAAGGGAAGGGTTAGCATGTTTTTTTCTTGAAACACGGTGTAAAGCAGAGCAAGCAACGAGCTGCGGCTGCACAGCATGATACCGAGCAACACCAGATCTAAAACACCAACTCCTTGCATAGGACAGCGCTAAGAGTGGACTCGGACTAAAGGCTCGGACACAACAAAGAATTCACAATGGTGTGTCTGGAGATACTCTGCACCTTTATATAGTGCAGCAAGCGGACTGGATGGGAATATATACAGCACACGCACACAAGTGTACTTACATACTATGTATTGTGTAATTGTCATTGTGTGTATAGATACTCTGCATCATTATATAGTGCAGCATGCGGACTGGATGGGAATATATACAGCACACGCACACAAGTGTACTTACATACTATGTATTGTGTACTTGTCATTGTGTGTATAGATACTCTGCACCATTATATAGTGCAGCAAGCGGTCTGGATGGGAATATATACAGCACACGCACACAAGTGTACTTACATACTATGTATTGTGTAATTGTCATTGTGTGTATAGATACTCTGCACCATTATATAGTGCAGCAAGCGGACTGGATGGGAATATATACAGCACACGCACACAAGTGTACTTACATACTATGTATTGTGTACTTGTCATTGTGTGTATAGATACTCTGCACCATTATATAGTGCAGCAAGCGGTCTGGATGGGAATATATACAGCACACACACACAAGTGTACTTACATACTATGTATTGTGTAATTGTCATTGTGTGTATAGATACTCTGCATCATTATATAGTGCAGCAAGCAGTCTGGATGGGAATATATACAGCACACGCACACAAGTGTACTTACATACTATGTATTGTGTACTTGTCATTGTGTGTATAGATACTCTGCACCATTATATAGTGCAGCAAGCGGACTGGATGGGAATATATACAGCACACGTACACAAGTGTACTTACATACTATGTATTGTGTAATTGTCATTGTGTATAGATACTCTGCACCATTATATAGTGCAGCAAGCAGTCTGGATGGGAATATATACAGCACACGCACACAAGTGTACTTACATACTATGTATTGTGTACTTGTCATTGTGTGTATAGATACTCTGCACCATTATATAGTGCAGCAAGCGGACTGGATGGGAATATATACAGCACACGTACACAAGTGTACTTACATACTATGTATTGTGTAATTGTCATTGTGTGTATAGATACTCTGCACCATTATATAGTGCAGCATGCGGACTGGATGGGAATATGTACAGCACACGCACACAAGTGTACTTACATACTATGTATTGTGTAATTGTCATTGTGTATAGATACTCTGCACCATTATATAGTGCAGCAAGCGGACTGGATGGGAATATATACAGCACACGCACACAAGTGTACTTACATACTATGTATTGTGTACTTGTCATTGTGTGTATAGATACTCTGCACCATTATATAGTGCAGCAAGCGGACTGGATGGGAATATATACAGCACACGCACACAAGTGTACTTACATACTATGTATTGTGTAATTGTCATTGTGTGTATAGATACTCTGCACCATTATATAGTGCAGCAAGCGGACTGGATGGGAATATATACAGCACACGCACACAAGTGTACTTACATACTATGTATTGTGTACTTGTCATTGTGTGTATAGATACTCTGCACCATTATATAGTGCAGCATGCGGACTGGATGGGAATATATACAGCACACGCACACAAGTGTACTTACATACTACATATTGTGTAATTGTCATTGTGTGTATAGATACTCTGCACCATTATATAGTGCAGCAAGCGGACTGGATGGGAATATATACAGCACACGCACACAAGTGTACTTACATACTATGTATTGTGTAATTGTCATTGTGTGTATAGATACTCTGCATCATTATATAGTGCAGCAAGCGGTCTGGATGGGAATATATACAGCACACGCACACAAGTGTACTTACATACTATGTATTGTGTACTTGTCATTGTGTGTATAGATACTCTGCACCATTATATAGTGCAGCAAGCGGTCTGGATGGGAATATATACAGCACACGCACACAAGTGTACTTACATACTATGTATTGTGTAATTGTCATTGTGTATAGATACTCTGCACTATTATATAGTGCAGCAAGCGGTCTGGATGGGAATATATACAGCACACGCACACAAGTGTACATACATACTACATATTGTGTAATTGTCATTGTGTGTATAGATACTCTGCACCATTATATAGTGCAGCAAGTGGTCTGGATGGGAATATATACAGCACACGCACACAAGTGTACTTACATACTATGTATTGTGTAATTGTCATTGTGTGAATAGATACTCTGCACTATTATATAGTGCAGCAAGCGGTCTGGATGGGAATATATACAGCACACGCCCACAAGTGTACTTACATACTATGTATTGTGTAATTGTCATTGTGTGTATAGATACTCTGCATCATTATATAGTGCAGCATGCGGACTGGATGGGAATATGTACAGCACACGCACACAAGTGTACTTACATACTATGTATTGTGTAATTGTCATTTTGTATAGATACTCTGCACCATTATATAGTGCAGCAAGTGGTCTGGATGGGAATATATACAGCACACACACACAAGTGTACTTACATACTATGTATTGTGTAATTGTCATTGTGTATAGATACTCTGCACCATTATATAGTGCAGCAAGCGGTCTGGATGGGAATATATACAGCACACGCACACAAGTGTACTTACATATTATGTATTGTGTAATTGTCATTGTGTGTATAGATACTCTGCACCATTATATAGTGCAGCAAGCGGTCTGGATGGGAATATATACAGCACACGCACACAAGTGTACTTACATACTATGTATTGTGTAATTGTCATTGTGTGTATAGATACTCTGCATCATTATATAGTGCAGCATGCGGACTGGATGGGAATATATACAGCACACGCACACAAGTGTACTTACATACTATGTATTGTGTAATTGTCATTGTGTGTATAGATACTCTGCACCATTATATAGTGCAGCAAGCGGTCTGGATGGGAATATATACAGCACACGCACACAAGTGTACTTACATACTATGTATTGTGTAATTGTCATTGTGTATAGATACTCTGCACCATTATATAGTGCAGCAAGCGGTCTGGATGGGAATATATACAGCACACGCACACAAGTGTACTTACATACTATGTATTGTGTAATTGTCATTGTGTGTATAGATACTCTGCATCATTATATAGTGCAGCAAGCGGTCTGGATGGGAATATATACAGCACACACACACAAGTGTACTTACATACTATGTATTGTGTAATTGTCATTGTGTGTATAGATACTCTGCACCATTATATAGTGCAGCAAGCGGACTGGATGGGAATATATACAGCACACGCACACAAGTGTACTTACATACTATGTATTGTGTAATTGTCATTGTGTGTATAGATACTCTGCACCATAATATAGTGCAGCAAGTTGTCTGGATGGGAATATATACAGCACACGCACACAAGTGTACTTACATACTATGTATTGTGTAATTGTCATTGTGTGTATAGATACTTTACATCATTATATAGTGCAGCAAGCGGACTGGATGGGAATATATACAGCACACGCACACAAGTGTACTTACATACTACATATTGTGTAATTGTCATTGTGTGTATAGATACTCTGCACCATTATATAGTGCAGCAAGCGGTCTGGATGGGAATATATATAGCACACGCACACAAGTGTACTTACATACTACATATTGTGTGTCATTGTGTGTATAGATACTCTGCACCATTATATAGTGCAGCAAGCGGACTGGATGGGAATATATACAGCACACGCACACAAGTGTACTTACATACTATGTATTGTGTAATTGTCATTGTGTGTATAGATACTCTGCACCATAATATAGTGCAGCAAGTTGTCTGGATGGGAATATATACAGCACACGCACACAAGTGTACTTACATACTATGTATTGTGTAATTGTCATTGTGTGTATAGATACTCTGCACCATTATATAGTGCAGCAAGCGGACTGGATGGGAATATATACAGCACACGTACACAAGTGTACTTACATACTATGTATTGTGTAATTGTCATTGTGTGTATAGATACTTTACATCATTATATAGTGTGAATAGATACTGCAGATTGTGCTTAAAAAGGAAGGTGACTAGATCTAAAAAAGATCACTGGAATGGATCTAACTGGTAATGTGAGATCCCAGTAACTGATCTAGATGGTGATATAAGATCCCAGTAATACATATAGATGGTGATATAAGATCCCAGTACCTGATCTAGATGGTGATATAAGATCCCAGTTCCTGATCTAGATGGTGATATAAGATCCCAGTAACTGATCTAGATGGTGATATAAGATCCCAGTACCTGATCTAGATAGTGACATAAGATCCCAGTACCTGATCTAGATAGTGACATAAGATCCCAGTAACTGATCTAGTGACGTAAGATCCCAGTACCTGATCTAGATAGTGACGTAAGATCCCATTAACTGATCTAGATAGTGACGTAAGATCCCAGTAACTGATCTAGATAGTGACGTAAGATCCCATTAACTGATCTAGATAGTGACGTAAGGTTCCAGTAACTGATCTAGATAGTGACATAAGATCCCAGTAACTGATCTAGATAGTGATGTAAGATCCCAGTAACTGATCTAGATAGTGACGTAAGATCCCATTAACTGATCTAGATAGTGACGTAAGATCCCAGTAACTGATCTAGATAGTGACGTAAGATCCCATGAACTGATCTAGATAGTGACATAAGATCCCAGTAACTGATCTAGATAGTGACGTAAGATCCCATTAACTGATCTAGATAGTGACGTAAGATCCCATTAACTGATCTAGATAGTGACGTAAGATCCCAGTAACTGATCTAGATAGTGACGTAAGATCCAAGTAACTGATCTAGATAGTGACGTAAGATCCCAGTAACTGATCTAGATGGTGATGTGAGATCTCAGTAACTGATCTAGATGGTGACGCAAGATCCCAGTAACTCATCTAGATGGTGACGTAAGATCTCAGTAACTGATCTAGATGGTGACATAAGATCACAGTAATTGATCCAGATGGTGATGTGAGAGCTCAGTAACTGATCTAGATGGTTATGTGAGATCTCAGTAATTAATCCAAATGGTGATGTGAGAGCTCAATAACTGATCTAGATGGTGATCTACGATCCCAGTAATTAATCTAGATGGTGATGTAAGATCACAGTAATTAATCCAGATGGTGATGTGAGAGCTCAATAACTGATCTAGATGGTGATGTAAGATCCCAGTACCTGATCTAGATGGTGATATAAGATCCCAGTAACTGATCTAGATGGTGATATAAGATCCCAGTAACTGATCTAGATGGTGATATAAGATCCCAGTACCTGATCTAGATGGTGATATAAGATCCCAGTACTTGATCTAGATGGTGATATAAGATCCCAGTAACTGATCTAGATGGTGATATAAGTTCCCAGTACCTGATCTAGATGGTGATGTAAGATCCCAGTAATGAATATAGATGGTGATGCGATACCCCAGCAATTGATCTAGATGGTGGTGTGAGATCCCAGTAACTGATCTAGATAGTGACGTAAGATCCCAGTAACTGATCTAGATAGTGACGTAAGATCCAAGTAACTGATCTAGATAGTGATGTAAGATCCCAGTAACTGATCTAGATGGTGATGTGAGATCTCAGTAACTGATCTAGATGGTGACGTAAGATCCCAGTAACTGATCTAGATGGTGACGTAAGATCACAGTAATTGATCCAGATGGTGATGTGAGAGCTCAGTAACTGATCTAGATGGTTATGTGAGATCTCAGTAATTAATCCAAATGGTGATGTGAGAGCTCAATAACTGATCTAGATGGTGACATAAGATCCCAGTAACTGATCTAGATGGTGACGTAAGATCTCAGTAACTGATCTAGATGGTGACGTAAGATCCCAGTAACTGATCTAGATGGTGACGTAAGATCTCAGTAACTGATCTAGATGGTGACGTAAGATCACAGTAATTGATCCAGATGGTGATGTGAGAGCTTAGTAACTGATCTAGATGGTTATGTGAGATCTCAGTAATTAATCCAAATGGTGATGTGAGAGCTCAATAACTGATCTAGATGGTGACGTAAGATCCCAGTAACTGATCTAGATGGTGATGTGAGATCTCAGTAACTGATCTAGATGGTGACGTAAGATCCCAGTAACTGATCTAGATGGTGACGTAAGATCTCAGTAACTGATCTAGATGGTGACATAAGATCACAGTAATTGATCCAGATGGTGATGTGAGAGCTCAGTAACTGATCTAGATGGTTATGTGAGATCTCAGTAATTAATCCAAATGGTGATGTGAGAGCTCAATAACTGATCTAGATGGTGATGTAAGATCCCAGTAACTGATCTAGATGGTGATCTACAATCCCAGTAATTAATCTAGATGGTGATGTAAGATCACAGTAATTAATCCAGATGGTGATGTGAGAGCTCAATAACTGATCTAGATGGTGATGTAAGATCCCAGTAACTGATCTAGATGGTGATCTACGATCCCAGTAATTAATCTAGATGGTGATGTAAGATCCCGGTAATTAATCCAGATGGTGATGTAAGATCCCAGTAATTAATCCAGATGGTGATGTGAGAGCTCAATAACTGATCTAGATGGTGATGTAAGATCCCAGTAATAAATCTAGATGGTGATGCAAGATCCCAGTAACTGGTGACATGAGATTGGGAATCAATGGAGGAAGAGATTGGGAAGCAAGGAAAAGATTGGGACGTGAGGGAGGAAAGAAAAGTGAGGGAGGAAAGAGAAGTGAGGGAGGAAAGAGAAGTGAGGGAGGAAAGAGAAGTGAAGGAGGAAATAGATTGGGAATCAAGGGAGTAAAAGATTGAGGAGGGAGGGTAAAAGAGATTGGGTAGTGAGGGAGGAAGAGATTTGGAAGTGAAGGAGGAAAGATTGGAAAGTGAGGGAGGAAGGAGATGTGATGGAGGAAGCAGATTGGGAATTGATGGAGCAATAGACTGCGAAGTGAGGAAGGAAGAGATTGGGAAGTAAGGGAGGAAGAGATTGGGAAGTGAGGAAGGAAAGAGATTGGGGATCAAGGGAGAAAACAGATTAGGGATCATGGGAGGAAGAAGAAGTGAAGGAGGAAACCGATTGGGAAAAGAGAGACAAAAGGAAATTGAAGGAGGAAAGATATTGGTATCAATGGTGGAAAGATTGTGAGGTGAGGGAGGAAGACATTTGGGGGGAAAAACACTGAAAATCGAGGGAGGAAGAAGTGAAGGAGGAAACAGATTGGGAATCGAGGGAGGAAGGAGAAGTTTAGGAGGAAACATATTGGGAATCGAGGGAGGAAGGAGAAGTGTAGGAGGAAACAGATTAAGAATCAATGGACAAAGAGACTGGCAAAATGAGGGAGGAAGAGATTTGGAAGTGAAGGAGGATACAGATTGGGAATCAATGGAGGAAGAGATTGGCAAGAGAGGGAGGAAGAAGACGTGAAGGAGGAAGCAGATTGGAAATTGATTAAGGAAGAATCAATTTGGGAAGCAGAGGAGATTGGAGAAAGGTATGCTATATGTGGGACTCATGGCCAGTAAAGTGTGCCTAAAGCACCGTCTCACTCACACAATTAGAGCACAGCGTGTACCTTACATGTATGTGACTGTCAGTGTGTATGATTACCATACTGTGCATGTCTGTGTCACTATACAAGTATGACAGCCAGTCAATGTCTGACTGTGAGTGACTCTTATACACATCTTTATAGAGATACTCTGCAACATACAATATAGCATGTCCATTACCAGTAAACTATTGCGCTCCACATACATGAGGTGAGATGAGAGCAACTTCTGATGGTACAAAGACAAGAAATGGGAGAAGCACAAGCAGTGAGTATTTGTATATGTGGCATTAACATGCATTGCATGTAGAGCAGCACATGCAGAGAACAAGGGGAGATGGGGGGTGCACGTGTTACCTTCAGTGTTGGCGTGGCCGCTGTAAACATTGCGCAGGCTGCCAACACGGTTTAGTTTCCATGCTTTGCGTTTAGCTGCATCCAGAGAGCAAAAGGGAAGGAGAGAAGAGAAATAAATGGGGAAAAGAAAAAGAGGTGGAGAGGGTGGCTGGGATGATGAGGTCGGAGTGGGTATCTCAATGGCAGAAAGAGAGGAGTGAGGTGGTGGAGTCTAGAACTGGAGGGAAGAAGTAATGATTGTGGAGGGACAAGACTAAAAGAAAGTGTGTTAGGTTTATATATTCAGAAGACAAGAGATGATTGGAGGAGCTTAAAGGGTCAAGAGAAGAAAGATGATGGTAGGGTAAAAGCACAGAAAGATTAGGAGGGAGGAAGTCCCAGGAAGGAACAGAGAGATGATGGGAGGGGCTCACGAGGAGGGGTTTACAGTCAGGAGGAGGTTCCAAGGACAAGAGAAGAAAATTGATGGGGTCACAAGTATGAAGATGATCGGAGGGTGTTAACAGAAGGAGGTTGCAAGGAAAGGAGAAGAAAGTTGATGGGGTCACAAGTATGAAGATGACGTGAGTCGTTTACAGTCAGGAAGAGGTTCCAAATACATAAGGAAGATGATGGGGTCACGAGTTGGAAGATGAGAGTAGGGCAGGACTTACAAAAGGCAGAGAGTTGTTGACGTGATGACAAAAAAGTACGACTAGGAAGTTATTTGGGGGCAGAAAAAAAGTGTTTAGAGGAGGAAGGCACTAAGAGAACTTGAAAAGGTAACAAGGGAGTAAGAATTTAAATGCAAATATAATTGGTAAGAATGCAGAAAGTTAGAGGTGTCTGGGAAGAATGTGGGTAAGAAGGGGTTGTTAGGATCTGTGTTACAGTCCAGATAGGGGAAGGGTCAAAAGGGAAGATGGTATTGTTGCACAGAGAGTGAGTGAGAGTGTGAGGATCGGCAGTGAAGATCGGGCAGTGAGGATCGATAGTGAGGATCGGGCAGTGATGATCGGGCAGTGAGGGGCTTTTTTTTTTAAGTTTCTACATTGGGCACTAGTTTGCCATTAAAGTCCAAGTTTATAAAAAACAAAACTTCCAACTGTTTCAACACAAAGATCCCCTGTGAGGTCCAGCACACAGTGTCAGTGCTCGGGTGCATCGCGTACGTAGAGCTCGGGTGCATCGCGTACGTAGAGCTCGGGTGCATCGCGTACGTAGAGCTCGGGTGCATCGCGTACGTAGAGCTCGGGTGCATCGCGTACGTAGAGCTCGGGTGCATCGCGTACGTAGAGCTCGGGTGCATCGCGTACGTAGAGCTCGGGTGCATCGCGTACGTAGAGCTCGGGTGCATCGCGTACGTAGAGCTCGGGTTCATCACGTACGTAGAGCTCGGGTGCATCACGTACGTAGAGCTCGGGTGCATCACGTACGTAGAGCTCGGGTGCATCACGTATATAGAGGCTTTTAGAAAACATTGTGACTGACTCAGTACAGAAAGTAATCCATACTGGTGCCAGCACACACAGGAAGAAAGCGAGCGGTATCAGGCCCAGAATCCAAACCAGATTACTCCAAGTGCAAAGCAGAGTGAACTGAGTCGGGCCCAGAGTTCAGAGTGAAATGTGCTCGGGCCCAAAAGAGCAGGTCACCTTGCTAGTCGGTAGGCAGGGCACACAGTGCCACCTCCCACCTCTCCCCAACAAACCACACCAATCCCAGAGAGCACTAAACCAGTCCCAGAAAGAACCGGGCACTAAACCAGTCCCAGAAAGAACCGGGCACTAAACCAGTCCCAGAAAGAACCGGGCACTAAACCAGTCCCAGAAAGAACAGCGCACTAAACCATACCCAGAAAGAACCGCGCACTAAACCATACCCAGAAAGAACCGCACACTAAACCCGTCCCAGAAACAACCGGGCACTAAACCAGTCCCAGAAAGAACCACGCACTAAACCCGTTGCAGAAAGAACCGCGCACTAAACCAGTCCCAGAAAGAACCACGCACTAAACCCGTTGCAGAAAGAACCGCGCACTAAACCAGTCCCAGAAAGAACCGCGCACTAAACCCGTTGCAGAAAGAACCGGGCACTAAACCAGTCCCAGAAAGAACCGGGCACTAAACCAGTCCCAGAAAGAACCGCAAACTAAACCCGTTGCAGAAAGAACCGGGCACTAAACCAGTCCCAGAAAGAACCGGGCACTAAACCAGTCCCAGAAAGAACCGCGCACTAAACCCGTTGCAGAAAGAACAGCGCACTAAACCAGTCCCAGAAAGAACCGCAAACTAAACCCGTTGCAGAAAGAACCGAACACTAAACCAGTCCCAGAAAGAACCACGATCTAAACCAGTCCCAGAAAAAAATGCGCACTAAACCAGTCCCAGAAAGAACCAGGCACTAAACCAGACCCAGAAAGAACCAGGCACTAAACCAAACCCCGAAAGAACCGCACACTAAACCAGACCCAGAAAGAACCGCACACTAAACCAAACCCCGAAAGAACCGCACACTAAACCAGACCCAGAAAGAACCGGGCACTAAACCAGACCCAGAAAGAACCGGGCACTAAACCAGACCCAGAAAGAACCGGGCACTAAACCAGACCCAGAAAGAACCGGGCACTAAACCAGACCCAGAAAGAACCGGGCACTAAACCAGACCCAGAAAGAACCGGGCACTAAATCAGACCCAGAAAGAACCGGGCACTAAACCAGACCCAGAAAGAACCGGGCACTAAACCAGACCCAGAAAGAACCGGGCACTAAACACATACACACACACACACCGCCCCGTGTATAACACACACACACTGCCCTGTGTATAACACACACACACACACACACCGCCCCGTGTATAACACACACACACACACACCGCCCCGTGTATAACACACACACACACTGCCCGGTGTATAACACACACACACACACTGCCCTGTGTATAACACACACACACTGCCCTGTGTATAACACACACACACCGCCCCGTGTATAACACACGCACACAATGCCCCATGTATAACACACACACACTGCCCCGTGTAAAACACACACACTACCCTGAGTATAACACACACACACACCGCCCCGTGTATCACACACACACACACACACTGCCCCGTGTATAACACACACACACACACACACCACCCCGTGTATCACACACACACACATACACACACACACACACACTGCCCCGTGTAAAACACACACACTACCCTGAGTATAACACACACACCGCCCCGTGTATCACACACACACACACACACTGCCCCGTGTATAACACACACACACACACACACCACCCCGTGTATCACACACACACACTGCCCCGTGTATAACACACACACCGCCCCGTGTATAACACACACACACAACGCCCCGTGTATAACACACACACACAACGCCCCGTGTATAACACACACACACAACGCCCCGTCTATCACACACACACACACTGCCCCGTGTATCACACACACACCGCCCCGTGTATCACACACACACCGCCCCGTGTATAACACACACACGCCGCCCCGTGTATAACACACACACACACTGCCCAGAGTATCAAACACACACAACACCGCCCCGTGTATAACACACACACACACCGCCCCGTGTATCACACACACACACTGCCCGTGTATAGCACACACACACAACGCCCCGTGTATCACACACACACACACCGCCCCGTGTATCACACACACACACTGCCCCGTGTATAACACACACACCGCCCCGTGTATAACACACACACACAACGCCCCGTGTATAACACACACACACACAACGCCCCGTGTATAACACACACACACAACGCCCCGTCTATCACACACACACACTGCCCCGTGTATCACACACACTGCCCCGTGTATCACACACACTGCCCCGTGTATCACACACACACCGCCCCGTGTATAACACACACACGCCGCCCCGTGTATAACACACACACACACACACACTGCCCGGAGTATCAAACACACACAACACTGCCCCGTGTATAACACACACACACACACACCGCCCCGTGTATCACACACACACACCGCCCCGTGTATCACACACACACACACACCGCCCCGTGTATCACACACACACACACCGCCCCGTGTAACACACACACACACCGCCCCGTGTATCACACACACACACACTGCCCCGTGTATAGCACACACACTTCCCCGTGTATAACACACACACACCACCCCGTGTATCACACACACACACTGCCCCGTGTATAGCACACACACACACACCGCCCCGTGTATCACACACACACACACCGCCCCGTGTATCACACACACACCGCCCCGTGTATAACACACACACACCGCCCCGTGTATAACACACACACACCGCCCCGTGTATCACACACACACACCGCCCCGTGTATCACACACACACACACACCGCCCCGTGTATAACACACACACACCGCCCCGTGTATAACACACACACACCGCCCCGTGTACACTAGCCTTACTCTGGCTGTGCAGGTGCAGAGGGTGACCACACAGGAGGCCCAGGTGCAGAGGTCTGTGATATCGGACACCTCCACCCTCCACAGCCCTTAATCAGGAATCCGGTTTCAAACGGTTAATTACAGGGATCTTTGTCTAATTACAATCTGTGATCACTAAAGCGGGGAGACCTCATTTAGCAGATGGACACCCCAACTTGGGAGGCTGCCAATACATGTGCCACGCTAGCCTTATATGCCTCGGGACAGTATCTGTATGCATGGCTTATCCTGATGGATACTCTTTCTGGCCAGGTGTGCATGTCTGGCCAACTATGTGCGTCTGCCCTGGCTGCTGGGCCCTTGTGTGTGCATTCTGGCAACTGGGCACGTGTGTGCGCGTGTGTCTGTTCTGGCTACCGAACCCGTGCATACATGTTCAGGCTGGGCGGCCTGCACATACGTGTTCTGGCTGGGCGGGCCCGTAGATACGTGTTCTGGCTGGGCGGGCCCGTGGATACGTGTTCTGGCTGGGCGGGCCCGTGGATACGTGTTCTGGCTGGGCGGGCCCGTGGATACGTGTTCTGGCTGGGCGGGCCCGTGGTTACGTGTTCTGGCTGGGCGGGCCTGTGGTTACGTGTTCTGGCTGGGCGTGCCCGTGGTTACGTGTTCTGGCTGGGCGTGCCCGTGGTTACGTGTTCTGGCTGGGTGGGCCCGTGGTTACGTGTTCTGGCTGGGTGGGCCCGTGGTTACGTGTTCTCCATGCAAGGTTTTTGGCACTAAAGCTGACTTTCTATATTTCTTGCGCTTCCTCCTTACTTTAGATGCGGTCTGCAAAGTTTATTACAACATAATAAGCATCTAGAACACAAATCATGTGATCCAAGTAAGCGTGTAATTCACACATTTCTGTGTCTTTAGTATCACTTTTTATTAGTTGTGTGTTTATGTCGCAGTAGGCGGAGTCTGCAGCGCTTGGGAGGGGCTTACCTTCTGCAGTGCTAGACAGGCCATCTGCTTTAAAGTTGCTTGTGCTCTTCTTCCGCCGGTGCTTCTTGCGGTTGGCGTGGGGGGAGGGTGGTGGGTCCAGCTTTGGGCTTGTGGTGCTGGAGATACTGGGACTGGAACACACGGAGTCGCCAAGGCCTGTGTCTAATAAAATAAATAAAAATAATATTAATAATAATAATAATAAAAAACATAACCACATAATACTGATAAGTAAAAGTTACAGGGAGGGGACCTACGGCACAAACGTTATATGGAGCAAACGGGTTCTAGGGGAGGGTCACATGGGACAACCCAACCCATATGTATGTTTTACGTATGAGAGATATGAGACAGAGAGACTGCAGGACGGTGAGAGAGCGCAGCGAGGGAGGGGGCGCTACGCCCACCCACACAGCACTCACATCATTCTATTTTATAGCTGCTGTAAGATCCCATCCCACCCTCTCCCAAAATATCCCCCTTCCCTGGAGGGCCTGCAGCTCAGAGCAAGAATAAAATCACATTCATCTCCCATAAATATCTGTCTCAGGGGGAGATGGCGGCTGCCACGGGCCGCCCGTCCAAGGACACCCATAACTTACTGAGCAATCATTTAGCTTCAGCTCACCTGGAAAATATGGTGCTTGTCCTGAAAGAATGCCCATGATATACCAGCCAAACCCCAGAACATGTCCTGTGCATCAGCATTACTGGGGCAACACCTGTGCCCCATCAGAACCTATGGACCCCTACCCCCCTGCGGCCGGAATCTGTCGGGCCTCGCCTCCTGCGGCCGGAATCTGTCGGGCCTCGCCTCCTGCGGCCGGAATCTGTCGGGCCTCGCCTCCTGCGGCCGGAATCTGTCGGGCCTCGCCTCCTGCGGCCGGAATCTGTCGGCCCTCGCCTCCTGCGGCCGGAATCTGTCGGGCCTCGCCTCCTGCGGCCGGAATCTGTCGGGCCTCGCCTCCTGCGGCCGGAATCTGTCGGGCCTCGCCTCCTGCGGCCGGAATCTGTCGGGCCTCGCCTCCTGCGGCCGGAATCTGTCGGGCCTCGCCTCCTGCGGGCGGAATCTATCGGGCCTCGTCCCGTGCCGGCAGAATCTATCGGGCCTCGTCCCGTGGTGGCAGAATCTATCAGTAACGCTCGGAGCGGATTGAATCCCAGGGGCCACTGCTTGTGCCAGTTGGATCACTGTTGCCACACCATGTGCAGGCATCTGTAGGGCTACATGCAGAGCGATCGTAAACTCTGGGGGAAACAACATTGTGGACGAATCTCTGGGTCCACTCCCTGTGCCCAAAAAAAATATCTGTGGCCACATCCTGTTCCATAATCTCGGTGGCCACATCCTGTGCCATAATCTCGGTGGCCACATCCTGTGCCATAACAATATCTATGGCCACATCCTGTGCCATAACAATCTCTGTGGTCACATCCTGTGCCATAATCTGTGGCCACGTCATGTGCCATAACAATATCTATGGCCACATCCTGTGCCATAACAATCTCTGTGGCCACATCCTGTGCCATAACAATATCTATGGCCACATCCTGTGCCATAACAATCTCTGTGGCCACATCATGTGCCATAACAATCTCTGTGGTCACATCCTGTGCCATAATCTGTGGCCACGTCATGTGCCATAACAATCTCTGTGGCCACATCCTGTGCCATAACAATATCTATGGCCACATCCTGTGCCATAACAATCTCTGTGGCCACATCCTGTGCCATAACAATCTCTGTGGCCACATCATGTGCCATAATCTGTGGCCACGTCATGTGCCATAACAATCTCTGCGGCCACATCAGGAATCCTGGATAAGCATCGCGTAATGCTCCCATGCTGACCTCTCAGTCTCGCTCTTTTTGCTCATTCTCTCACCTGCAGTATATCGGGAGCACCACAGCACTGGGCATCTGGACATTAAATCAGGGCAAAAACTGCCTTCTTTCTTTGAAAGTGCAATGAATAAGCAGGCTCGGGTTATCAGACAGGGACGAGCGCGGCTATGGAGCAGTTTGGTGGGTCTGAGGTCCAAATCCATTTAACAGTTAGAACAATAAGTGACATTTATGTACTGCGAACTGCCAGCGAGCTCAGTAGCCCATCGCATGCCACACAGGCCACATCTTTATATCTGCGCCATCCGAGAGTCCAGCACTTATTATACAGGATGTAGATATTTCTAGAAAGGTGATCACATATAGCTGAAGGCAATGAAAGGGTTACTACTAACTGGAATCATTTTCCTGCCACGAGACGGCTGAGAGCTTCACTGCGCCACTGACAAATCGCACAAGACAGCTCATTTTACAAGTCAGGTAACAGAATGGCGCGCAGCCGGCAGAACGCGTGCAAGGAGCTGACATCACAGCCAAGACGCTCGCTCTCTCCTCCTCCTCCCGTCTGCACACCTCACTTTGACATTTTTTCCTTTAGCTGCACCTCCTGTTTTGTGTCCCCTCACATAAAGTAATTTATCTAATTAGGAAACGTTCAGAGCGGCCATCAAAGGCGCGAGCCACAGGGACACACGAGCTGCTTAAAAATAAGATCTTTTACTGCGCCCCCCATGCATGCCGTTAATTGAATGCGAGGAGGGGGAAGCGCATTGAAATCAGAAAATAAAATGAGAACTCAATGTGTGTTATTTTGTCTTGTACAAAAAGCAGGGACAATAAGCAGCATATTCAGGAGCCAAGGAGGACATTTACATCCAAAAGACCAGAGGAACAAGAAGAAACAAGACAGAAACTTGAGTCCCCAGCCGCGAGGATCTCACGCACATTAGCGCAGGGCTTGGAAATCCAGACCCTTTTAATGAAAGGAAGACAGAAAGTTAAATTAAAAGGATTTGATGTGTTTGATGTAAATGACAAAAAATAAAGGAAAAAAATAGAATCTTAAAAGTCCCAAAGCATCGGAGCGCCGATCAGCTGGAGGGGGGCCGCGGCGCAATGGAGGGGATTTGGGGGGAGCGGTGGAAACTTTTATTCCAGAATCATTTATCGTGCGACATTTTCTCTGATTATTCCTCATTTCCTTTTTCTTGATGAGTTTTTATTCTATTATTTTTAACCCTTCACTGGAGTTGGGGTAAAGGGAATAGTGCGGTAGTGGAGGTGCCTCGGACAACCAGTGGTCACCCATGTCACATGACCTGATAACCTGGCACCCCCACACTGCACTCCTTCACATTGCCCAAGATCTATGAAGTGTAGGTGAGATGCAGGTAGTGATAACTTTCAGTGTCTGGCATAGACTGGTCGTCAAGGAGTTCTCCTGCAGAGCTTACAATCTAGGATTTAAGTGTAATATGTTCTTCACAGGATGCCCCCCCCCCCATGCAGCCCCCCAGCACATGGCTGCAGCATTCACAGAACAAGAAGCCTTTTCCTTTTTAAAGTTCCTGATGTAGATGAATAAGACACAGCCGTCTTGTAGGCTCTGTTCCGAGCGTATTGTTCCTCAGTGACAATGCCCACAAATAGCGTCTCACAGGAGACATCTTCAAACCGCCCCCAACACACGGTTGGCTTTTTTTGGCTCCACAGATTCTTGTTATTATTTCTCACTCCTCTGAAGATGGCTCTCTTCTTTCTCCCTCTGTTCCGTTCCCCCTGTCACTCGGAGGAATCGTTCCCTTTCTTGTGCCTTTCACTTGGAAGGAGCTTAAAGGCTCATCCCCGAATGTCACTTCAATGGGGTTACGGCCGTGTCCTACCTCTGCTGTCTGCGGCACCTGAAACCCACAAAATCCTGGCTCCACAAGCAAGAGATGTGCGCAAATTGGTGCTAAGACTCGCTACCTGGCATTAACTACTTTTCTGCTGGAGTTGGGAAGAAAGTCTGACAATGAGGGGAAGGTGCCGCAGTATAGATAACGGCGCAAAGCAATGTCTGGGCCACATACACATCTAGGTGCATTACTATGTACAGAGAGTGAGTGCTTCTAATGGGGGTGCACGGTGTGTGCTGCAGGAAGTGGGGTGTGCTATGATTTAGGTAATGATGGAAGTGTGAGGTGTACTGCAGGAAGTGGGGTGTGCTATGATTTAGGGAGTGATGGAAGTGTGAGGTGTACTGCAGGAAGTGGGGTGTGCTATGATTTAGGGAGTGATGGAAGTGTGAGGTGTACTGCGGGAAGTGGGGTGTGCTATGATTTAGGGAGTGATGGAAGTGTGAGGTGTACTGCAGGAAGTGGGGTGTGCTATGATTTAGGGAGTGATGGAAGTGTGAGGTGTACTGCAGGAAGTGGGGTGTGCTATGATTTAGGGAGTGATGGAAGTGTGAGGTGTGCTGCAGGAAGTGGGGTGTGCTATGATTTAGGGAGTGATGGAAGTGTGAGGTGTACTGCAGGAAGTGGGGTGTGCTATGATTTAGGGAGTGATGGAAGTGTGAGGTGTACTGCAGGAAGTGGGGTGTGCTATGATTTAGGGAGTGATGGAAGTGTGAGGTGTACTGCAGGAAGTGGGGTGTGCTATGATTTAGGGAGTGATGGAAGTGTGAGGTGTACTGCAGGAAGTGGGGTGTGCTATGATTTAGGGAGTGATGGAAGTGTGAGGTGTACTGCAGGAAGTGGGGTGTGCTATGATTTAGGGAGTTTGGGGGTGCTGAGGGAGTGATGGTGTGTGGTTTGCTGCAGCAAGATGGGGGTGTGGGGTGTAGCAGGGTGTGGACGTGTGTGGTTTGCTGCAGCAAGATGGGGGTGTGGGGTGTAGCAGGGTGTGGACGTGTGTGGTTTGCTGCAGCAAGATGGGGGTGTGGGGTGTAGCAGGGTGTGGACGTGTGTGGTTTGCTGCAGCAAGATGGGAGTGTGGAGTGTAGCACGGTGTGGACGTGTGTGGTTTGCTGCCTGAAGATGGGAGTGTGGGGTGTAGCAGGGTGTGGACGTGTGTGGTTTGCTGCAACAAGATGGGAGTGTGGGGTGTAGCAGGGTGTGGACGTGTGTGGTTTGCTGCCTGAAGATGGGAGTGTGGGGTGTAGCAGGGTGTGGACGTGTGTGGTTTGCTGCCTGAAGATGGGAGTGTGGGGTGTAGCAGGGTGTGGACGTGTGTGGTTTGCTGCCTGAAGATGGGAGTGTGGGGTGTAGCAGGGTGTGGACGTGTGTGGTTTGCTGCAGCAAGATGGGGGTGTGGGGTGTAGCAGGGTGTGGACGTGTGTGGTTTGCTGCCTGAAGATGGGAGTGTGGGGTGTAGCAGGGTGTGGACGTGTGTGGTTTGCTGCAGGAAGATGGGGGTGTGGGGTGTAGCAGGGTGTGGACGTGTGTGGTTTGCTGCAGCAAGATGGGGGTGTGGGGTGTAGCACGGTGTGGACGTGTGTGGTTTGCTGCCTGAAGATGGGAGTGTGGGGTGTAGCACGGTGTGGACGTGTGTGGTTTGCTGCCTGAAGATGGGAGTGTGGGGTGTAGCAGGGTGTGGACGTGTGTGGTTTGCTGCAGGAAGATGGGGGTGTGGGGTGTAGCAGGGTGTGGACGTGTGTGGTTTGCTGCAACAAGATGGGGGTGTGGGGTGTAGCAGGGTGTGGACGTGTGTGGTTTGCTGCCTGAAGCTGGGAGTGTGGGGTGTAGCAGGGTGTGGACGTGTGTGGTTTGCTGCCTGAAGATGGGAGTGTGGGGTGTAGCAGGGTGTGGACGTGTGTGGTTTGCTGCAGCAAGATGGGAGTGTGGGGTGTAGCACGGTGTGGACGTGTGTGGTTTGCTGCCTGAAGATGGGAGTGTGGGGTGTAGCAGGGTGTGGACGTGTGTGGTTTGCTGCAGCAAGATGGGAGTGTGGGGTGTAGCAGGGTGTGGACGTGTGTGGTTTGCTGCAGGAAGATGGGAGTGTGGGGTGTAGCAGGGTGTGGACGTGTGTGGTTTGCTGCCTGAAGATGGGGGTGTGGGGTGTAGCAGGGTGTGGACGTGTGTGGTTTGCTGCCTGAAGATGGGAGTGTGGGGTGTAGCAGGGTGTGGACGTGTGTGGTTTGCTGCAGGAAGATGGGGGTGTGGGGTGTAGCAGGGTGTGGACGTGTGTGGTTTGCTGCAGCAAGATGGGAGTGTGGGGTGTAGCAGGGTGTGGACGTGTGTGGTTTGCTGCAGGAAGATGGGAGTGTGGGGTGTAGCAGGGTGTGGACGTGTGTGGTTTGCTGCAGGAAGATGGGAGTGTGGGGTGTAGCAGGGTGTGGATGTGTGTGGTTTGCTGCCTGAAGATGGGAGTGTGGGGTGTAGCAGGGTGTGGACGTGTGTGGTTTGCTGCAGGAAGATGGGGGTGTGGGGTGTAGCAGGATGTGGACGTGTGTGGTTTGCTGCAGCAAGATGGGGGTGTGGGGTGTAGCAGGGTGTGGACGTGTGTGGTTTGCTGCAGCAAGATGGGAGTGTGGGGTGTAGCAGGGTGTGGACGTGTGTGGTTTGCTGCAGCAAGATGGGAGTGTGGGGTGTAGCAGGGTGTGGACGTGTGTGAGACCCTGGATTGCTGCAGGGAGTGAGGTTTGGGGGGTACACTGCAAGGTAGAGGTATGGCATACGGCAAGGGGTGCACTGTATCCTACAGGGGGTGGGGGGGTGCTCTCTTTGCTGCAGGAAGTGGGGGTGAGGGGATTTGACGTGCCACAGGGACCGGCTATGTGCTCTATATGGTGCTCGGTGTGCTGCAGGGAGTGACAGCTAGTATATTATTTGCTTGGCTACAGAGCTGACAATCATTACATGGACAGATTAAAATGTTATCACATGAATATTTAAATGATCTTGTAGAACAAGTGATACTAAAAGGAAGTGCATTTTCTTTTAACCCCTTTGCTTCTGTGAAGAAGTAAAAATGGCTCTTACCGCTGCTGATGGCAGAGTTGGCGATGACGGCACCCTCATTCCACTGGTCAGCGCTGGACACAGAGTATGACCGCTGATGCATCCCGTCCATTCGGCTGAAGGAGCCCAAGCTGATCCCACTGGGGCCGCTGGCCATCTGGGTGACGGACGTGCTGCTTGTTACGTTACCTACGGAGAGAACAAGGTCACATGACGTGTCATACGGAGGGAAGTGACATCAAAGCTCTAGGTACATCGGAGTGCAAGGTCGAAAACAGGGCGCCCCATTACTTTGCAATTTGTTAAAACTGGTTTTGATTTGTACTAAACCTCTGTACAGTATTACAAATAAAGGATAATAATAATAATAATAATAATAATAATAATAATCACACATTATATCCTGGATTATTAACTGCACTAATTGTAATAAATATAATGGAGAGGATAGATCAGATTGTGTGTCTGGCAACCATGAAAAATACCATGAAAAAAGTATGTGGGATTGCAGGGTGGTTTAGTTTGCAGGGTGGGATCGCAGAGTGGTTTAGTTTGCAGGGTGGGATCGCAGGGTGGTTTAGTTTGCAGGGTGGGATCGCAGAGTGGTTTAGTTTGCAGGGTGGAATCGCAGAGTGGTTTAGTTTGCAGGGTGGAAATGCAGAGTGGTTTAGTTTGCAGGGTGGGATCGCAGAGTGGTTTAGTTTGCAGGGTGGAAATGCAGAGTGGTTTGTTTGCAGGGTGGAAATGCAGAGTGGTTTAGTTTGCAGGGTGGGATCGCAGAGTGGTTTAGTTTGCAGGGTGGAATCGCAAAATGGTTTGTTTGCAGGGTGGAATCGCAGAGTGGTTTTTTTGCAGGGTGGGATCGCAGAGTGGTTTGTTTGCAGGGTGGGATCGCAGAGTGGTTTGTTTGCAGGGTGGGATCGCAGAGTGGTTTGTTTGCAGGGTGGGATCGCAGAGTGGTTTGTTTGCAGGGTGGGATCGCAGAGTGGTTTAGTTTGCAGGGTGGGATCGCAGAGTGGTTTAGTTTGCAGGGTGGGATCGCAGAGTGGTTTAGTTTGCAGGGTGGGATCGCAGAGTGGTTTCGTTTGCAGGGTGGGATCGCAGAGTGGTTTAGTTTGCAGGGTGGGATCGCAGGGTGGTTTAGTTTGCAGGGTGGGATTGCAGGGTGGGATCGCAGGGTGGTTTAGTTTGCAGGGTGGAATCGCAGAGTGGTTTGTTTGCAGGGTGGAAATGCAGAGTGGTTTGTTTGCAGGGTGGAAATGCAGAGTGGTTTGTTTGCAGGGTGGAAATGCAGAGTGGTTTAGTTTGCAGGGTGGGATCGCAGAGTGGTTTAGTTTGCAGGGTGGAATCGCAAAATGGTTTGTTTGCAGGGTGGAATCGCAGAGTGGTTTGTTTGCAGGGTGGGATCGCAGAGTGGTTTGTTTGCAGGGTGGGATCGCAGAGTGGTTTGTTTGCAGGGTGGGATCGCAGAGTGGTTTAGTTTGCAGGGTGGGATCGCAGAGTGGTTTAGTTTGCAGGGTGGGATCGCAGAGTGGTTTCGTTTGCAGGGTGGGATCGCAGAGTGGTTTCGTTTGCAGGGTGGGATCGCAGAGTGGTTTCGTTTGCAGGGTGGGATCGCAGAGTGGTTTAGTTTGCAGGGTGGGATCGCAGGGTGGGTTTGAAGGGTTGTTTGCAGGGTGGGATGGCAGGGGAGGTTTGTTTTCAGGGTGGGGATGCAGGGTAGTTTAGCAGGGTGGGTTTGCTTGCAGGATAAGATCCCAGGGAGGGTTTGCAGGATGGGATCACAGGGAGGGTTTGCAGGATGGGATCGCAGGGAGGGTTTGCAGGATGGGATCGCAGGGAGGGTTTGCAGGATGGGATCGCAGGGAGGGTTTGCAGGGAGGGTTTGCAGGATGGGATCGCAGGGAGGGTTTGCAGGATGGGATCGCAGGGAGGGTTTGCAGGATGGGATCGCAGGGAGGGTTTGCAGGATGGGATCGCAGGGAGGGTTTGCAGGATGGGATCGCAGGGAGGGTTTGCAGGATGGGATAACAGGGAGGGTTTGCAGGGTGAGTTTGTAGAGTACTTTAGCAGGGTGGGCTTATTTGCAGGTGGGATCGCAGGGTGGGGTAGTGTAGCAAAGTGGGATCGCAGGGTGAGACTCAAGTAGCCCAAGTTCTTCTGGAGGCCGCTCACATTCAGCACATTCCTCTTGTCCCTTTGCTCATTTTTATTATTGTTGCTTTCTCATTTCTCGCTCGCGCCACAGCGAGAGCGGCGTCAGTTGGCGCCTGTCGGCTGCGAGAGGCGTTCTGATAAACAGCCTCTGCAGGACACACAACAGGAATAATGTAGACTTAAGTACTAGCAATGTGCTGCCATTCTGCACAGCCGATTACTCCGCGCGCCTGTCAGTCATGGAGGAAATGGCTGAATCCATTAGATAGAAACCTCTGCGATGGATCCTAAATGCGCCCTGCGATGCCATTAATCTGCATGTTGGAGGATGCCTCGAGAGGAGCTCCCCTCCGTGAGGGGGGGGGGGGGGGGGGGGGCACGTGATAGCTCGCCTGTTACTCCCCCCCCCCCCACACTGTCTCGTTAATCAAGATCTGCTTATTGCCCCCACCACTGTGATACAAGTCAGAGCCCACTCTTAACCACTCATCACTAGGGAAGAGTGGAAAATGAGAAATGGTGTGGGGAGAAGGAATGGAAGCGGGAGGGGTGTAAGAGGGAAAGGGAATAGGGGGTGAGGGGGAAAGAAAATTGGGGGGGGAGAGGAAAAGTGAATGAGGGAGAGATAAAATAAATAGGTAATAGATAAGTTAAAAGAAATATAAAGGTAAAGGCGAGAGAGTTGGACAAATTGGGAATAGATTTTCAGGTAGATAGAATAAGCAGACAAAATGAGTATTTTTAAGTTCTATGAAAATGAGAGAGAGAAATAAATAGGGAAAAAAGAATATACTCTTGGGGGTGGAAGGAGAGAACTGAAATGGGGACGAAGGGAGAGAAAGAAAAAGTGACTGAGTGAAAAGATAAAGGTGAGAGCGAGAACAAAGAGCAAAAAGTGAAGAAGTGCTCAGAAACAGGCAGAGCGAGAGCGTCAGGGAGAGGAGAGAGACAGTCGACAGGGAGGAGGATGAGGGGGATCAGACCAAGTCCGATGGCATTAATATTCATGACAATAATTAGTATTCTAGGTCACTGAATATTCATTGCTATTAGTTTGGTTTTTATGGGTTTGCGAGATGTTCTGATTGTTGGAGTGTGGAGGAAGCAGCACGACGAGGACTTAAAGATGTCATCAGCAGTTCAGCGCCCAAATACATTAGAGGGTTTGGGTAAAAAAAATCAGCCCCTTGTCTCTTGATGGATTTAACATTATGAAAGAGACCTGGGGCTACTGGAGATGGGGAGGGGGCCGCCCGGCATTGAGTGAGAAGATACGTGGCATTTATGTGTTTGCTTCATATTCTACACCATGCACTGGAGTAAAACCCCAAGACAGAGACACCCAGAGACCCCAAAGAGAGGCCCGGCGAGCGCACGAGTACCACCAGAGAGAGACACTCTGCGCCGGCACGGATATCTAAAAAGAGACCCTGCACCCAAAAAAAATACACCCCGAGAGACCCTGCATCCAGCACTAATACACCCCGAGAGACCCTGCATCCAGCACTAATACACCCAGAGAGACCCTGCACCCAGGACTAATACACCCAGAGAGACCCTGCACCCAGGACTAATACACCCAGAGAGACCCTGCACCCAGGACTAATACACCCAGAGAGACCCCGCACCCAGGACTAATACACCCAGAGAGACCCTGCACCCAGCACTAATACACCCAGAGGGACCCTGCACCCAGCACTAATACACCCAGAGAGACCCTGCACCCAGCACTAATACACCCAGAGAGAGACCCTGCACCCAGCACTAATACACCCAGAGAGAGACCCTGCACCCAGCACTAATACACCCAGAGGGACCCTGCACCCAGCACTAATACACCCAGAGAGACCCTGCACCCAGCACTAATACACCCAGAGAGAGACCCTGCACCCAGCACTAATACACCCAGAGAGAGACCCTGCACCCAGCACTAATACACCCAGAGAGACCCTGCACCCAGCACTAATACACCCAGAGAGACCCCGCACCCAGCACTAATACACCCAGAGAGACCCCGCACCCAGCACTAATACACCCAGAGAGACCCTGCACCCAGCACTAATACACCCAGAGAGACCCCGCACCCAGCACTAATACACCCAGAGAGACCCTGCACCCAGCACTAATACACCCAGAGAGACCCTGCACCCAGCACTAATACACCCAGAGAGACCCTGCACCCAGCACTAATACACCCAGAGAGAGACCCTGCACCCAGCACTAATACACCCAGAGAGAGACCCTGCACCCAGCACTAATACACCCAGAGAGACCCTGCACCCAGCACTAATACACCCAGAGAGACCCCGCACCCAGCACTAATACACCCAGAGAGACCCCGCACCCAGCACTAATACACCCAGAGAGACCCTGCACCCAGCACTAATACACCCAGAGAGACCCCGCACCCAGCACTAATACACCCAGAGAGACCCCGCACCCAGCACTAATACACCCAGAGAGACCCTGCACCCAGCACTAATACACCCACAGAGACCCCGCACCCAGCACTAATACACCCAGAGAGACCCCGCACCCAGCACTAATACACCCAGAGAGACCCTGCACCCAGCACTAATACACCCAGAGAGACCCTGCACCCAGGACTAATACACCCAGAGAGACCCCGCACCCAGCACTAATACACCCAGAGAGACCCTGCACCCAGCACTAATACACCCAGAGAGACCCTGCACCCAGCACTAATACACCCAGAGAGACCCTGCACCCAGCACTAATACACCCAGAGAGACCCCGCACCCAGCACTAATACACCCAGAGAGACCCCGCACCCAGCACTAATACACCCAGAGAGACCCTGCACCCAGCACTAATACACCCAGAGAGACCCTGCACCCAGCACTAATACACCCAGGGAGACCCCGCACCCAGCACTAATACACCCAGAGAGACCCTGCACCCAGGACTAATACACCCAGAGAGAGACCCTGCACCCAGCACTAATACACCCAGAGAGACCCTGCACCCAGCACTAATACACCCAGAGAGACCCTGCACCCAGCACTAATACACCCAGAGAGACCCTGCACCCAGCACTAATACACCCAGAGAGACCCTGCACCCAGCACTAATACACCCAGAGAGACCCTGCACCCAGCACTAATACACCCAGAGAGACCCCGCACCCAGCACTAATACACCCAGAGAGACCCTGCACCCAGCACTAATACACCCAGAGAGACCCTGCACCCAGCACTAATACACCCAGAGAGACCCCGCACCCAGCACTAATACACCCAGAGAGACCCTGCACCCAGCACTAATACACCCAGAGAGACCCCGCACCCAGCACTAATACACCCAGAGAGACCCTGCACCCAGCACTAATACACCCAGAGAGACCCTGCACCCAGCACTAATACACCCAGAGAGAGACCCCGCACCCAGCACTAATACACCCAGAGAGACCCTGCACCCAGGACTAATACACCCAGAGAGACCCTGCACCCAGGACTAATACACCCAGAGAGACCCCGCACCCAGCACTAATACACCCAGAGAGACCCTGCACCCAGCACTAATACACCCAGAGAGAGACCCTGCACCCAGCACTAATACACCCAGAGAGGACCCCGCACCCAGCACTAATACACCCAGAGAGACCCCGCACCCAGCACTAATACACCCAGAGAGACCCTGCACCCAGCACTAATACACCCAGAGAGACCCCGCACCCAGCACTAATACACCCAGAGAGACCCCGCACCCAGCACTAATACACCCAGAGAGACCCCGCACCCAGCACTAATACACCCAGAGAGACCCTGCACGCAGCACTAATACACCCAGAGAGACCCCGCACCCAGCACTAATACACCCAGAGAGACCCCGCACCCAGCACTAATACACCCAGAGAGACCCTGCACCCAGCACTAATACACCCAGAGAGACCCTGCACCCAGCACTAATACACCCAGAGAGAGACCCTGCACCCAGCACTAATACACCCAGAGAGACCCCGCACCCAGCACTAATACACCCAGAGAGACCCTGCACCCAGCACTAATACACCCAGAGAGAGACCCTGCACCCAGCACTAATACACCCAGAGAGACCCCGCACCCAGCACTAATACACCCAGAGAGACCCTGCACCCAGCACTAATACACCCAGAGAGAGACCCCGCACCCAGCACTAATACACCCAGAGAGACCCTGCACCCAGCACTAATACACCCAGAGAGACCCTGCACCCAGCACTAATACACCCAGAGAGACCCTGCACCCAGCACTAATACACCCAGAGAGACCCTGCACCCAGCACTAATACACCCAGAGAGACCCCGCACCCAGCACTAATACACCCAGAGAGACCCCGCACCCAGCACTAATACACCCAGAGAGACCCCGCACCCAGCACTAATACACCCAGAGAGACCCCGCACCCAGCACTAATACACCCAGAGAGACCCCGCACCCAGCACTAATACACCCAGAGAGACCCTGCACCCAGCACTAATACACCCAGAGAGACCCCGCACCCAGCACTAATACACCCAGAGAGACCCCGCACCCAGCACTAATACACCCAGAGAGACCCCGCACCCAGCACTAATACACCCAGAGAGACCCCGCACCCAGCACTAATACACCCAGAGAGACCCCGCACCCAGCACTAATACACCCAGAGAGACCCCACACCCAGCACTAATACACCCAGAGAGACCCTGCACCCAACACTAATACACCCAGAGAGACCCTGCACCCAGCACTAATACACCCAGAGAGACCCTGCACCCAGCACTAATACACCCAGAGAGACCCTGCACCCAGGACTAATACACCCAGAGAGAGACCCTGCACCCAGCACTAATACACCCAGAGAGACCCTGCACCCAGCACTAATACACCCAGAGAGACCCTGCACCCAGCACTAATACACCCAGAGGGACCCTGCACCCAGCACTAATACACCCAGAGACCCTGCACCCAGCACTAATACACCCAGAGAGACCCTGCACCCAGCACTAATACACCCAGAGAGACCCTGCACCCAGCACTAATACACCCAGAGGGACCCTGCACCCAGCACTAATACACCCAGAGACCCTGCACCCAGCACTAATACACCCAGAGAGACCCTGCACCCAGCACTAATACACCCAGAGAGACCCCGCACCCAGCACTAATACACCCAGAGAGACCCCGCACCCAGCACTAATACACCCAGAGAGACCCTGCACCCAGCACTAATACACCCAGGGAGACCCCGCACCCAGCACTAATACACCCAGAGAGACCCCGCACCCAGCACTAATACACCCAGGGAGACCCCGCACCCAGCACTAATACACCCAGAGAGACCCTGCACCCAGCACTAATACACCCAGAGAGACCCTGCACCCAGCACTAATACACCCAGAGAGACCCTGCACCCAGCACTAATACACCCAGAGAGACCCTGCACCCAGCACTAATACACCCAGAGAGACCCTGCACCCAGCACTAATACACCCAGAGAGACCCCGCACCCAGCACTAATACACCCAGAGAGACCCTGCACCCAGGACTAATACACCCAGAGAGACCCCGCACCCAGCACTAATACACCCAGAGAGACCCTGCACCCAGGACTAATACACCAAGAGAGACCCTGCACCCAGGACTAATACACCCAGAGAGAGACCCTGCACCCAGCACTAATACACCCAGAGAGACCCTGCACCCAGCACTAATACACCCAGAGAGACCCCGCACCCAGCACTAATACACCCAGAGAGACCCTGCACCCAGGACTAATACACCAAGAGAGACCCTGCACCCAGGACTAATACACCCAGAGAGAGACCCTGCACCCAGCACTAATACACCCAGAGAGACCCTGCACCCAGCACTAATACACCCAGAGAGAGACCCCGCACCCAGCACTAATACACCCAGAGAGACCCTGCACCCAGGACTAATACACCCAGAGAGACCCTGCACCCAGGACTAATACACCCAGAGAGACCCTGCACCCAGCACTAATACACCCAGAGGGACCCTGCACCCAGCACTAATACACCCAGAGAGACCCTGCACCCAGCACTAATACACCCAGAGAGACCCCGCACCCAGCACTAATACACCCAGAGAGACCCTGCACCCAGCACTAATACACCCAGAGAGACCCTGCATCCAGCACTAATACACCCAGAGAGACCCTGCACACAGCACTAATACACCCAGAGAGACCCCGCACCCAGCACTAATACACCCAGAGAGACCCCGCACCCCAGCACTAATACACCCAGGGAGACCCCGCACCCAGCACTAATACACCCAGAGAGACCCCGCACCCAGCACTAATACACCCAGAGAGACCCTGCACCCAGCACTAATACACCCAGAGAGACCCTGCACCCAGCACTAATACACCCAGAGAGACCCTGCACCCAGCACTAATACACCCAGAGAGACCTTGCACCCAGCACTAATACACCCAGAGAGACCCTGCACCCAGCACTAATACACCCAGAGAGACCCCGCACCCAGCACTAATACACCCAGGGAGACCCCGCACCCAGCACTAATACACCCAGAGAGAGACCCCGCACCCAGCACTAATACACCCAGAGAGACCCTGCACCCAGCACTAATACACCCAGAGAGACCCCGCACCCAGCACTAATACACCCAGAGAGACCCCGCACCCAGCACTAATACACCCAGAGAGACCCTGCACCCAGCACTAATACACCCAGAGAGAGACCCTGCACCCAGCACTAATACACCCAGAGAGACCCCGCACCCAGCACTAATACACCCAGAGAGACCCTGCACCCAGCACTAATACACCCAGAGAGACCCTGCACCCAGGACTAATACACCCAGAGAGACCCCGCACCCAGCACTAATACACCCAGAGAGACCCTGCACCCAGCACTAATACACCCAGAGAGACCCTGCACCCAGCACTAATACACCCAGAGAGACCCCGCACCCAGCACTAATACACCCAGAGAGACCCTGCACCCAGCACTAATACACCCAGAGAGACT